>VZSC01009274.1:105602-154438 GCA_013398225.1 Steatornis caripensis | reverse complement strand
GTGTTGTGGGAGACAGTGTCAAAAGCCTTGCTGAAGTCAAGGTAGACAACATCCACTGCTCTCCCCTCGTCCACTCAGCCAGTCATGCCATCATAGAACGCTATCAGATTGGTCAAGCAGGATTTCCCCTGGGTGAATCCATGTTGACTACTCCTTATAGACGCCTTCTCCTCCACATGAATGAAGACATTCATATTTTAGATACTGTAGTTAGACGCCTGACTTTAATGGGAATACATCCAAAAAAAGAAAGAATTATTCTTTTAACATTAAGTAAAATGGTCAAATTAAAGCCAGGAACCTCTTGTGGATGTACTTCTATTTATTTTGTATAAATTATAGTAAAAACAAAGCAATTGTACTGCTGTCAGGATGAGGTAGTTAGTGTGATTAATGTCAAGCCTTGAATTTCACGGTAAGATCTTAAAATCTTTTAATAAAGTCTCTCTATAAAACCCAGAAAATTAAATCTTGCATAATTTCCTAGGAATATTAGTAACTTCAACACAAATTTTAGACCTCTTTATTGTCTGGCTCTCTCTCTTACAAAATTCTGAAATACATAATTTGTATTTTTTGTGTACTGAATTTTGGTACTAATGAAAACTCAATTCCCAGAAAAGTTTTCTTGTTTGACAATCTGATTTTCTTCTCTGTTATCTGTTAAGAGAGTACTGCTTCTTGTACATAGATGTTACTTTGTAAAGCCAGTACACATCAACATAAGCTGTGTCCCGTTTATATCTGTTTCAGAATGCATGAAGTGTGAATGACTTTGCTGGGGAAACAAGTGGTTCATATAACTCCCAGAGTCAGAAGTAAACAATTTGTGAGCAGAAATCCTGAAGGAGCGTACTTGTGAAGTGGAGAGGATCGGCAGTAATTGATGACAAATTGACATTTAAGGATAAGAATAATAATTTGGCAGAGCACTGGAACCAAGAACATGATGAAATTAAAAAACAGAGGACAAATGTCTTACCGCTACTTAATTAGTGTGATGGGTGTCTCCCCTGTTGCCTTATTTCTGCACAAATTCTAGTGGCTACTTGATTAGCTACAGTCCATGATATTTGCATTAATCTGTCTAGAGTAAGTTAGCAACTGTGGTGCTTCAGATCTAAAATGCTTACTAGACAAGCAGTATAAATGTTATATGTGAGTATGTGTACAAAGAAGACAGAGAAAGTTTATCTTCCAGTGCCATTCAAGTCTTTCCAAAGTTGCCCATGGGCACGTATCAAATGACATCGAATCACTTATTTTAAATGTATAAAACCACCTTCCAAAGTTGTCACCGGGAACACAAGCAGCATTTGGATGAAATGTGCCTTAATTTTTACAACAAGAGTCTTTTCATTCACTTAATTTAAAAGCTGGTAGGAATCTGGAAATGGATAACAGCCTTTGCAATCGTCCCAGAAACCCTAGGAAATTGCAGGTATATGTTGTTAAGACTGGGAGCAGGATTACTCTCTCCTCAAAGTCTGCCTAGTTCCTCTCTGCTTTAATGGAGAGAGAGACATTGACACCTCCACAGGGAAGCTGATCTGAATAAAGGTCTTAATAAAAGAGAAAAATTGCTCCAAAGAGAAACTTAGCTTTCTTCATTGAATATGGGGAAATCCCATACGAGTAGCTCTGGAGGAGACACCTAACATTTGGATGGCTAAAGTTAGCGTAAATAAATTGTACCTTTAGAAATTATGTTTTGGGAAGAAATGTTTTTTATAATTCACAGACAGTGAAGAACAGATGACAGAGAAATTATGACACCCCTGTAATGACGCTGAAGGAGTGGGGAAGGCAGTGTGCCCAGCAAGAGCAAGCAAGGTGTCCGACATGGTTCTTCCCTATCAGTTGCTCCACTTGCCAGTTTTTCTCTCCACTTAGATTAATACATCAAATACCCAAACCACCTTTCTTGTTTTATTACTTGTTTGTAATGTTTTAGGCTTTTACTGGTGCTGAACTGTAAATATATGAAAGCAATGAAAGAGCAGACATATACAGTAGGCAAACATTACAAATCAAACAAAAGAGAAAGGCTCCTTTTCTGTTGGAACTATATCCCACAAGCAAATTTCATTGTAATACAGCAAGATACGCTGCTGGAAACACCTTCTCATATTGACTAGACAGTCTATGCCCCAGTGCAATTCAGATGTCACTGCTAAAACTAGTTTGCATTTCCACCAGCAAGCTGATTGTCTTGACAGATTTAGGTCAAACCATTGAGGCAGTGATTCACACCTGGTCTGAAGAACTGAATGAATTAAGAAATACAGATGAAAACCCGCACTGTATTTAAACTAAGGGTCTAGTTTTTCCAGTGTTGTTGGCAGTTTGCCCACTGTATTAGCAGTCATGCACAAAAAAGCTACCTTCTCAAAGCTGGAAGAGTTTTCCTTTCTACCCTTTATGTTTTAAATCGAAATTTGGCCAACTGCCTTCGTTGGCTTTTGAGTTTGCTTTGTATAATTTAGCCACTGTTTCACATAAAATACTTAAAACTAATAAAAACAAATATTACTCAAGAAACTTTAGAAGACATGGAAGCAATGACAATAAGCACTAAGTTATCTCCACCAATGGATTTCCTATCGCCCTGTGTCTTTCTCATACGCTCTAGGCTAATCACATTCAATAGTGCTTCGCAATGTATATAGAAGACATTGCAAATGCAGAACGCATTGCTTGTGTTAAACCAAAAATAGCCTGTTACAGTACTGCAGTCCTGTAGGTCCTCTGATTCCTTCATGTTTCTATTACAAGCACAGGACCTAGATCCATCAGTGAGTTTCCCTAGCCCAAATCCTATGCTCAGAACAGATACAGAGGTTCAAGTGTTTTAACAGTGCACACTGAGAGTAGGCCATCCAAAAGACACCCCAGATTCCCAAGGCCACTCTTGTAAACGACATTCTTCTTCACCTGTGTCCAAGCTTGAAAGAACCGAGCTAAGCAGAGCTGTGAGCACTGTGCTTTGGCCAAGCGTTAGGTACTCGCTTACAGGATCCCTATTCATCAAACCAAGTGGCTGTGTTTTGCTCTAGCTGAATGTTCCTGGTGATCTTTTCAGTGCATCCCCACTGAGAGAGCTTTCCAGTGTCACGGCCCAACAGAACAAACAAAGGCATTGCTGGAGCTAGATCTTTGCTCCAAAACTAAACAAATTGGCCAAGTCCTCAATAACAGAGTATCTCCTTTGATTTTGTAGGTGGCAGATTAGACCTGAGGGACAAAAACATTTCCACAACAATTTACTACTGTTTTACATTCTTTCGAGGGCAAGTAAGACCCTCAGTAAGCCAACGTGAATAATAAATAACCATGTAATTTAAAGAATCTTTTCCAACTGACTGTGTTGTTGGTTGAGGAAGACAACACATCCATCCATACCTGAATTAAGGATTGCACCTGAATATAGATTTCCTCAACCTGAAATTCAGTAGTCAGTACATGCTTGTCAGGAAGGGATGCAACAAGAAGCAGCACAAACACAGGGACGTGAAATATTACATGACTTCTAGAATAGTTTGCAAAAGGTTTTGCATTAAATTATTTAATGTTCAGGAAGGAGGCTGTGGGAAGGGAGACAGTAAACAGCCCCACTGCATGGGGTAGCAACAGAGCCACAGTTCGAGAAAGAGGAGCACAGACCTGACACACGCACCCGCACTCCTCGCTGCACTGTGCTACGAATTCGCTCCAGCTTTGGAAGAGCTAGAGAGCTGTAGTGGTGCTCAGGTGCTCCAAATCTAAGTCACCCACACAAGACAAGAGGAAAGAAAAGTGGGATTAAGAAGAAAAGATGATTGCATAAGACATTTTCTAAGTAAATCTCTTTCTCAAAGAAAAGGAAGAAAGAGTACTGAATACACTAGTGGAGTGTTTTGCAGTAAAGCAAAAATGCAAGGATGCAAGACAACCTGTACCCAAAAAATCCTAGAGCCACTGAAAAATCGTTTGTGATTGATAGCCAGTAAATAGGAAAGACACAGTTGGAATTAAAAAATGAGTTCCCTTTAACGTAGTACGGAAAACACTCTCCAAAACAATGAGTTGACAGGAGGACAGACAAGCTTTTTTAAAGATTTAAAAAACCCAATAAAATAAAGCAAGTAACTTTTCCTGTAGTTTTGATAGGAATACTCCTTAACCTGGAAATAAGGAACCACACACCACAGTGTTTCTGCTTCTGGGTGTCCCTTGGTGGCATTCAGTATTGAGAAGCATTTCTTAGGTGCCTTAAAATACGTGTATACTTTGGCTATCACTGCTCAGGACTAAATGTGCTTCATTATAGCCAGCTGGGCACCATTTGAGCAGATATTATTTTGGGAACAATATAGTTCATTCTGCTCAGATGTTTGACAAGATACTCCCTGTCCTAAAGGAAATGTGATTTATTTCACCAAGTACGAAAGATCTGCAGACACGCATTGAGGCAAACGTCCCCATTTGCAGAACCATCGAAGTTGAGGGAACACCACAACCCTACAAACCCTATAGCCTTTATTTTCCCTGCACTAGGAATTTACTTATCCGAATAGGAAGGAGATATATATTTTAAGCGTTAGGTGGTAAAAAGTATCCTATTATCTCAGAATCAAAACTTTCAAACTTGTGAGTGTTTACTCTCCCTCCCATCCTCTGGGCAAACAAAATGCAGTGCAGTTTACCAGTGCTCTGGGGAGTGTGTGTCATGCACAAAGCTTTAAAAGTTCCTGTTTATTCTGGGTGGACATTAAAGATCCTGGGACACAGATCATAAAACTAGGCCTTTTTTCTTTTATACTTTGCCAGCAATAGACTGCTCACTCTTCTGAGGTAGCATACATACATATATATATCAGCTTTTGGATCATTTGAAAGATCACAGAAATGTAAGTTAAAGGAAGGTAATGAAATCTGAGAGCCATATAAAGCTTGTCTGACTGTAAATGATGACAGCCATCTGCTTAAAGAGTAAGACTGTAAAGAGCTCTTATGAGCAAACAAATGCTAATTAAAGCATCCACAGACAGATGCTTACCTTTTTTAAAAACCCAGTTATTCTGTGCAGCACTAGTAGTCCTAGTCCTAGGAAAAAAAAAAAAAAAGGAAAACCAACATAGCTTTGCAATATTACTGAGTCATACGTTAGTGTGACAACTCCTGTTTATCTTAACTTTCTGCAGCTTTAAACATGAAATCCAAGAGGGAGGAAGCAGGAAGACAATTTAGCAGTCAAGAATAGCTGGTGTGAAAGGAAGGGAGGGAGCTTTCCCCTTGAGCTGTGAAAAGATAACTTGCAAAGTCTTGCTCTTTCTTTCAAAACGCACTTAAAATCAGGGATGGCGATTTACTGAACACCCAGGTTCTGGTACTTAAAAGAAATTCTGTCAAATTATTTTTTTATTCTTTCAAAAAACAATAATTCAAAAGATTTTTCTTAGAAACGGGTTCCATAAAATGATCAAGAAGACTGTAGGTAACCTGTGCATGCATTCAGAGTATATAAATCTTATTTCGTGGTATAGTTTCTATAATGATTTTGAAAGCTGTTTTCTATAGCTCACAATAGCAAAAAAAAAAGAAGTACAAGCAAGTTCTTGGCATTCAAGTACAAAAAGAGTTTTGTTTCCAGTTCGGGGTTTTAAAATGGTTTTGGAACTTACCTTTTGATATATTTATATTTCCTTCAGGGAAAGGGGAAGATATGCCAGTATTTTAGATAGCAGTGCAAATGTCCCCATTTGGGTTTTTTTGTGTTCAGTAACAGTAACTAGAAGCAAAACAGACCCAGCTGTGCTGGGTTGTACATGCTCAGTGATGCATTTTCTCCCCATCATGTAACTAGCAACATATACTGTACAAAGTAGAGCTAGTGTGAGAAGAAAAATACGGAGGTTCTACGTCCCTTCTCATCTCTGCATGATTACGAGGACTTAACTTGAATAAATCTGCAATCTTGCCACCAAATGGAAGGAAGATTTAAAGCCATGTGCATTCACATACACAGAAGCCACAGGAGGTGCCCGTGGCATCCTTTTTTCCATTACAGTAATGAAGTTGCACACTGCTGTAGCACTTCCACTCCAAAACTCATTTTCATAGCTCAGAATGAAGGCAGCATGCGATTAAGCAAACTGATATTTGCAAAACAAAATTGGGACCGCTAGAAAAACGCTCTACAACTATTTTTAGTGCTGAAAAAGCTGTGCACTAGTATAGCACGCATGCCAGAGATGACTGAACATTTCTTGAGCGTTGGGTTTTGATTTGCGTAGAGGCTTACAGGTAGACACCGTGGGATTGTTTGATGGCGACCTCCGATGTGAATGCAGCTTTTCCAGAGGCAGAGCACGTGGCGCAAGCCCGAAAGTCATGAGACTTGCATGAGACTTGGACATTACCGTCTGTACCTCTAACCTCTTTTGTGAAAAGGCAAGAACCGCCACCGTTCTCCCTTGAACAACTGCTGAAAAGCTTAACTAATCACTGTTAATAAAGTGCACTGAGGCTCTCTCACAGCATGCGTATTTGGTTCTCTGGGACAGAAAAACGTAGAAAAAGAGGTATCTTAACGCAGAGTGCCAATTCTATTCTAGAAAGTTAAATTTTATTTTAGGACTACTAAGACACTTAGAATGAGACCCTCTGAATGGCAGCTTCATTGAAGTCTGCTGAACCAGCTGGATTTACCTCAGAAAAAGATACAGTCCTCAGCTTTTAAGAAGTAGAATTTTTAAAACATTTGAGAACTGGAAATTAACATGTGAGCTTTTTGGCTCTTAAGGTTCAGAACAGCCCATCCAGAGATTGCAATTAAGTGCTTCTTAATTAAATATACATTGTAATTAATGTTAAGTACCTATTTTCATGCTACCTTGAATAGGAGCGACACCAATGCTGTTTAAGAGCTTTCTCAGTCAGGTTCCACCTGCAGCTGTTATTAAAAGAATCAGACAGGTAGGGACATTTCTGAGGCTTCAGAACAGAACTTCACGTCCCCTGCGTGTAGTGAAACAATATCTATTCAATGTTCATCTCATTGAGCGCAAGCTCTCTAAACTATTTTTGCAACAGTATTTTCACAGCGTTCATTTCCCTGGCATCTGGAGTGAAGAGCTTTGCTCGTCTGCAGCAAAAGCACTAATGTTTCTGCCAATATCTAAGAACGAAAGCTGAAACAGTATCCAAAGTAAGTCTTGAATAAACGTTCAAAAACATATCCTTAGGGTAGTTTCCCATGTTACTGGTGAATCTAGTTTGTATGTGTCTGATAAAATGATTTGAACTACGGAAGTTTAATGCTGCAAAGAACGCTTGATGATGCTAGGATATGCCATACGACAAATTCAGAGCAACTCGTGATGTTCCTAGTTCACCAGTTCTTGCCACTGAGAAAATCTAGTTAAATGTAATGTATCGAGCTGCACATCCATTTTCTTCACCTTTCTAGTGACTGGCATTTGCAGCCAGTTTCCAAACTTTTGCCTCCTATCTTTCTTGGAAAGCCTGAGGATTTTTATTAACTCGTCTTTAATATGAGATACAAAACTCTCTGAACTATTTTTCCCAAATGATCAAGATGGTGGTCAATGACTTTTATGTTACTAAAGTGAGAAGCAAGGTACATCTATTTTCACTTGTGGGATGGGCTATTAGCAAAAGAGAACTGTATCAGGGAAGTATTTTTATACCTTTATGTCTCCTAAGCACTTCAGATCATGATTAGAAGATTTCCCAGAGATGCAGCTAAACACAGAGGTCAATGGTGAGGCAAGTGGGTAAACTTGCAGAAAACAGGGAACATTTCAAGCAGCATGGAGTTGGCAAAGCAAAGCAAATCAAACGAACAAAACCAGAGTAGTACTCATGCTTTAAATAAGCTGAAACCCGTATCAAAAACTATTAGGTGAACAGGAGGACTCTGTTGTCAGAGATGCCCTTCCACAACCATCTCTGTAATTTTCACTCCAGTGATGTCGTGTGGTATGTACAGTCCTGCCCAGGAAGAACGTGACTGAGCTGGTTATGAAAGGCACCCCAGTCACAGGAGGCTCTGGGATAATGGGCAATGTAGATATGGTTTTTATTTATTTAATTCTAATAAGAATTCCCTAAAAACTGATGAATGATATTGCACAGCACACCATTTTAAGTTGCAACATTCGTTCCATGTTCTTCTATTTGTGAAACGTCTAGTTTTCAGAAAAAGAAAGCTTCCTGATGTCTTAAAGGTGCCCACGGCTAGTGGTGTCAGAACCACGGAGAATAAAAAGAAAACCTTTTCAGTTCCCTTATTCTTTCGGCTGTTGAAACATTTAACCAGCATTTTGGCTGAGGGACAGCTCTGTTTGAAAGGGAGAACAGGGATCGTGCTACATGACAAACCAGTGGTCAGCAACAGTTCGACTACATCAGGCCTGATTTGGATACAGAGGGGACTCCGCATCACGTCAGGTAGTAAAATGCTCCCCGATTTCTTCCAGGACAAAGAAACTGCAGACTTATTTTTCTGGAAACTTTTCAAAACCAACGCACACTGAAAGGCTCTGAAAACGGAGCACAATCTTTTTAAAGAATTACTCCATAAAAGTATTTGCAAAATAGCTGTGGATGAACGTATTTGCCCTTGGCTATTACATTTTAATTTCCATCTGCAGAGCAATAGAAAGGAACGTGTTCACTTGGCATACGGCGTTAAGTATAGCAACAAAACACTGAGACAATTAATATTAGGGTTTAAGACTGCTAATTTTCCCTCCCACAATCTTCCCTCTTCTCGTCACATTCTGAAAGAATAATCACAACTCTTGTAAGCTATGTCCAGAACAAAACACCCAGACAGAAACCACAGGTTCTGTCTGCTGATGTTAGTCACTAACATCTGCATAAAGGTTTACTATGCTGAGTACCTCTGACAGCTGCAGCCGCTGCCAGGGAAGTAGCAGTCAAAAAGGCTGTTACAACAGATGCTTTTCAGATCCCCCTGCACAACATGATCCTTTCTGCGATAATATATACAGCCTGCATCTACATCTTGTACCCACATTTGCCATGACTGCTTTACAGTAGCATATTTAGTGATTTTCCAGGCTTATTTTTTTTTTAGAAATAGAGCCAATAAATGGAATTGTAGGCATTTAAACTACATGGCAATTCCTGTCTTTAAGAATCGTTAAATCTAAAGCATGGAAACATTCCTAGGAGAAAAACGAACAAATAAACAAACAAACAAACCCAAACCAACACAGTGCTTCCTTTCCCTTAACCACTAGTATTCAAAGCTATGCGGCAACTTGTGTTCTCTCTCTGGCCCGAAGTTTCTGGCAGTCTCTTCTGTCCGGTTTAATAGGCGAGGTTAAGGGAACCTCGTGGAAGCGGCACTCCTTTGGGACACGAGCTGCGACACCCTAGAACCAGGTCTACTCCTTCTTCAGGAAGCATTACAACCATAAACAGCTATACAGAGGGCTGCTATCTTGGAGGTTATCTTTCAAGGCTGATAGTGCTGCCCAGTTCTTGCAAGGCACGTCTTTACTGCTAAACAAGAGCGCCATGAATTTAGGTTAAGTAGCAAGCCCACAAGTCACGCACAATATTTAAATGTTAGTTCACAACCTGGCTCCCTTTTGGGCTGCTTCGGGTAACTCTCTCCAAGACAAATTTTGTTCCAGAGGGAGCTACCCCTCAGTTGCGTAGCCATGAGGCAGTTTGTGCTATTTGGGTTTGAGGTCAGGGACTGGCTCATGGCCTCTTTTTAATTAGCAGCATAAACACAGCTTCAAAGAACATATGTGGGTGTCAAACCTCATTAGAGGATTTGTGGCTGTGAATCCCAAGTGGGCAGAGTCATCTCTGTTGCGGACTTAATCCAAGCACCTATAGTCCTGAAAAGGGGAAGGATTTAATTAGCATTTTTTATTAGTTAGCCCTAGTGGGAGCACTCCTCTGAGGTGTTTCTCTCTCCCTTAGTAATTAGGGTGCTTTCTTATTTTACTTAGGATTTTGGACTACCTCCTAGTGGGACGGGAACGTTAAATATAGGCAACGTATTTTGTGCTATGTAGGCACCCAGCTCTGCAATCAGATGTGCCCTCCCCTTCATGGAAAGTTGTTCTTTTACGGGTTTTCACCAGTCTTAGACTTAATGTCTGCTCATGCAATCTCTGCTGATGCAAATTTAGACGAAGAACAGAAGCTTCCTGGCTGGAACTGCTTAGAAGTGGTTAAGAGCCCAGGCAGGACAGACGCTCACACGCTCAGAAAAAAAGCACGTCACAAGACTTGAAAACATCAAATAACAATATCATATTCCTTTTCCTTTGCGGTTTTTCAAGTCATCATAGATGCTATCACTCTTGTTTTTTCTTCCCCTTTTAAGGGGTCACCACCAGCTCCTGGATGACCACAGCTGTGTGGCTGCTGACTCTCACAGTCCTTGATCTCAGAACTAATACTTCAAGACCAGCTTCTGTGGTAAATCCAAAAAAAGAGGACGCCAAAGAAAGTTGCCTGAGACACCTCCCTTTCAAGTAGATACAATCTAAAGCATATCTGAACTGCTCTATGAAAGCACGCATAGTTTGTTTTGTTTAGTATTATGCTAGCTTTTTCCTTCCTTTTCAGACTCTTAAGCTCTTCGAGACCAGGTCTTGTTCTTGATTTGATCCAGTTTTACCTCCTTACCAATCCCACGCGCACAGCAGCTGAGCAACAGGCCTGATGCTGCAGTTACACTGCACTGAACATCAGAAAATGAAACAGTGATTTCGTTTACAGTCATTGGAAGACCACACACAAAAATACTGAAGTGTTTGGTTTGTGATGGAAAGTGCATGCATAACCAATATATACCATCAGAACATTAAGTGTCCTAGTCCAGATGCTCTGGCTCACTATTACACTTGTGAACCACCTTAATACAATGTAGTATAGTAACAAATACTGATGAACCACAATTGTCTCCGTTTTCTACCATCCTCTCTCTTCCCCTCAGTCTTGACAGCTGGATTACAAGCTGGCACATGTAAGAGTGGCCACTAAAGGACACTAATTTTTCTTCATTTTCAACAAAAATTTTCTGCTACCTGAATTCTGGTCGTACCTTTATCGTCTTGTCTCTGGAACATCCCAGGAAAGTCCCCTGTCCTTTGGGATAAGCATCAGTATATGTGAGATAATGATGAGAGATATAGTACCATTTGTAGTGCTTTTAAGGTCTCTGGAGACCTTTTAAGATAGCTTTCTGTTTACATTACAAAAATATGACTTGTGAGGTAAAAAGGTACCAGGTTCCTGCTACATCCATACTGGTTCTCACTGTTCAGGGAACGGCGATAGGGAAAAATCTTTGCTTTTCTCCCTGTACAAAACTACTTTGGCAGCCGTGAAGTTGCTACAGAACATCAAAAAGCCATTTTTTTTTCTCAGAAATACGCACTTAGCCCAACAAAATAAAAACATAAATGGCCTGGAAGGGGGAGCAAAAAAAAACGTTGAAGCTAGTGAGACAAGTGCAGACTGTTGGGGCACACGAGAGATGCGTACCTGCTATGGAAGCCTCCTTGTCTCCAAGTGAGTAGTGTTCCCATCAACTAGCTTTGTTGCTGATTCTCTTTCTCCCCTTTCCTTCCACTTTTGTTTGTCCTATTTTGTTCCACGACATGGAGACACAAAGCCTTCACCAGCCTACAGAATAAAGAACAAAACTTAATAAGCTGTATGCGGCTATTTCCTTACAAATACCTAAACTTGCTACAGACCCTTTGCTCATTAACTAAATGCATCGATAACGCAAAATAATCCCATCTACACAGTATATATCCGTACAGGAATTTGTTTTCAAATTTGAATTAGAAAGTTCTATTATTCCACTGCTTTTCTTTATTGCTATGCAGTCACCCGTGTTCTTTAGCATCAGAAATTATTCTTTGCTTCACTGTAGTTCCCATTAGACCTAACCAATAACTATATTACTCTAGGTTTTTTGAGTACCTGGTAAGTTCGTTAAAGCAAGGACTCTTTAAGCAGAGATTCAATTAGGAAAGAACATAAAAATGATCAGCCCTACAGAAGGTGTCTGGGGAAGACAAGGAAGGTTTTCTGATTTCCAGTTTACTGTCCTGACTATTTGCTCCTGTCTCGGAACCAGTTCTACAGCTCTCTTACAGCTGGAAGAGCTTTATTCGCATGACAAGCTGCACAAACAGAGGTCAGGCAATGCCCTCACCTAGACTGCCACCTGCTTTGGACAAGGCTTTTTTCATTTTATTGCATAAAGTCCAACTTGCTTCCAGCCCACAGACATTACAGAGCGCAAACATTTAATCCTGTAACACAAGCGCAGGCATGTCAGGTGTGTTTTCTGGTAGTACCGAGGTTTTTATGAAACGTGTTTATTTTCACTGCTCTGTGACTTTTGTCAGCAGGCTAACACATGCCATGAGATAGTTTTACCCATATCTTTTTTTCTCCCAGAGGAAAGGAGAAAAAAAAATGCTATTTCACAACAAGCTTATCTGCTCTGTGGAACTAAGGAAAACTTGCAAAATGGAGGGCAAAACGGCAATTTACTACTTCACAAAGGATTAAAGGAATATACAGGAGATGTACTTCATAAGTTCTCTTCAAGGAGATAGTCTGCTTTTACGTAAACTGCCTTTCATCTTATCATATATTGTTCACAGTGAGGATATAAAGTAGACAGGATATTGAGTGAGGCTACAAAACGATGCAGAAGGAAACAGAACTCTTCTCAGCAGTTTATGTTCCAAAACACTGCTGGCACGCTCCAAGATTTCCACATCTCCATTTCTTTCTTGGAAGTATACTTGTACTTATGTAAACCCGAGAAACACCTGTGATTTATATTTCGAAACAAGACGTGAATTTCTTAAGCAAATTGTTAGTTTAGTCTATATGGAGGCGGTGAGCCTACTCCTGGGAATACTGCTAAGATTTATCACAACAGAGTCCTCCGTTACGTAAATGCCCCTTGGGTGTAGTTTTTGCTGTGCTGCATTATATAGTTAACTGGGACTTTTATGAATACCTGAGACTTTTTAATGAATATTGGCATTTACACTCAATTCTGTATAAAGCAATTGGGTGCCAGGGAAAATTATCATTCCGATTGTCTGGAACAGCTTGTCAAATAAATATCACTTTTCTTCCTGTTTCCTTTGGAAAACTATCATCGACAATACAAAACAATCTAACCCATTATTTTTAACAGAATGTTCTGTGCACTGAGTTTGGAATTCTACAAAAATACAGAATATCCAAAAGTCACTGTCCAGACAGTGACTTTTATTCCAAGCCGTTTTCACTCAATGCCATTGTACAAACTGGTTTCAAAAATAGACTTTCAGATATTGCCCTGTGAAAATACAACAATGAAACCTCATTTAAACAGAGTAAGAGAATATCAGGAAGAAAAAAATTTGCCCAGTGCCTAATTTCAGAGGTGCTAAATGTCTTTCTTACCATTTGAGCTGGGTGCAATGCAAGCTGCAAGCACTCAGTGCTTCAGAAACACATGCCCATATTGTAAGACGGTGCATAATCACATTTGGCTCTTCATCAAAGAGCATCATCACTCAGTAGTTCGCTTACAAACCATAGGGCCGGATAAGCCACAGATTGGTTATCAGCTACCAGGCTGATCGTACTGAACTAGGTAAGGCAGATGCACGATCTTTTACCCAACCGCGGATCTCCATCTGCAGGAGACTCTATCCAAAGTAATAAGATATCTTGAGAAGCAAGATAAGCTCCACTAACGCTCGGCATAGCTTCTGGATCAGGCTTCGCTTACATCAACCAGATGAGAGCATACCTAAAAGGACTCGAGCCCATCGGCGCCCACCCAAGTGGCTGCATCTATAAATTAAGTGGGATTGGGCCCATGTTACAACATCAATGCTATTTCACCTTGATTGAAAAGATCAGATGCTGAAAGCGTTCCTTTTTTGGAGGCAGAAGTACGGAATTTAAAGTGAATTCTGATCCAGTGAATAGCAAGCCATCAATACAGCAACATCACTTTGTCTGATGCATTCTTTCCTTCTCTCATATACAGAAAAATCCTTCCTGTTGTATATGTATACATAACCAGAGTTGCATATTCAGTGCAGTCAGTGACTGCCTAGAAAAACATGGATTAAATCAAAACACATTTCTATTATTTTCTTTGGCTTAAAAAAACCCCCAACTTCTTCTAAATTGATTTTTTTTCTGCGTTCTTGAAATTTTACTTTGATTATCTACATTTTAAAGGAACTGAATAGGATATTAGCAGCATTATGTAAAGAAAATGGATTATACCCCGATGCTGGCACTGGAATATCTCAGTTTTAGAACCAGTATAAGTCTCCTTAAGGGGTCAGTAGTCACTAAATACTTTGCTAAAAATGAATTCAACACATTTTTACTGGCTTAGTGAAATTCATAATCAGAAAGGAGAAAGCACTTATCAAGGGTGTCCAAAAATTAAGCTATTATAACCTCCTATAGGGAGGGCTGAAAAGATAAGTGGTAGGAACATATTGGTATCTTTTCTGTTTTCTATTATTGCAAAAAATTATCCCAAATAGCCCATTTTAAGTGTATTGTAGTTGATATTCACATCATGTTTTCTGTTGCTTCTACTACTGAAAAGTTCAGTCTTGGATACAGACAATATACCTTGTTTAGTAACATCTGGGTGCAGACTGCAAAGTATGAAGCTTGGTTGGATTGCTAGAGCTCATTTTGGGAATTTGGCTGCAGGCTCACTCTTCCTATAGATCTCGCCACAACAATAAAGGAATAATATTTTTTTTCTCGAGGAACAACAGAAATCTCAGGAGCACGGTCTAAGTGAAGCGATCAGAAACAAAGAAGAAATATTAGTTTAATTTTTTAACAAAGAAATATTTTCATTCTTTTAACTATAAAAATAATCACAATAGTAAAATACAATAGTAAATGTATGAGCACAGGGAAAGAGCTCTAGACAGCAGAAAGATCGTGTCTGAAAAGGCAAAATATAATCTTCTGGCTATGCTTACAGAACAAAAACAACATGTATGAGTATCACCATTCAGTTGGACTCTGCCGCATTAATTAGCCGCTTTTAAGCACTCCACCTTAGCAAACAAAGGAACAGTTCGCTCTCTGGTACCTCTGTGGCGGGTGGTGGACAGCAGTGGCTGTGCACCCGGGCACCACATGTGCAGCAGGCGCTGTGCTCCTGGGAAGCAACCGGCTTGCTCCAGAGCGGTGGATCCACACTGCAGTTCCACACCACATGGCCAAACATACTCTGCACACAGGAGTCACGAGGTGTCCAGCCGCAAGAACAACTTACGTGGCTCGATCAGCTTCAGATGTCCAACTCCTCTACGTTAAGAGGTCCGAATTCAATAGCGCATCACTAAACAGCTAATGAGAGAGCGATGGCAGTAACAGAGTTCACAGAATCACAGAATGGTAGGGGTTGGAAGGGACCTCCGGAGATCGTCCAGTCCAACCCCCCTGCTAAAGCAGGTTAGCCTAAAGCAGGTTGCACAGGAACGTGTCCAGGCGGGTTTTGAATATCTCCAGAGAAGGAGACTCCACAGCCTCTCTGGGCAGCCTGTGCCAGGGCTCTGTCACCCTCACAGTAAAGAAGTTCTTCCTCATGTTATTATGTGTACTATTTGTCACATTTTTCTTCAAGTAAGAGATACTTTATGGTCTGTGAATGTTATCTATTGTCTATCTACCTGTAGTTTCATACAATTTCGATAGCTGCATCTGGGAACTGTGCACCTGTCTTTTGACTGTGTTAGATACCAAGCTCCTCTCCACCTCTAAAAAGTCAAGACGGATTGTCAACAGAAGAGATTAATTTCTTAAGTATTTCTCTACAGAAAGTTTGAAGTTCAAACACTACTCACAGTCCGAACTTGTAATGATTCAGAGAGCTCAATCTATATGTTTATCCATTTTTCACACGAACCAATGGAAAACAAGACGAAAGGCTGCTTTCGTACACATGTACCTATGCCTGCTATCATTTCATACTCTGCTCAAGGTAATGCACTAATTAAAAAATGTACTTAGCACTTCCTTCAAAAAAAAAAGAATGTACTGTTCACCTCTCCAGATCGAGGCTGTATGTTCTTTGTCACTGTACCTATGAATATCTGAAAATATATTAAATTAATTTCTCAATTATCTGATCTATTTGTAGTCATAAACATCATTGCACTAGTCCAGCTTCTTTTATTGAGGAATAAAAGGTGCTAAGTTCAGGGTCACATTCAAAAAGGCAAAACTGGGTACTATCATGCTCTCAGCGTAAGATGAGATAGCCACAAGCATGTACCTCTACCTGAATGGCTTAGGACAGACTTCCCCTTGTAAACAAGAATTAATTCTGACACAGAAATCATACACTGGTTTTCAGCTAATGCTATTCTCAAAGTACCCTGTCCTGCTGCTTATTATGACCAGATTATTAAAATCTCCCATGTTGCATGGAATACACATGAAGAAATTGGCATATGCTCTTAAATGGACTGGGGAGCCACATGAGCTAGTCATGACCAAAAAGCGTTGTGATCTGCAAAAATATATCATAATAGCATTTCAAACGTGTACAGAGATACTGTTCAGAAAACGGCAGCTACGATAGGTTTCAGACCAAGGCTTCTAAACTTCTGACCTCCCTCCTCTCTCCATTCCCCTTAATGGGTGCTTAAAATATGCTACTGCAACAAGTGCCACATCAGTACACGAACTGCTTGGTATTGCTAAGTCTTCAGCAGTACAGTCAAAAATACGCCATAAGGATTATGCCAAAATTAGCATTTAGCCACCAAAGGACTCCCAGTACCTATTTTTTTGTTTATGAGCAAGGGCCTTGTAATGCCAAAACCACCTAAACCGTTGGCTCATATAAAAGAGAAATGAGGTTCCAAGCATGAACCTGTCTAATCTCTCACGTCCTTCCTTCCATGAGATACTCTGTAAAAAGTGTTGTTGAACTGCACATGTAGAAAGGCAATCTCTCAGGCCTCTTTATGTCAAAGCCAACCACTTGAATTGCACTTGGAACTAACGGGCAGCCTGGTCAGATGAGAGAGTGATCAGGTGTGACCCTGCTGAGGAATCAACAACTCTGGCATTAATTACCACTCTCCGAGATCTTAAACTTCATGCCTTAAACTCTTCACGTCTTAAACTTTCCTTCCACTGTCATCAATTCAGATTAAGTAGAACTGCTTACCCTTGCCAGATAACAGTTGAAAGTCCCAACAACAGAGCCAGAAGATGCACCAAGGACCTGCTCCCTGGGCTAGTGAGCGAACAGAACAGCTGGGTGGGATCTGCAGGTGGACGATCAGGAGCGACACCAGCCGCAAGAGCACACGTAACCACTGACAGAGGTCACAAGAAAGCTAGGAACTAGGCAGAGCAAGAGTTGGAAGTGTGGATGAAAGGAAAAAGATGGCTGGGCAGATGGGCTGCAGTGGGCATTGCAAACAAGATGTGACTCTTGTCAGCTCGGAAAGAGAAAATTAAACCAGACCAGCCAGGACACACCCTTTTCACCACAACGGTGAGAGAGAAAGTCATACGGGCTTAGTCATTTCCTTTTTATACAGAATTTCTGAATTGATAAATCATACCTGAGGATTAAACACCACAAATCTGTTTTCAAGAGACAGCTCTGTTATTCCCCAATTCTTTTTAATTATGAAGCCTTACCCATCATTCATAGTGGATATTTAAATAGTGTTTTCCATATGAAGATGGTAATTTTTAGTATTTGTGTTAGCATGCAGGCATTGTAATGTTGGGGCAGAGATCCTACTGGGCTTCATGCTGTACAAACACAAAGGGAAAAGACAAGAGTCCACGTCTCCACGAAATTGTGATGTAGGCGTAGCAAAAAACACCAGTCAGAGAAATTGTTTTTCAAATGACGAGGCAGCATTCGCTAACAGCCTCCAAAGCAGTCAGAAGACACAGGCTGTTAAACTGTAGTCCTGCTTTTCGTGGTACTGCACCAAAGAAAAAGCCTTTAAGGAAGGATTTGAGGGTGAATAAAAATTAAGTAAGTCCCTTACATTTATGGGGGATTCCCCCCACAGTGAGGGACAACATGGAAGGGAGCTGGGGCATGCTTCGCTTCTAACAGGCGCAATGCAGGCTGGCATCATGGACTTAGGGGAACCCACTTCAACACTGAGTGAGAAACTAGCAGTGGTACGGCATAGTGTCTGTGGCTTTGTGAAAGAACACGACTACCTTATAACTAACTCTTTTTAAGTGTATTCCACAGAGAGGAGGAAGTCAGCAGCTGTACACAAGAAGTGGTCAAAGCAGTGACACGGTCAAAGCAGGAAGACAGGAAAATGATCTTAACACTTTCGTTCGGACAGGTCTCACATGAAGAAGACAATACAAGCCCAAAGACGAGGAGATCACGGATGAATGCACTATCTGTAAGGACGAAAAAGGAAATATGTATCTTCAATTTATTATGCAAAGTATGCGGGGCCTTGACTTCACCAGGATATTAGGTTGTAGAAAAGTCAAAGACAGTGCCCAAGATATGGGGCTGAATGACTGGAAATGTAGAGGGTTTATCCCCAGTGACAAAAAGAGAAGGGAAAAAACCTTAAAAGGTTGAGAGTCATGACTCGGCCATCAACTCAAGAGTTGGCCCAAGACTGCAGCTTGTACAGAAGGAGCTAGGTCATTTTTAAGATGCAGCAACAAGGAGGGGGATTGGCATTCATGGACCAAAAGAGAAGAACCGAAGTGGGGGCAGAGAGTTCTCAAATGTTCCCTTATACTTTACAAATGCAATTTTGGTTGTGAAAAATAAGTTTGAGTCTTTATTTTTAAAGACAACAGCGTGGCCTTGCTGTTTCCCATTGCCCTGTAGGAGATTCTGCCTTTCACATAGTCGAGTGTGACAGAAGATGTTTTGCACATTCCACGTGTTTTGCTCCCAGTGAGACTGTGGTGAAGTACGAGACACTTTGGCCCCTGTGCAGTAGTATTTGGTTTGTCAATGCTAATCTCAGGGGAAACAGCCAGCTCCCCCAGCTACAAGCCAACAGCAGCAGTATGACAGCCCATGGTTGAAATGAGAGATTCTGTTGATTCTTTGAGTGTAGAAGAGATCAAGCTGCTCACCCCTTGGGTTTCTTCCTAAAGTTCAATGGCATTCAACGCGACAGATACTTGACAGAAACACTTAAGACAATAAAGCTATAAGGTTACCAAATCCTGACATGATGAAAGAATGTATTGCAAGGGAACAGGACAATTAAAAAGGGAAAAACTACTGCATCTTCCCAAAGAGCTCATTATATCCAAAGTGCTTGACTCTCCAGTTCACAACACGTTTTGTAGCCTGACATTTAAAAATGCAAATCACGAAGAGTTGGGCACCTTCCTTTAACACGTTGTCATCGTACACAAACACCACCGGAAAGAAGCATATGCACTGGGTTCAAACCAAGAGCTTGGAAAAGGGAAGAGCTTTAGCTACCCAGAAGAAAACATTTTCGAAGTATATACTGCCCTCCTGTGTACAACTCAGTATTACCTCCAACAGTTGCAACCCATTTCAAAAATTCAGACTAATGTGGGGCTGTGGTGTCCCAGATAATGGAGCAACAAGGATAAAAACCCAGCATTAGGGAACAAGAGTTAAGAGACAGCCCAGGCCAGGGCTGGCAGGCCAGCAGTGAGCAGAAGCTCATTGCCACTGGTCATCTTTTATGAAGAAGATCACACTCGTCCCCTAGCACCAGAGCTTATTAATTTGGGAGGTTCCGCAGCCCTCCTTGTCACAGGCAAATAGCAAAGCACCCTGCCGAGCTGGCTCTGCACCCCACCACAATCAGTCTGTAAGTGAGATACACCGTTCAAGACAACGGAGATTGTCCACAAATGACTGATTGCTTTAACCAGCAATAATTTCTTCCAATTAAAGCTTGTTATGAACAAGATGAGTTTGGTGCACTCCTGCTGAAATACTTACTTGTGCAGAGATAATTTCCTTGCTGGAATATTTCTTTATACCCTCTTCAACAGTTCTGCTTTTTTTTTTAATATGGATTTTAACTGGATTAAAATAACTAAATTGTGAAAAAAGAATTGTTCATCTCTGTCAAATGATATTAAGCTGTGCAGAGATACTACTGCATTACTATACAATCGCTTTTCAGTGTAATGAAGGTTCTACTCACCACTAAATGATTCTCTTTGTTTTTTATTTTAGCTTGCCCTTTTAAGAAAAGCAGATCCTGGAGCAAATTCAGAGCCACAGTGAAAGATTCACTTGGTACAAAATTTGTGTTTTCTATTACAAGTCACATTTGCACTTGCAGAATCCGAACATTAAATTAAAAAAAAAAATTATGATCACAGTAAGATTGATTTAAGAATAATACTTATCTGTCTTCTATGCATACTATGGCTTCATAACACAAAATTAAATTTAAAAAAAATTTTTTCAGATCAACTTAGTTACTATTTGCAAAAATCCAGCATAATCTAAATGCTAAGTAATAAAACCTTCAGGAGTTAAGCAGATGGCAGTTGCTAAATTCTGATAATGTTTACACTGCACACTCAAGAACAGCATTATTGCTGAAATAGATTCTTTATTTCTGAAACATTCCAAAACAGCAGTATACACAGTTGTAATCAAATATTAAGTCATAAGCCATTATAAGAAAGCATTGATTAGTGCAATTGGATTTTGTAAAAGATCTATCAAAAAGATTTATTCACATTAAAACTCATTTTCCATAAGCAACTGTTAATAAAACATTACAATTTTATTCTTTGTAATAAAGTACTGAAAACCAACTGTAGTTTTAGAGAACACTGTATCTTTGTAAGTGCAATGTGACTTATGCTGCCATTTGAAATACAAAACACTATGACAATAAATTAACAATTGAACAAATGGTGAAAGACCAACAAAACCATGCTGACCCAGCTGGATGGCAATTTCCAGTGAATGCTACTTTTTTTTTTTGTGCTTCTGCAACATAAATATACTGCTTTGTATTGCCAATGGTACGTTTTGTAAGATATGTTCCTAGCGCTAAAAAAGTACGTTACCCCAAAAATATTATTTATGGCACAGAAAAGTTAAATTATCTCTCTGTTTTTCAAGGTTCAGGCAAGTTTAAATGAACTTAAGTATACAAAATAAAATGTACTGGAAACACTAGAAAAAAATTCAAGCACATACATAAGACCCCCCAAATTCAAAATAAAATGCATGATGCCTTTACACTGAATAAATTAGCTCAGAATTTCAGCACAGCAAATCTGTCCGGAAAGTGTTATCTCCTAGTTCTTTCCAAGGAAATATTCTGGTCGTTTGCACATATATAATACTTTCTTCAGTTCCAAATGCCAACACTGCCATTGTTAGTCTGGTAACAACGCAGCTGTTCGGGTAATTGATTAAGTGCAATATTTAGTATTTGAGACGATGTTCATTTTTTAAAAATGACATTGCATTATGGATGGTTACATATTAAAATCCCAGGGGAAATAATACTGTATGACCCTCCTTTCCCAAATCATTGTTACCCAGCCAGCTGGGTAACGAAATCCACGTTATTTATTTTCCACTGTTGATGGGCATCCTTCATCAATAGCAGCCGTCTCTCCAGTTCCCATCCCGCATCGTGCTGAGTGACGAAAGTGGCTTTGGAGGCTGAAGAAAACTATATTAAACAAATGACAACAAAAAGACAAAGGAAGTCATATTTCATGTGAAATATCAAGGTGACAAACATCATCTAATTCTGCAGTGACACTGGCTTTGTGGCTTGCTTGGAGACATCGCTCTGGTACATTTCTGGCTCTATGCTAATGCAAATATAAACATCTACAGTGAAATTAAGGCCACCTCCAAAGAGACCACATTACTGTTACAGATCTTAACAGGATAAAAGGTTTGTAAAAAGGAATTTGGTGAATAATCCTCACGACGCATGACACCACTCTAAAAGGGAAGATTTGGTTCTTCAGGGCTAAAGGCAATAAAAAACTATTTTTGTCACTATGGACAGCAGAGATCTAATGGGAAGTATTCTCCAAAAAGATGTTGTGTTCAGCATGCGCATCAAAAACCAGCACTTTATAAAAATGCTATGCACCAACACTAAAGAATTTAGGCATCTTACCGGTTCAAGAACTCTACCGAGTCCTGCTCCAGACCCTCTTATCCAGACACATGACGTGTTTCCATCCCACAGACAAAGTCAGAGACCCACCAGTCCGGGCACCACCACCCCTGTGGGAACTCGCCGTCCTCCAGGCCCCCGCCCTCACAACCAGGCTGCGTCTCTCACTAATCAACGAAGACTTATTATAAAATGCTTGTCAACTATCTTCCAAACCCTCCAGATACTACCGAGTTAACTGCTTCAAAAAAGACTAAAACAAGGAAAAACAACCACCTGATTTGATCTGTTAACTCACTGTTGACGAGGCAGGCTACCTCTAATTTGCTGCAACCACATTGTAGTTAGTTACACCACAATTTGCTGAAAATAAAGTGTCTCAATTCTGTGAAACTGTTTCTTATAAAGTCGGGTCTTAAGCCTTGTTCTCTCACTTCTCTGCTTTTCCAGTGAGATGCTGATGCCTCCTCTCCCTTCCAAATGCCCTTGGCTGGAAAAAGGCAGAGGTATGTTGTAAGGCAGGCAGGGTCAGTAAGTTAAAAGCAGTCACCAGAGCAGCTTCTCACCTCTCTGCTACAACTGCTTTCTTAGTGGCAAAAACATTGCACTTAAGTAAAAAACGTGGGTAAACTTAGATTCAGCCAAGCTGCTTTTGTGCAGCTCTACTTTGTTGCAGGATCACTTATCTTTGATATAAATCCAGTTACCTGAGGCATGAAACACGACCTGTGTCTGCCACTTTCTGCAACTGCTGCTTTCATTTCTTTTTTCCCAGAAAGAAAAAGAGAAAAGTATGTTTAACAATATCTCGAAGAAAAAATGGAGAGGGCAAAAGTAAAGAATTAACCAAGCTGAAAATAACTAAGAATACTGCTACATATCCAGAGCTGAATCTCTGCTACAGGGGAGAGAACAGGAAAACGGGCCAGCGTTGAAAACCATTTCAAACAAGCACAAGCTGTCAGTATGATGCCACGTTGTAACAGAGTTTTGGAGGGTCTGTAGTCCCTTTCTACCTTCCCATCATCAGCTGGATTGCAGTGACCTGCTCCAGTGCAAGGCAGCAGAAACAACCAAGCCTCCCACCTTGGCTCTGGAGCTGTGCTTACATCTCTGCCATGCCTATGCCTGGTACACGGGATGATCCAGACCCTGACCTGCTGATTGAATTCCTGGCTTTAGCTGGGAACTGCCTTGTCACTGTGGACTTGTCTGGTGACTGGGACTGTTGGCTGACCCTGGTCACCAACAGTGCTGCTCTTGGTTGGGTACTGTGGGGCAGCCTGGCTGTCCCACTTGGCTCCCGGGTCACCTTGTCCTACGGGAAGCTGCCCCTCGCACCATGGTCCCAGGTAAGGATAGAAAGTGGAGGACTGGTGGGTAGGGGATGGGAGGTGAGAAGGTAGGTCTGCAAGAAGCCCAGAACGGGGAGTTGGAAAGGGCTAGGGGTTGCGTGGATCCATTCAACAGCGGCAAAAAAGCGTTGCCTCAGCTGTAAGGCTAATAACAGATAAACTGTACCATTCAAATTTCTTTAAACTGCTTTCGGATGCCTGAATCTCTGATTGCAAGGAGAAAAGCAGTTCATCTTTAGCCAAGCTGATCATCTTGGCTATTTTAATTTTATTTTACCAATTATCAAACACATTCCCTCGCATGCTTGATCCAATAGAGTAAATTCTGAATTTCCCTAATGCAAGCCCTATACAAAGTGTCTAACAACCTATTTTAAGTATCTAAAATACCAATAACTTGGTTACCTAACAGTCTGGCCACAGTCATGAAGACATAGCTTTGCTCTGAATGTGCACGTCTCCCTGAACATCCGATTGATTAAAAAACAAACAAAAGACTTTTTCTACTTTTATTCAAGTTATGACTAAAACCACTTTATTTTTCAGTATACTAACAGAAGAAACTAATAATCAGACATACCATTCCTCAGAAATGTCCACAGTGATGAAAATGAACAGTTAGAAAATCTGCTGCTGATGGCTGAATTCTTTCCAAGAAAATTCCATATGAACTGAAGCCGCCCTTATTTTACAAAGGAGTAAATAAAATGAAACGAGAGTCTTAAAGAACTGTAGGCTGAGCTCCAATCTGCCTATGCTTTTAGAGTCCTATAAACTTGTCATTCCCACACTGCAAATACCACCTGTCTTCAAGGATCACTGGTCTGGCTCTACAGCAACATATGATGCTACTGAGGTACATCTGAAGGTGGACTATAAATAGCCTTGTTGCTGATTTGAATCAGCTTCTAATAAAAAGAGTGTTGAGAGTACAGTGTCTCACCCTCCCACTGAAACCTCTTAATTTTGTTTTGAATATTGTCTGTTGTATGAAAAGTTACAAAATAGCAAGGGACCGGTCTTCATGGCCCAGAAAGTCTGTCTTTCTCACATGTTGCTATGAAAGATTTAAGAGCTCTGCGGAAGAACATGAAGTTGAGGCAAGGAGAGAGGAAACACAAAGAAAAGAAAACCCTCTACTATAAAGAACTCTCTCTGTTAGAGTTCCAGCAGAGAGCAAAGGAGATTATTACAGAAATCTCATGGTACAGTCTTCATCAAAGAAGAAACCTGACAGCTCTTTACCAAAGTTTCACCGCAGTTGGTCAAAATCTGTTGTCAGTCACACCGGTGTAATCCTCAAGTAAGTTAACCGAAAACAGAATGCGAACAATTGAACTTATTCTGGATCTAGCCAGTACCTAGTGAAAAGCATAAAAATGGTGAGAGCTAAACAGTGACAGTTCATCCAACAGAAAAACAGGTGGTCACGCAGCAGGCCCTCACAAGAGGAGGGGTGCGTGTAATGGGAAGGAATAGATGGAAGAGTTGACACAAGTTGATAGAATTTTCTCTTTCAGAAACTTCATCACCTATTAATCACAGAACGTACAGCTAAGAGTTTAACTGCCACCTGTGATAAGGTGATTAAAACACAGACTCTTTCCTCAAGCTTATTTTATTGCTTGCTCTAAAAAAAAAATCATTTGGAGATGAAATTCTCTTGGAAAAATGCAAAAATGCATTTGCTTAACAGTATAGCTCATTGCAAGCACGTGATACTTCAAGATTCCCCGTTTGCCTATTGTCTCCCAGCTGGGATTGAAAAGATGCTGGTTCAACCCAAGACCGTACTATCCAGGATATTTCCTTCCTCACAATGCTGTAATGCCACAAGTTATTTTTCACAGTCTACTGCCTTTTACAACAACAGGGATGCAACCCTTTCTATTTGAGTACTCTGAAATTCGCTCATCCTGTGAGCCTGAAATAGCCGTTGGCACAAGTCTGGAAGAAGGCAAGTCACACTGTCAATGACATGAGATCTCAATTCGTTTTGATTTCTTACTGATAGATGGCAATCTATTCTTATTTATATGTGATGACATTCTATCAATTATCATAGTTTACTAGAACTACCAGCAGGCATTGTCCTTCGCTATTTCTGGAGAGGAATCTTCACCCCTTCAGTGACGCAGCACTGGGATCTAGAAACCGTTCTCTTTTACAGCCCAGCTTTATATTCAGGAGAAAAAAACCCAACAAAATAAACCCACCATCTAAGTCAAAGGCATCCACATAGGAAGGAGACCCATTTAACTCTTACCTTCGAACTGGCTGTGCAATTTTACTTCTGGGTATGCCACTCCCATTGATGGCCAGCGATGGTCTTGGAAGAGCACTGCGCCCTACAATCCCTTGACTGGCAGTCTTGTTTGGCATTGGGATCCCAGTGTTAGAATATAACTGCAAGTTGTTGGACACTGGAATACTGCTGCTACTACTACTACTACTACTACCTTGTACAGTTGGGCTTACGTAGGCAGTAGCTTTGAGAGGCTGTCTGACAGAAACTGGAAAATGTCCCACACTGTGAACTCTGTGTTGAAGCTGTCCTGGTGATGGAACTGCAAAGAGCAGTAGAAAAGGAAGTAACAAGGTCAGTATGCAACAGATGAGGCCAGGCGGTAATGCTCGTTTCTAAATAGATCTGAATAGGGATAAACACACCATTATGCAATTTACTTGCTAATTATAAACTGCCGGAGAACTCCTTGAATCCAGTACTGTATCCAGTAACACTGCACTGAACTAAAATACCCTGTTCCATCCCCACCCTGAACAAAAATCACACCTCATATTAATCCTTCTTTCTCCCCTCAAAGAGGTTTCATTAGCCATTATTAGCAAACTAATTCCACCTATGCAATTAGAGCTTTAAACAGGAGAAGTTGCTGAAGCTATAAATTAATTTAGATTTTTGTAAGGTTGCTTGCAATAACCACATTTTGTTTAAGAAACATTGCATTAAAGCATTATAAAACATCATGGAGGTCTAAGCTTTATGCATAAAAACAACAAAAAGGCTATAAAAAGGTCTTGAATCTAACAGCATATTCCAAGGCTGATGTTATGTAAACTATCGTTTAAAATCAAAGCTACAGGTTCCAGAAGCTTTATATATAGATTTTCTACACAATCCTGCCCTCTGGTGTACATCAGACATGCATCTGCTTCAGAGTCCACATATCAAAAGCAAACTGTCAAAAGCCTGGAGCACATAAACCAACAAATCGCACACAGGCCAGTTCTCTTTCAAGTCTTTGAAAAAGGACACCTTAAATCCATGTAAAGATACAGGGGAAAATACAGATGTGTGATTCAATTAAACAATACTGGCAATATATTGCTATGGAACTCTTATCATAACTTTTTAAATACACAAATATTTATTATTAGTTGACAATAATGAAATTTAAATAAAACCAAATCAAATATTTAATTTTAACATTTAAGTTTAAATTATTTGATTTAATTCAAATTTAAGGAGTTTAATAATTTTAAAAGACATTTATAAACTTTGCTCAAATTTGAAAGAAAACGCCCACAGGAAAATGTTTTGTGAGCTTCTCCCTCCAAAACCTCACAGGACATAGGAGACATAAGTTCAATCCTTTCTCCTGCCTGTGTCAGATGAAATCCACTTTTTTCATTTCCTCTCAGAGTACCTCAACCACTGCACTAGAAAAGATCAGTTTGGATCTTGATCTATCTTGTCCACATTCTACACTAATAATTCAACATCCACTAGATCAATACTCCCCCTCCACCCCCTGGATCAAGAAGTCACCTAAAATAAACTAATTACAGAGTCATTTTAATTCCCTCACTCAACAAGTCTATTATACTCAAGGATATAATCCTCTGTTTACCACATTTGCTTGGAAGAAAGTGGCTCAGCTTCAGCAGGAGAGGGGTCATGTATTTTAAGATAGTATTTATACACTGTACTGTAAAACCAGCATTGTATAAATTAACAAGAAAAGCAGTTTTCAATTCTAGTATCAAAACTAAAAATGTAAGCTTATATGAATTAATTGCATTATTGGTGCTTTTACAATGCTACTATTACTAATAATTACTATTATAATTTTAGTTTTAAAATTGGTGCAAATGAATGGGCAAAGAAAAAAAGAGGTGATAAGACTTCCAATAGCGCATAACAAGATCAGCAGAATTTGCTTTCCAGAATAGAAACTTTGAAAAACCTGAGCTATATTAAAATCTAGTGCAAAAGGAACACAGCCTGCTTTTAATTTTTCATAAAGCAGAGGATCAGTGACTGAGACATGTATTTTACCACTCTATCGATTCCTAGCACGCAGCCAAAGAACACAGATACTTACTACATGACTGCATCCTTGAAATCCCATTACTCACTCCATGCAGATTGGAATCAAAGCTCTGACTGTTCCTCACAGTGACTGGAGAACCAGTAAAGCCAGCATTACTGTTAATGGTGGGGGTACTTGGCATCCGAGCGAGGTTAGGCATGCTTCTTCGAAGTTTATCTGAAGCAAAAGAAGATAACATCCATAGTCACGTCAGAATTCCCAACAAACACAGTGGCCTCTGAATCATTCCTGTAGAAAATAAAAATTAAAACAAATTACTTCAACACAAATACAGGTTTTGCTCTGCTGGAAGAACATGAATATGTTATCGACAGCCTACTAAGTGAACCCTTCAGACGATTATAACAGCACAATTATTCACAAATAATTTTAAAGACGCCAACAGGCAGTACATTTTCCATATCACAAGGATTTTAACACTAAAGTGTGATAATAAGGATGAGTTTCACGTAAACGTGTAAAGTAGGTCAGATGAATCATGCTCTAAATTTGCCTGCTGCTTTGCAGTGAATGCAAAGCAAGGCTGCAGTGACGAAGTCAGACACAGATATCTAAAGACAGGTGAGATGAATCCATCCTAAGCGACTAAATTCTTGCTTTCAGGTGCCAAAAAGATGCTACAAAAATTCCATTCAGTACCTAACCTTACTAGAACATTAAGTTTCTTCAGGTGGCCATGTACAAAACCTGCTAAGTCTTGATGCTGTTCAGTTGCTCGGAGCCCTGGGCTGACATTAGGATTTTCCAATCTGTTGGTTCTCCCTCCTATCCTACTTGTGGTACCTGATTTCTTGGGCATTTTCAGAACAAGCCTGCCGAGTCTTTCACAAAAAGAAAGCTGCAAATGCCCCCAACATTTTGGGGTAGGTTCAACAACTAAGGCAAGTGTCTAAGAGGTCAGATGTCTGCAACCCCACTCACAGTAGCAGATTTGAAGAGAGAAGCCAAAATCAAGTCTGACATCTCAAGTAGACTTCCCAACTACAACAGCGTTAGGTAATCTAAGGTGAAGCTCTTTTGGTCTCTTCTGCTGTGGGGCCAAAGGGAGATGACTCAGTTCTGTATAATAAGAAGAGACTGGTGAGGGCAAAAAGGCAGACGCTGAATGACCTTGCGAAGACAGTGAAGCACTGCAGTGGGGAAATAACAGGTAATTCGTAAAATTGTCATTGACAACACCACCCATGCTGGCATCTCGGCCAGGTTCAAGAGCAGTGCTGTGCTCTGCTGAGGTGGCTACGGTTTTCCTGGTACCATGGTCAGCATGGAGGCCACCAGCTCCTGCTCCTGCTGTAGGTTCCAGCACCTGGCAGACATCTGCCTCCAGTTCTTACACTACAACAGAAAGCAGGGCTATGCTTGTCTTCTAATAGGCAGCTACAACTGCTCTCTCCAACAGCAAGCAGGCCATTTCAAGATTGATGTTTTGGATTTATGCACAGGAACGACACATCGCACATGGCTTGCAATTGCTGTTTTGGGTCACCCGCTTAGCTCACACAGGGCAAGTTCAGTCCACAGTAACAACAAATTGACTTAGGAGCCTCTGTTTATCAGTTCACATAAATATATAACCTATTTAGCACCATTATGAGCACTTCTAATCCTTAAAGCTGCTAACAACTGATGAGCAACAAGAAGTGACAGTGCAGTTCTATCTATACAATGTATTAGTAGTCACTAACAGGAACTTTAATGTATGTGATGCCCATGTAACTCAAGTGTACTCAGCCACAGCAACGCTACAACTCCAGCTGTTTTTTTATGACTGGGCTTCATGATAAGAACTGGTACAGAATCCTGCAAATAATCAAAAACATCCCTGAACTTCAAAGGTCCAGTATTTCTAATATCCTCATGTCCCAACTCCCAATTACTAGTGCCTACCTGCCCTTGACACTTTATCATGCACACTAATCTTGTAATGAACTTCTTTTCTTCCATCTCAACTAAGGTTGACTTTCAGTTACCACAGATAGTCTGACACAGAAAACCATCGCTGTCTAGAAATAGTTTAGCTATTCCCATGAATTAAATATACTACATTTTCTTATTTCTGAGTCAAACAGTGGGTTTGGGAGGTAAGACTTCAGTGCAAGAAAAGGAAATGCAAGATTTGAGTTTCCGGAAATGGGATTACAGCCAAATCCTAATGAAGAATCAGCTTAAAGGCAAACCTTCATCCAAGAGTTAGAGGTGTTGTGCTTCAGTGACTCATCACTGACATCAGCAAGCTGAAACCATCGGTGGTACAGCAACAAACATTAGCAAAGGGATTACCGCTGTGGTTCAGTCAGGTGGTAAGTATTAATACCACAGATATAACAACGATAGAAGGGTTATCAGGCTTCCAAAACTGCCCTGGGGATACAAACAATGGCATCCATGTAGCTATTATATGTCTCTATTTCTGAAATACCCATTTTGCAAACTGGAAAGCGAACTGCCTTCCTAAGATGCAAGCCTTCTTGGAACAAAGTGGCAGAGAATTCATGAATATGGGATGTCTGTAGCTACCCTTTAAAATCCTAGGTCCTGAAATCCTATGTTAACATTACAGCACTTGGCAAAAAAGGTTTGAGCAGCAGGATGGTGGTAGGGAAGATGGCACTGCATAAACTAGCTTTTTGTGTAATACTATCCACATATCACGCTACATAAGCGGAATTCCTTGGACTCTACATGTTCTTCTACTCCGGGACTGCATCAGCCACCGCAGGCATGATCTGATCCATGAACTGTCCAGTGGATGCAGCTACAATGGCAGGAAAAATAGGTACAGAAGTAGCTTGGATTTCCTCCCTGTCACGAGTGGCCATGTCTTTTGCCTCCTATTCATTAGTCCCTTCTTGTTCCAGCAGTCTGCTCTGCTGCTGACTCAGTCCTTTGGCAGCAGATTCCTGCTGCACCTGCAAACTCTCATCCATTGAGCATCTGTGTTACTTCTTTGATGGGTCCTTGTGTCTGCTGAGATAAACGGCCCTGGAAAGCAATTACAATAGCAGGTCAGTTTTGTGTTTGGGAAAAATCCAGAAATGTTTGTCTTGATGGCATTTTGCAGCTTTCATCTCCTTGGATGATGCATCCTCTTTTATCTCTTTCTTGAAGTTTGTCCTGTCATCTGCTTCCCTCCTAACAGTGGAAAGAGTCTTACAAACCTTTTGTTTGTAAATGAAACGCTAGCTCTTCTGAGCTTGATATACGGAAGCAAAACATGGGAGATGATAGGTGATTTTAATATTATTTCAGGCCACTGAGATGTGACTAGATACATGAGAAGAAAACAAAAATATTTTTCCAAGATACTACTAGCAAACCTTCCCTCTTTGCTCTCCTAAGACTGATTAACAGAGAGTAGTGGTGAAGGAGAAGAGCTGAAATGTATTTTCAGCTGAGAAGTAATTTGCCCAAATAGTCCTGTTTATGATGAATGCTGAAATTTGCTGTAGTTTCTGCTACATCTTCTGCACCAATTTGGTTCAGTGGCAAGCCTAAAAAATTATCAGTTGTTTACAGTTTGTTCTGTTAGGAATACGCAGGGAGAAACTCCAAAGGACCTGCACCTTCTACAGCATCCAAAGTTATTGTGACCCACTAAAAAGTCTCAACTATATGCCAAAACAAATATGATGTTTAAGTAGGATGCAGCCACATAAAGCATCACAGATGTATTCTTGTCTTTCCCAGCCTTCTTTGAGGTGTAACACCATGACCTACAGACATTGTATTATTGAGCTATTTGAAAGTGTGTAGAAAATGCAAGGACAGGTCATGCAAGGGGGTTAATGGCTAGTTCCTTGTTATGACCACTTTCTCAGAATACTTTATTCACATACACACGTGCTTGTCACCTCATGAGTGTTCTTTAGGTGGCATACGTTGCCCTTGTTTCGTGTATCTGCAGCAGAATGATGCACAAAAAATTGCCTTCTGCGTGTTTATGCTTTTCCCCCCCGTGACATCCATGCTGAATTGCCTGATGCCTACAGCACAGGAAAAAGAGGGAATTGTGAAATACAGGGTCCTCTGCCCTCAACTGACAACGTGCATGAAAAGACCACCCCACATCACAGATCACATTCACTAATGGTGAGAAACCACTCAAAAAGCAGGCAAAAGTGTCCCTTATTTTGTCAAACATTCCACAAAATTACAGTAAAGACATCAGTTTGCCTCTTACCCAGCTGCTTCAGTTCTGATTTCTTCCAGAAAGTTCTTCCCCAATGTCACTTCTTCTCTGAAGTCAGCCTGGGATTGGTGGCCCAGCTTCTTTCTGGCAGGACATCAGAACAGGCAGCACCTGCCTTCTGTCTTCTGGTCCCAGCACCGCTGGTGGCCGCTCCTGTTCCACTGATGCTATCCTGACCGAATACTATCACTAGCTGAAGATTAATGTCCATGTAGCACGCCAACAGACCTTGCCCTTGGAGCAAAGCTGCCCCAGAAGAGGTGCGCTCTTGGTGAGCTGCCAGTCTGGGAGCACAGTAGCAGTTCTTGATAAGTACCATCCTCTCTCTGCCAAGGTACCTCATCCAGTGAGGCTCTCCTTGCAAGGAGATCTTAAGTTGACTCTACAGTGAAGTGTCTTAAAACACATTTATTAATTCACTGTTATTCTCTGCCAGTGTTGTCAATGTTTTGCTTGAACAAAAGGACTCACAAGTCTGGCCAAAAGTGCACTATTGTTAAGGAATGTGATACAATGAATCCTAATTATCAGTGTCTCAGAGAAATCTATATCACCGTTTAAGCTACGTTAGCAGTTTCTTACACGTATTTAAATCCTTCACACAGACCCTGCAAATTCAGCTCTGCCTAGTCTGTATTGTATGCACAACCAAGTTGGGGCAAAAACCAAAAAGAAAAAAATCTGTGATTTCTATTTTAAATATTATGTTCTATATTACATAGACATTCAGAGTTTGTTCTGAAATCCTTAACAAACTCGTAGAGTCAATTACAACTTCACTTTAATGGATTAATTTCTCTTCCTCATCTTTGAAGACCTGAGTTCAGCATCTGCATTACATTTGTTATGTAATGCAATACATTTATGACATCCCAAATCTAGTTAAAGGTCTGTGGAATCGTCAGTTGATACAACACGGACACCAGTGTGTAAAAATACAACTACAGTTTAAGAACTAAAATCAAGTCTTTCAGTTAAGAGAGAGACACCATTCTTCATAATTGTCAATACCTACATTTTACTAATGTAATGTTCCATTTTATTTAGAATTATTCTTTCATCTCACTCTGGCTTCACAGGGATATGTCTCCCTCCACAGATAATTAAAGGAAATTAAAGATTTTTCCATTATCCTTCCATGACTTCTCCCCACTGATCACTATTCTCAATATAACTTCAAAGGTGACTAAGTAATTTTTTTTCTCCTTTTCTTTAATAAAGAGTCTGCAGCAATTTCCTACAGCGAATTCTCCCTTCCTTACTGAACAAGAGAGGTTACGAGCAGAAAAACTCCCTGTAAATTAGTAAGAACGGTCTCCACGTCTCCAAACACACAAATCAATGTTACTCTACACTAAACCAATACCTAAACACTGACCTACCGCCCCTGAAAAGCTGCTTTTCTATACCTGCCTTGAGTTTACTTGGGAATAAAAAAAAAAAACAAAACAAAAAAACAAACCACACATTTGCAGCTTTCCAAATGAGACAAGGGTGCTGCAGCAGCCAACGACGATCATAGTATTTTGCCTGAGAAAACATATTCCCTAGAAGCATATGCAAAGTAACTCAAAACCAGTAATTTCTGGAAAATAAAAGCAACATTTTAAAAATGAATGGTATCCATGGCTTGTTTATGAACGTATCAACCAAGCTAAAAATCTACAGGAACAGGTAGTGGAAAATATAAATTAAAATTAATCAGATTGCATACACTGCTTCTCCATGAAGGATGTATTTTTCATCTGTCCCTTCTTACTGCATTATAATAAATGTCTCCTTTAGCTGGAATAATTTGCCCAAAATTTCCAATTTTCAGGCATTGCACCAATGAGCACTTTAAAATGCACATGAAGTAAGGGGGGCCAAGATAAAAGTTTATGAGTAAGCTTATCTAAAGATCTTGAAAGTGCACCTGAACACAAGAAGATCAATCCCATTTTAAGTATCTTGTCTATCCTTGATTTTGACTACTCTGGATGTTTTCAAAGCACTATAGTTCCATCACTTCTGGTTTCAGAAAGTCAGAACTAAAAAGGGCATAAAAATGAATATATATTAAAAAAGAATAAAGTGGCAAAACAGAAATAAAAAATGTTTTTTAAAAAGTTAAAATGAGATGACTTGTGTGCCACAGTAAAAAACCAAGACGTGTACATTTATGGAAAACACGAAGCAGAAACCACCTTGTTTTTATGAAATATGGTGGTATCTCATATATGAAAATGACTAAATATAAAGTATTCTGACATTAATAGAGTGAGCAACACTTTAAGTTGCTAATCATTAACTTCTTCAAATTAAAGGAAGGGGAGTGAGGTATAAACAGAAATCTTTCCATTGCCAAGATATTAGAAGCTTTGTTAAATTATAAAACACACACTAACTAGTCGGACTCGCTTTAGCTGATTGCAACAGATGTTTAAAAGCTATTTACTGCCTGCCTCTCTCAGATCTTTTTTAAATGATCTATTTCTGACCCACTAATTGATTACAAAATCGCTGAAAACTAGAATGCCTTAAGAAGTTCACAGCTGGAATTTTTCTGACGTAACTCATCATTACAGACAATTCTGTAATTAAATAAGGAAAAATAAAAGCAGATTTCATACAAAGCTTTTCTATTAGTGTACTCTTGCCAGAACTGTAAAGAAAACTTATTAGAAAGCAAAGACAACATACACATACTACAGGCGATTGGCTGCAAAAATGTTGTTTAAGAGGTAACAACAGGTATGCCTACAGCCTATGCTACAAGTGTCCCCAAATACACCTTAAACATGTCTTAACATATTTCACATCTTACCATACATACATTTGCACACATCTGCCACTCTATGCTAACATCTGCCACCAGAAGTCTTTCAGTACAGCAAGCTGTCGGGCACTGGCAGCAAATGGAACTGGTACCATTCACAGACAATGTACCAGTGGGATAAGGTGAGAGAACGAACCTGGGCCTGAGAGTCGGGGCTAGATTGTGTGGTATTTTAAAAAAGATGCATGGTATTGTATTTTAAAATAGATGTACAGAAATTTAAAACAGGGCAGAGTGTCCAAATTACACCAAGGGGCAGCACTTTCCTAAAATACACTGTCGAGAACTAAGTGTGAGTTCAAAATTATGGCCTCGAACACAGCTGGAAAACATCTGTGAGAGTATTCTCACCCCAAGCACAGGCAGAAGATTACCAGGTCACCAGAAACACCAGACAGACAATCTCCCTGCTGCATAAAATGCAATCCTGTGGATGGAGAACAAGCAAACCATTAGCTATAGTGAGACTCGGCACCTAGCACACAAGTCAGTGCCTACGCACAGATACTTCATGCCCCTTGAGACACCCTGGGCTGTCTACGGCATTTAAACAGCACCGACACCTGGCGATGGTGAAGCCAAGCAGGGTGCATCAGAGTACCTCATACAGCACTAAGTGCATGTATGTGGGCAGCTGAATTGGGCCCTTCATACACATGTGGGCACGCACATCTCAGCATCTAAGTGTAGGCGCTCCTCATCAGGCAACCAATATTACACTCTTAAAAGAATTATAAAAGTTTTCCAAGTTTATCACACCTTCAGCATATTTGTTAAAGTACAGGTAGTTACAGTTAGCGTAAGTACCTCAACTAGTGTACCATACCAAACAAAATTCACTAAAAGCAGGTAGGACAGCAACCCTCATACCATTTGTTCCTAAAGGCAAAAAAATTCTACTTGAGCTAAACATACAGACTACTTTTGGGGAGACATTGTGTCAAAGATAAATGCTGTTTTTTCACCCCGGACTGAGTCCAANCACTAAAAGCAGGTAGGACAGCAACCCTCATACCATTTGTTCCTAAAGGCAAAAAAATTCTACTTGAGCTAAACATACAGACTACTTTTGGGGAGACATTGTGTCAAAGATAAATGCTGTTTTTTCACCCTGGACTGAGTCCAAAAATTCAGCATTTACTTGCCACTTACTCTTCTTTTATGGAGAGCTCTGTGAATGATCAGATGAACCAGTGGCCAGACTGTTGACTACATGTATGAGAACGTAACTGATCTCTTAGGACGAAGAAGAGGAAGAGAGATTTGGGAAGGCTGTTGGAATGACCAAGAGCAGCACAGCATGTGACATGTGAGATTTTAGTTAATTGTGGATGATGCTTTCCACATATATTGAAAGCTGTAACTAAGCAGTCTGGCCCCTCCATCTATCACACTCCTCTTCCCCATTTGCCTTAGGTAACTAACAGTGTGGAAGCACACTGTCCACCATATTGAACTTCAGACAAATTCTCACTCTATCTCAGTTTCAGTGCGTAGGAGCTCCTGAAAGACAATGAAAGTGTTGCCATGATGATGAGAAGTGCCAATGAGAAGATGTTTTAACACTACTCAGGCATACTCAATACATTGAACACGACTCCTTGTCTGCCAACAGAACACAGTCAAAGTACATTTCTCACCATCAGTATTTGCCACTTACGTGGATCAGCACTGCATAAGTCAGAGGCTGAAGGTGCAGAAACTGAAGAGATAATTCCCCTCTAAAGATAGTGGTACTGGCTATTATAGGACTGCCTATCATCTCAGCAAACAGGTAATGGAAATCACATGCGTCCATCTTCTGAGCAACACCAACCAGATTATCCAACACAGAGTCCTTGACAAAAACGGCAACCAAGTGGCAAAACTGGTGGCCTTTTACATTTATATGCTTTCTAGTTAATAAACTAGGAGCCTAGTATCTTTAGTGCCCTGTAAGTACTTTCTGACATTTCCATGTGGGAATCTAATGCACTAACGTGGAACACAAAAAAATAATTGAAACAGCATTTGAGGACCATATAAAAAGATCACAGCACCACATCCTGCCCCTATTCCTGAATCAAAAATGTCCCACAACCTTCCTATTTCCTAACATCTCTGCAAGCCAGTCAGTGCTGTCCCATTCTTGTACCTCACTGGCATGAAAAATAACATTTAAATTAATATGGTACATATGCTGTACCAACAAACACCCAGCTCTACCCCGTTAATCTCAACCTTCTTTATATACTGCCACTTGTCAATTATACTTCCATGCCTTGTCTTAGTTTGAATGCAAGGGCTATTGGCACCAACCTGTCATGTCTTACTTGTCAGGAAAGCAAGATGCATACCTGTAGTGCTCTATAAATAGCAAATGTTATTTTCTTGCCCAAGGGTGAGCTGTAACCTGACTTATAAACAAGAACCTGACTGAAAACTGACTGTTTTGAATTAGCCTGGGAAAAGGCTGAAAGAACAGGAAAGCAGATGCAGCAGGAGGAAGAAAATTGTGATTATAACAGGGAATAAAAGGAAGGTAACAGCATCAACAGAGGGAAACTTAAATCTTGAGCAAGCATCAAGAGACAAATCTTCCAAAGACTCTGGAATACATCTCAAATGGAGTGCAAAAAGCAGTAATGGCTCCGGGTAGTTTGGGAGTGACATTACCTCCCACTACTGGTAGGTCTGCCCTACCAGACCTGGAACAGGAGCAGAGCATTGACCCCTGCCATAAGCACCCATCATGGATTCACAGCATAGCTGCATTAACAGCAAAGTCAGAAATAAAAAAGGGAATGAAAATCTGAAAAGTCTATTTTGTATTTTACTGTATCCATGACGGACATGCTTAGGCCAAGCTTGAAAGCCCAATCAGCTCTTCTAACGAACTACTAGCCTGCTAAAAGATGCTGCTCTTTCCTTTTTTGTCTTTCTTTCCTTGTGGTCATACTTGCAGCACTTTAAAACACACTAAAGCAACAACTTTCACAACCAGGTCATAGATTACAATTTTTAGCATATTACTTCACAATGACATATTTCAATGCACAGGCTTAAATTGCTTGTCACGATTCATGGACTGATCTAGCTGGTGCACGCTAAATGCACTTCACTCTATTGACACAACTGCATCTTCAAAATGGCACTGGCCCTTTGCACAGAGAAAAGACCACTTCCCAGGAAAGCATGCAACCCACCTCCGTTAATCCTATTTGGTTGCTGCTCTGGAGTTTGGGCTTGAGGAGAGTAGTAGGGTTGCTGATAAGTATTTGAAGGGAAGTGCGGGGAGGTAGGGCTCCTCCTGCAGTCCCGGATACTGGAGAAAGTCTGTGAGTGAGGAATCCCTCTTGGGAAGGGGGAGCAGCGAGTCAGCCGTGGTTGTGGAGGTGGGAGGTGGTCAAACTCTTCCTCGTCCTCGAGACTATAGCGATCGTATTCTTGGTCACCACATGTCCCTTTCTTTCCCGCGTGCAGAGAGACACTCGAGCTGTGTCTTGACACGGATGCTGAAGTCGAAGCATAATCTTGCCTTAGGCCTGTAAATTCCAAGAAGAGGATGATTCGGCTTCTGCTAGGTGATTAACTCTTAACATGCACTTCAATCTTGAAAACTAAGCAGGTAAGCAGGCATAATTTTAGAGAAAGAATTGGATTTACTATGTCACCAGGCTGAAGATCTGAGGTAGGATTCATCTGATCTAACTTCCAGCGTCTGCATTTCAGGTACCTAAGCCTGATATTTCCCTCAAGACCCCTTTTTAATAAAAAATAAAAAAGAATACAGGCATCTCCAAAATGCAGTATCTGTGCGATGTCTTGGATGCCTCTCAACGTAATACGAATTGCCGTCAGGAGGCACCTATTCCTCTGCCAATAAAAAGACCACGAGTATTAAGTATGTAACTGTTAAACACTCTTAATTAGAGGACTTAACACTCACTCTATTAGTTTTCCAAGTTATTGCTATTAAACTTCTATATTCATGCAATGAAAATGCTGACAAGGACATTTCCTAAACTTATAACCCGTGTAAATATTCTGGTTCTCCAACCTCCCTGAACCACAACCAGCTCCTGCCAGCAGCCGGTCTCATGGACAAGGCACAGCGGTAACACAGCTGTGTTTTACACAGCTACTCATCCTACAACCTCCTTCTCAAAACGGCAGGTTTTGAAAACCATCCCACCATTAGCACTGCCCCAGAAGAGCATGCTTGTACCAGATCAAGTGAGAGGGAAACATCCACATCCCTTGTACATCCCCCCTTTTCCCGACTGCACAGCAGCCAGGTAAAAGAGGGATGCACATCGTATTTCCAGGAGCTGAGTAATTCTGCAAATAGGTGTGGACAACAACTTTCCCACATTTACAAAAAGCCCTCAGCTTTGACAGATGTCTTCGCTATCATAATGGAAACATCAATATGCTTGTCCCCTCGCCTCTCGAGTGGGAGTTTCTATTGGTGGCCGTGAAAACAGCGTGCCTGTGCACAGGTATAATATGACCACTTTCCACAGGATTAAGTGGAAAACAACCAGCACGTGCTCAAACATTCTGTACCAGCTGCTACTACAAGGATGAGATATAATCATTACACCTGACATAGATTAGAAGAAAAACAGTATTTTTCTTTCCAGTTTACCAACGACCTCATTCCTTAAAGAGCTAAGTACCTGAAGTCTTTTATATAAACCTCACTCTGAAGGAGACAATGGCGGCTGTCATTTAAGTAACACAAAACTGGGTATCTTTGATAGTAATAATTTTTTTTTACATTATTGTAACTTTCACATAATATCAGAATTTTTCCGAGCTGTGACCACACACATTTACCAGCTGAGAATTCAGCTATCTTGGAAAGTCTCACACTTACTAATTTCTCTGCTGAACACGAGTGCTACCAGATGCACAGCAAGTTCGACTGCTGACAAGTGATCGCTACGGCCTCCTCAGTCTGGTTGCTGCAGCCAGATCGCAGCTCTAATCTCTTCTTCACATTTTTTGTTTATTTCATTTAGTCTCTTAACTACTTCGCATTTTCCTTCAGCCACCATGTCTGACTTTCTCTTGTTTTTCTTCTCATTATTTCCTCCTTGATGTCTAACTTGGCACTAACAGGAAGTGAGAAAAATACTGCACTTACTGTCTGAGTGACTTTTAAGTCAAATGCCCTTTATTTATGAATAAACAGATTTTTCAAAAATTACTATCAAGCCAAACTATAATTTGCATCAAACAAGGTTTTGGGCTCACATTTGTGTATAATCACTAGTCTCAAATCAAAATGTTAAATTTAAATGCTCCAATTCAGGATGTAAAGGGAAATTAATTTCAAAATTAATCTGACAATTAAGAAAATCAAAGTAGAGGCAAAGAAATCCATGAGAGCTGCTTATTTTTAACTTTCTCATCAAATGTACACATGAGAAAAATGCTTTAGCATCTTTCATCTCCAGAAATAAAATAATATTAATTAATGTGCTAAGACATTATAAATCTTCTAAATCTAAATATACTCAACAGGTTATGGAGCTACCAGTTGGGATTCAGAAATATCTAAGCATCAAGTTTCAAAAGATCCAGTACCATTAACCTAAACCCAACAATGTGCGCACCTTCTCCATACAGGTGAAGTTTTTCCACCTGCCACTCAAGAGGCAACACCATTCAAGAAAGATCCACTTGACTGGAGACCAGACTGGAGCAGTTTTGACTGTTATGGGAAATCTTCCTCACATTATTTGAAAAATGAAAAAGAAGCCACCTACTCTCCTCCTGTAGACGAGCCATGATCTGAACATCAGTAAGGTCCTGCAGCTTGTATCCCATGGAGATGGAATCATCCTCCAGCTCTGAGGTGCTCAGTTCACTGTCTATTGATGACTGCGGGCTCAAAGGGGAACTCCTAGAAATGTAGCCTATGTAAGAAAACATAACCTTTAGTTTGTGAATACGTCTGGCCATCTTTAATTCACAACTATCTGCCCTTTATGTTACAGTAGCTTAAAACATTTTCTGTTTATCAGAGAGAAACTTTGAGAAGTGTAGTGCAATACACTAACTAGCAAAGGGATTTGATACTTGTGACTAGTAAGTGTAGTAACGGATCATGAATTTCTCTGCTTGTTCCCAAAATGGCATCACACAGCCCAGACAATGAATAATTTACCCAGTACAGTTCTGATACAGCTCAGATTAGTTAGCGTAGTCTAAACACATCTGCATTTGAATCCTTCTTATGGGACTGTGGTGGTCCCTACTCTGTTCTGAAAAGCCGGTGTATACATGCCATCAGCTTCTGCTCAGTACTCAGATTCCACATCAGAGTCATTTATTTATATTTTATTGGGGGTTTTAATTGTTTATAAACATCAGATAAATCAATTATTATAACAATTAAGCCTGAACATTATGCAACAACAGAAAAAGCATTACCTCCTTTGCTGAGCTACCTTTTGTAAAGGGCTCTGGATTCTACTTTTTCCCTGCATAATAGTAAAATATGAACTATACTGAAATTAGCATGATCTAGCTGTTGCCCAACTTTAAAGAAAAATTCTTCAAATAAAACAGTAAATCACTTTCTAATATCCTCTGGACCACCAGAGGCCAACAGCCTGCAGGGCGAGAACTGCTGTGAGGACTGCTCATCAGCCGTGCTTGTATCACAGACGTGTCTGCATCCTCTAGCACTGCCCAAAGCAGCCATCTAAAATTCATCCTAATTTCAGCTGTTCTCTAATAATACCTCCAACAGAAAAGGACACACAGGGAATTACCTTGCTTTGGAAGGATTGTAAGGAGTATATGTGTTTGCTTTTTTAAATTTGCAAGTTACAATGGTCCTCGAGGTTTTGTAGAGGTAGTAACAGCTGTGCCCTTTTGGAGCAGCAGTGGGAAGCTTGGCAAAGATACCTGAGGGTATCTCAAATAAGATGAGATACCTTCATTTAGGGATTAAACTACATCCTATTGAATAGGGGAGCTTAGACATCTCGCTCACACAGACATCTACACCAGGCATTCAGTCTGGAGCTCTATCTCACCCACAGTGCCCATACTCCTAACAAGGCTTTCTGCACTGATTTCGTGCATTGTAAAGAAAATCGCACACAGATCAGTGTGACACTGATGCTAACTTCCTTAGACGACACCTGCTCCCACCAGCAATAAAATTTTAATGCCTCTTCCCCGGAAGATTACTTTCTCCACTGCCACTGCAGCTTACGAGAAGTTGCAGATACAAATTGACTCCTGATACCTGCAGTGAAGAAGGAAAAACGCAACTCTTTGCAATTTACAGCCCATAGAAAGTTTGTATTTTTCCTAAAACTCCTGTCTCCTGAGAATGAGTGGCAAACATAAAACAAATCTTGGACAGCAGCAACAACGCCAGCTTGAAAACAGCCGTGATTCTGCCAGCTATGTTTATAATAAGTAAAGTTCTCCCTGCAACTTCATTACACAGCTGCACAAATGTTTCTGTAGACATAAGAAAGTGGCACAGTGGGGCAGAAATGAGCAGTAAAGGGCAGACAGAGCTGGGAACTGTTCAAGCTGACACAGCCGCAACTACACTCTCAGGTAACAGAGCCTATTTCTCAATAATCGTTTTACTAGCATCACTTCCCTATAACATGATGTGCAACACATAAGATAACTACACTACTAGTTAACTGTCAAATTTTAGGTCATCTAAAAAAAAGATCTCCTTCTGAGATGAGAGTCTATACAACCATCGAACGGTGCATTGCTGTTAAATGCTAGCAAGATTAGATTAAATTAAGCAATTTTGTAAGCACCATAAATCAATAAAAAGGTAAGCATTACCTGTCCGTTCAGGTGTTAGTATTGCTTTACTGGAGGTTTTAGAGAAGCTGGGACTATTAAAGCCATTGGTATACGGGGTGAGTCTTGCAACAGGACTATAGGGAAAAGCCAAGGAGACAGGCGTAGAGAAGAGGTTCCGCCATCGGCTAGCTGTTACAGATGCGAGGGAGGAGGGGAAAAAAAAAGATTTATAGTTATAAATAGGATAGTGCAGTTAGAGAGAAAAAATCATCTGATCTTAATCTGCTCATTATACAGTTTTTACTTATGGCAAAAGGAAAATAATGGTCAAAGTTCAGCCACAAAACAGAGGATTAGCACAGCCTTCTACATCTAAAAGTGTGCTACAAAAAGTTTTCAAGCAAATACATCTTGTTTACTATTTTCTGTATATACACCGTTTTGGTATAGATTTATTGCATACATCACTGTGTGCCAACACACAAAGTAACAGAGCAAGTAAAACCCACTACAGCTAGTAGAGAAACAGATGAAATCCGTAGTGCTCTTCAAGGAATTGTTCATGGCAATCAATCATCACATAACCAAATTAGCAGTTAAATTATCAGTGATGGGAGTTCAGAGACACAGCAGTAAAAGACGCTTAACCATCAAGTGCTAAAAACAACTGTAATCCCATAGCAAGCTTTTAAGCTACTGTATTTTTGTTTCTCTTTTTACAGCATGAAATTCCTGATTACATAAGCATGAATTTTTTTTCAGTTTTTGGAGGATCATCCAAATAATAGAACAGGGCACCTCTTTTTCCACATATTGTTCACAATAAGCTTGCAAGGCATCTGGTCTCCTCAGTAACACCACAGAGAGCTCAGAGTAGGCAAAAAAGCTAAAAAGGCTTATCTAATTTACATTTTCTTAGCTCATCCAGTAAAATATGAATACAATCATCCCTTGGTTTGCCTGTTTTTTAACACATGTTCAAAAGGCAAAACAAACAATACCCACAAGCAGAAAATAAGTACATAGTACAGATAAAGTTGTTTTAAGTAGAACGAAAAGGCAAAATTAAAAAAAAAATGTAAATTTCAGAGAATCTATTCGGATACAAGCAAAGTTCACACAGACGAAAAACAGATGATACTATCGCATGTTTATTAGTGATCGGATCTATTTTGTCCTGACAGATGTTACGTACAGCGATACAAGGAAGGGAGCTAGGAACATACCTATACCTTAGCTTAAAATCAATGGCATAACCTTGATGTTATAGATGCACTTTGCTGTCTCAGATGCTGCAAAACTGTTTTTAAAACTAGAAAGGACCAAAAGCCCTCAGAAGCTATTCTCCATCGCATGGCTCGTTAACACCACAAACCTGCTGTGTTATTTGGACCTCTTGATGCAGTTGTTTTCAACACAGATATTCAAATAATACTGAAGACCTATTTTAAAACCTCACTGTCAACACAATGATTTAGCAGGACATAGGAACTTTATTCTTCTTTCTTGTTAACACTAACACCGAGCGGCCGTGGGAACAGCAGGGAAGTGCCTCTTGTTGGCGGGCTGCCAATCTCACCCTTGCAACCTTTTGGCGCAATCGGTTTGTCATCAGCCCAAAAGATACTATTTCCCCCCTATTCCTCTTGCTTTGACTCACTCAAAGGTACTCCTGAGCTTGCAAAGAATAAGCAGCCTTTTCTACTCAGTGCTACCAAGTCTGGAGCGAAGGAAACCGCTTGTTCCATGACCGGCACAAAACAGTCTGCCAGGGAAGGGGAGTACTCGCAAGGCTCAAACCCAGTGGAAGGGAGCTAAACTGCAGATTAGTAAAACATAGAAATGCAAATTGTGATCTTTGCTGTCCCCGCATCATAGGATTATTGCAATTCTCTCATTTTTCATGATTCTAGTTCCTTCAAGCATAAAGAAACCTAAAGTTCTGAGATCACAACTAGAAGCAGCATCAGCACCACTTGTAGGAAACCACTTGATGCCAAGCAGCACACCACCAACTTCCAGGCAGGGCTGCTTGTCCTCAACATTTACTGATGTGATCAGTTCAAAAGGCAAGCACACAGGTGTTTCAGGACAAAAAGGAGAGCAAACCCAGATGGACACAACTCTACAAACTAGAAATTACCACAACTGCTGGGGATAAGATTAACTCACAAGCAGTTCATAACTGCAAATTGATTTGAGGCATCGACTTAAAGAAACACATGCAATAGAGTAGATCTCAGAATCATATCCACAGCTAATGTTTGTCATTTCCACTAGAAACCATTAGAAGGAGCAAAGGATGACAGTTCCTTGCAATTTTATTTTTCTGCCTAACACAAGATCCTGTTTTGTAGCAGCCTGATCGTTTGCCAGGCCAATTAGCTGCCAGCATGTTCTCACCCCCAGATGTGGTCAACCATACAGTACAAATAAACATCATTCATTACCCTCTACAATAACCACTGTGAGCTGGCCCACTAAGCACAAAGCAACAGTTATCACGACTATAAAAGCAAGAATCCACACGAAGAATATAATTAGTATTTATGGCAAACCAGATTTCAAATTCGTCTTTCAAACAGTATGTGTTCTCAAGGAAAGATGGATGAAGAAGCCAAGAAACTCTATCTACACTAATCTCTCCCTATAATAAATCCCTAGATACACCAATGTAAAAGATCCCCAATTCTAGAACTCCTGCCACTGTGCCTAAAATGCTTTTTAGGCATACAATTAACGCCATTGCTCAGGATCAAATACAACAAACTGTTTTCATTAGGTTTCAAATGGAAGTATGAATCTATCTCTCTCTATATATATGAAGTACTTCTACAGTTTTGACAAAGACAGCAAAATTAGATTTACTGAAGTCTTGTGCTAAAACAAAAACCATAAAAAGGTATGCAGGAAGCAATTGCTACAGACATCTAGGCAAATACATAAATAAATGTAAAATCTGTAAAATCCCAGAATTGTTCAATGGATAGTCATTCTAGGATAGTTATTTTTCTCCAAACTGATTCTGAGACTGCCTTGGTTAGCAAGATAAAACGCCACTATGGTATGCATGGATGAGACGATGTTGTTAAGACCTTTAAGTTTAAAAGCCCAGCTGTTAAGCTCTGAATTTTACAATATTTGCAGCTGCTTCTTAAAGCCCCATCTCCAGTTGCCTGAAATAAGAAACTTAGGTACCCTTTAAAAACAAAGAAAGTTTCTAATCTTTGCAGTTGAATAATATACGTGAATATAAATAATATTTATGCTCTGAGTACCTTAAACTGAAGATGCACTGAAGGAAGAAAAAGTATCAGCCACAGAAAGGAAAGCAGAGGCATCTAAAGAACCATCAAGAGAAAAGAAGCCAAAAAAATCAATTTGAATTACTGATGGCAAAGAGTTGAATGCATTAACAATTTGAGTTCTTGAAGCATGAAACCGTTGGAACTAATACTCCGTAATACAGTAAGTACAAACTGTTCCAGTCAAAGTCTACAGTTCGATAGAAAATGCACAACTTTTTGGGTATGACTTCCTTGTTTTCAATCAATTCTTAGTAACTAGAGTGCTGATACTATACCGCGTTAATAACGTCTACTCTACTATTTTAAAAAAGGATTTGTCAAAATGACTATATAAGCAATCATGCAAAACCTTTCCTTTAAAAAATAAAATCAGCAACAAGTAAGCCTGTTCATAACTCTAAAATATTTACACAACTGAAGGTTTAAAAGGTAATTAAGACCTTATTTTTATAAATTCCCTGGCGATATCAAAATGCAGAAACAGATTAGAATAGTAACTCACAGAAAAATATGAGCAACTACATAAACACAAATATTCACCATATTGACTCCTGCGAATAATCAGCATTTGATAAGAACTGATGGAAAACTTCACATGAAAACTTGAACAAATAAAGATCTACAGAATTGCATGGCTCAAAAGGAACAGCGCACCCTGCAAACCAGAGCATGCTGTACCGTATCTAAAGCACTTCCTTTACTAAAAGCAATTTCTCATGTAAGCTGCGTAAGGCACACAATTTCTAAACATATATAGAAGCATGTCTTTGAAAGTGAAGATGAAATCTGCTATTCAAATTTACAGGAAACTTCATAAGCTAGGACACAAGGCATAAGGTAGATTCTCATTACGTTGTTTTAATTTTGTGGGGTTACGCTGATGTAAACAGAGCAAGTACAGGTCCTGTACTTGATGAATCAGATATACCTAGGATATTACATTAACTAAGGATATCAGGGTTTCCAAGAAACCAAAAGAAGTACGTGCACATTTTAAACACCTGCAGTTTTCGTAACTCCATTATGAAACTCAGTGAACTCAGTTTGACAGTATGTTAACTTATTTTCACTCTAAGCAACACAAATAAAAAGTATTTCTTTGCTATAAAAACAGAAAACAATCAAGTCATAAATAACTGTGTTCTACTACTGACTAACCACACTAAATTATATCTGAGGTGCTATCTAGCTTGTTTATTCACTCAATTAGCTTAAGTTTTATACAGGTCTTCAGGCCAGAGTCAAAAATACTTTTTAAGCTCAAGCTAAAAATAAATTAAATTGCACATACGCAGATATTTGAATATGGGTACTAATTACACATGCTGAACAAAAGCACTCTTTCGAGCCAGCAACTGGAGGAACATTTACAGCAACTGCAAGTTTTGAACACACAGCATTATCCTGCCGACATACTTTCCTCTGAGCAGGAAACCCAAACCACTTCCCTTGTGCATGCTGCATACGCACAATTGCTTAAAAGCAAAATCTCTCTCAGTAGTAAAATGCACAGCCCTGCACAGGAAACGGAAGTATTTTGTTAATCACTGGAGAAATTCAAGGGTGCTCAAAGGGAATTCAAAACTCTCTCCTTATTGTACCTAAGACTATCTGAACCAGCTAATAGGTATCACCTCAGTGAGGTCTATCTAACACATCCCTCCCAAAGTCAGGTTTTTGACTTTCACTTGTGGTCCCTGCAAAACAGTGATTCAAAGATGAAAACTCCTCCTGCAGTTAGACGTACGTCTAGGAACAGACAATTGTGTTTGAAAAGACAGCCAGAGGAAGAAGAGAGGAAGGCAGTGCCACTACTCGCTCAACAGTGCCATTGTTGGGACACTTGCTCAAGAACTATGAAATGTGGGCTCCTACTACTCACCAGCCTGAAAAGACTTACTCAGGTCCCTGGAAAACCCAGAGCTGGTGTATCAACTTGAAGCAGTCTGAGGTAGATGAGAGGTGCTAGATACTCAACTGCAACCAACATTGTGGTGCCACCACATAGGAACAGATTTCAGGTAGCTAAATTTTCAAAGCAAAGCCTAAGTAAATACTGTCTCTCAAGTACCTCAGTAGCTCCCAAGCACATGGACCTTAGAAGTATGTAAAATCTTTAGGTCTGCTTCACAGGGTGAGGAGTCTAGCTTCAGTGCTCAAAGAGGATGACTGCTAACATCTTCCAGGGTTTATTTGAACCAACTGCGTCAAAGCTTTTCTTTGCAATTATGAGTCCCAAAAACTTACTTTTTTTGAAAAATTTGCATTTATTAGTTATAAGATTACAAGTTCAGGGCCCAAGACAGCAATGTTTTCAGCTCTAGTAACTGTGGGTGAAAGTATCGAGTTGCACCTGTAAAACTGGAAGTTAGTCTGGGGCATGTACATATTCTCATCTTGCTGAACGCTATTGTACAGTGAACGTCTCGACTTCTCAAGCAGCACACTCCTCGTTCCAGTCCCCTACAGCCATTAGCTGTGGTCATTTCAACAGCTTGCTCCAGCACATACGGTTTCCCAACCACAGCTGCAGCTCCCTCAGCCACCCAGCTAGTGGTAGAAACTTCACCATCAGCACAGAGTGACACTTCAAATGTTTAATGCACATTTTCAGTCACAGTGAATCTGTTATTGCCTGAAACCATTTCCCTCCGCCATCATATCCAGCTCACAAAATGCTCTTGGGGCTTTGCTGTTCCTGTCCCTTGATTTCTTGGTCAAAAAAGGCAAAGCACTCCCTCTTCCCCAGCTGTAACGGTAAGAGAGAAAAACCCTAAGCACAGGCTGCACAAGGGGACTCCTTTCAAGAGTCAGTAAACAGGGATATCCTCCAAGA
>VZSC01009274.1:83280-105233 GCA_013398225.1 Steatornis caripensis | reverse complement strand
AGTATAAAAGATAATAAATACTTGTCTCTTGCCACTTTAAAATCATAAAAGGCAATCAAGCTCAGATTCAAATGTCTGATAAAACAACTGTTGTTATAGTTTGGACGCATAGTGACACATCAAGAAGAGCTGAGAAAATTAATAAAGATTGCCCACTTTCATATAAGCCTAGGAAAACTTAAGAAATAATGTTAAAGACTAAGTGAAAACTGGGAGCACTTGAAAAAGTTTGTTTCCCAAGTCATTGACATAAAGCAAGTCCTTTCTGAAAAATTATATAAAAGGTTCTAACATTAGTGTAGAATGAGAAAGCAGTTCAGTCGGTATGTATAGGTATACAACTGCTTGGTATATAGAACTGCAACAATTCATGTACCTCAAGAGCTGCCCCAGCAAAAACAGCATAGACCTCTTTTAAAGGTACAAACAGAAAGCCTATGTAAATTGCAGTAGTTTCTAGGACTTTCAGCTAGCACAACAAAGCAATGCAATCAGCAGTGGTGTTTGGCATACTGCAACTGGTAACAAAAAAGTAAATCTAAGCAAGAGTGAGGAATGATGTTCTTTGTCAGACATATTCCACTTATGCCAATGATTATCTATCAGTGTGAGCAAGGAAGATTTATGTATTTTTCAAGACAGATGCACAACTACTCTATTTCAACACAATTCAGTGAAAGGCTGACCTGAAAATTGTCTTTGGCCACATTACATACTGGAAAAATGACAACACTGCTTTCCAACTGCAGCGTGCTGAAAGGCAGAGAGACCCTAACCACCATTCTCCGACTTGACTTTGTCACAAAAATGATTTTATGGCATCAAAGTATTCAAAGGACTAGAAAGGAAGTGGAATTGAGAGGTATGAGCTACTGCCTACAAAATTCCTATGAAAATGGATTCTGCACCTTAGCTATGTGCTTCGGAGGGTTGGGGTTTTTTTTGTTGGTGATGCGTTTGTTTTTTTTTTTAACTTGCCTGTTTTTTTAAGGCAAACTTTTTACCAAACAACTATATAAACAGACAAGCACAGAGGTTTTGTGTAAAATGTAATTGTCTCAGCATTCATTTTCCTTTTGTGTGCACAGCTCTCCCTGCATGCACAGGTCCAAACGTAAATTTTCAAAGCAGTGGTAATAGCTTAACTTGGATTCCCAGCATCCCATTCCTGAGAAACCAGACAACTACTATGCTGAAGTATTATGCCCTGGGCATGACCTGAGGCCCAAATAGCTGTCACTTCCCCAGCTCCCAGATTCAGCAAGTACCATTTTATATAAACTGCCAGTCTCATGCATTTCCATTCTGTTTGGTGGATTCCTAACCAGAACCCATGAGCATACAAGCTCTCACATTTCAGCTGGTTTGAAGTAAGATACGCCTTTCTGAGCAGAAGACTCGTTCTCATGTATTACTACATAAGGCAACCTGGAACAAAATACATAGCCTCAGATTCTTCTGCCAAACTATTAGCATTTAATTCATTAAGGAGACTGTTCACGCCTCTGAATTTTAGGATCCTTCAAATAAGTAACTGGGAGCCTTCAAAACCAAGGAATTTCTACCAAAGGACACTGTGAATGCAAAAAGTTTACATGGAGAGACTACACAAATGCACAGATGAGGAATTCACCGAAGGTTAATAAATCACATCTAAATCAGAGTTCACATCTGGTTCAGTCAGTCTCTGAACTGGAAATACATCTGGGAGGGCGTCAGGGCAGGCACATATGCTATTTCCCCATATTCTCACTGTATCTACTTATGGCACTTTTGGATGCAGGATTCTGTATGTCACAGACAGAAGAAAGATGCTCTTCTGCACAGACATCGATGGATGACCTAGTCACCATGGGATGAAACATACTCCAAAGAGAAAGGACGGGCCACGATTCACCTCACCTCCAATTTAACAGGATGTAAGCCGTGCCTGTTTGTCAGCACTGCCTACAAAGGCAGCCCAGAGTGACTGGCTCAGATACAGGTCTCTGCATATATTCAAAGACAGCATTCATTACACGGAACAATAAACAGAGCTTAAAAACAGATTTCAGATACTGTCTTCAATTTTCCCCTTTTCTAAGCCATTGGAAAAAAACCCTCTTTTTGTGGCAGTAGAGCACTGCAGTGTTTGAATCCATCATACTGAAACAGCCGTAGATATCCAATTAAAGTTGTTGAACATCTTTCTTGGCAGCAGTTCCAGCTGAAAGGGGAACTTTTGCTACGCTCCTGCAGGCTAACGCTTTACCCCAGCCCTCCCCATGCCACCCTCTCGGCTGTACCAGCACATCGTACCAGCAAGTACAACCGTCCTTGCAAGACTTCATGCTAAATCATATCAATTATCCAATCTGTATTAAAAAGACCTTTTTGTCAATTTATTTTTTTATACAAAGAAGCGTTCCTCAATCCCCTTTACCAGGAAGATAGAACGCAGTCATACCAGGGCATTTAAGGGTGAGATGGAGAAGCAGAAAACAGCGGCAGGAAGGTGGGGCTGTTGAAGCCAATATTGCCTCCAAAAGAAATGCTTGCCAGAGAATAGCCTCCATGATGTGTGTAAAGGCAGGTGAGATGAACTCAACGTCTGACACTGATTATTTGCTTACATATACAGTGCAGAGCAAACCAGCAGCACTGTCATCGTATTTTAACAATTTGGAACAAAAAAGGGAACAAAATGGTAACCAACTTACAATGTCACCCAAAGGGTACAGATCTATCCCCATGATGTGCAGACAATGCACGTAACGCCACAGAAGTATCTTTCAAGTCCTGCCATGACAGCCGGATAGACCTCCTGCCCCTGCCTGTTCTGGCTTTAAACTGACAGGTGTCTGGTTAAGCTCACCCAGCATGTACTGACTGAAATGGGCTAGGAAACCACCATCTAATCATCTCAGCTAGTAGATCTGAAGGGGTAGCAATTCCTGTAAGCACAAATGAAGTCAGAACAGGATGTATATCCCTGCCAAAGAGACAGTGGGATACATTCCCATGTAAAGGCGTAAGTGGAAGACTCAACCACAGCAATCTAAAACCACCTTATTTCAAATTTAGTGGATCCATAAGAGACTTTTAGGTTTGTTTATAACATACAGCAGAGCAGAGTGTCCAAGAGCCCTGAAGAAGCTCTAAGGAGGCTGGTGCATCTACCTAGCCAAAGGCAGAACTAGAAACTAACATCACTTCCACAATCAGCATAGCTTCACTATCAGCTAGCTACACCCGGCCTGGTGGGTATAACTATTCTGGTCTCAAATAGTTTGAATAACCTTGCAGAAAGCTCCACACCATACTAATTTATGAGTGGTGCCTTCACTCCTTTAATGTGAAACAGGTCAGATGTTGCTATTCCAGTCTACAGCATGGAAAAGCATTAGATTTAGGCGAAGCCGTGTCAGAAGTCTTGACACACGTACCACTTTAACTCCATTTGAGCGTTCATGATCAGCCTGAATCACATTTTACTCACTACCTGCTTAACACTGCCTGTTAATCAAAAGGGAAAACATTTTGGTTGGCATGATTTGTCACATAGTTTACATTTTCCTTTATAAATCACAGGTCTGTCATTGATCACGTGAACTCTAACGGTACCATTGCAAAAGGGACATTCCTATTCTCTAACGTCATCATAAGGAAAATCAGAAATCTTACATAAGCATTGTGAAATTCATCCCAATCTTATTTTCCTTCTTGAATTCACTACCTTTGGTAACTGCTTTGTCTGTATTTCACTGACAGTGTGATAAAGCAAAATCCCAGAGAGTACTGTGGAAAGCATATTTTGCAATCACTCAACGCTGGTTTAAATGCTCCGTTTGTCCCAAGACAGCAAAACCAACTGAGTTTTGAACTGAAACACATCTTTTTGTCTTTTTCTTTAAATGCTGGCTCTCGGGTCTGAAGCATCTCCCAGGTCTGAGAAATAGCGTGCCTCTTGCGTGCGTCTCAGGACAATTCTTCACTGCCTGCTGCTGTATAACTCATATGTTTTAATCCAGTGGACTTATGCTCTGTAGAGCAGCATGGCATATTCTCTCTAGGTCTGAAAGAGTCAAGGGAATGTCTGCAGATAAACAGCAGTGAGGAGTATGCAGTGCAGGAGTCACCTCAACCCTTGCAGCATCCTCATCAGAGAGACTTGCCCAGGATGCAGCTCTCACACAGTGAAGCGTTGGTGACCAGCAGTTTGATAGCTACCATGCTAGATTAACACCACAGTTCTGACCAAAAATAGGAGGAAGACCTAAATCTGGTTTCTCTGACTTAAAACAGTCATCATCTCTCAGAGAGGTGCCTTTAACTGTAATGGGATCAATGGCATACGCTCTTGGAGGGTGGAGGAGGTATAGTCTTGGCAGTCCACCTGAGATTATGTTATTTGTAGGGTTTGTATTTTACGGTTGTCCCTGTGCAAAGGTTATATACAGCTATAGAGTGCTGATCAGAAAATACACAGTTCCTATTTCCTATTGCTGTATAAAATGTGTTGTTTCACTAAGTTTCAGGTCTGCTGTAAAGAAACAAAGAAAGTTTAAAGTCTAAAGCCAGGTCCATAATCTAATTGAGATATTAAACAAAAATGCTAATTAAACTGCCTTAATCAGGAGAGGAGGCAGAAATTCCTTGTGCACCAGAAGAGGTACTTGCTGTCCCAGTACCAAATCACAGGATTAGTTATTCCACTCTGAGACAGAAAGTAGTTACCAGAAATTTTAGAGACTCTGAAATTAACTTTACAGAAAGCAGCTGGGGAGCTGCAGCTCTACAAACCTTCCCAGGCATGTCCCTTGGGGTGGGCTGAGCCCTCCAACTCACCACCCTCCCTAGCCAAGATTCTGGATCAATGAAGGAAGAAACCTAGTATCATCTATAAGCTTAATAATGCATGTTTGGGGCAGGGGAGTGGATGAGTGGTTTGCTTGTAATATGGGCCCATGATCATAAATCTGTGCACTTAAGTAAGCACTTCATCATCCTAAAAAGTATATGGTGGTAAAGTTGACTTAAGAGAAATCTGGCCTGCCGCTCCTTTCGATAAGGTTATCTATTATTCAGGAGCAAGCTTTCAAGCTACTAATCCATCTGGTACACATACTGGGTATGTGACTCTTGTTACAGATCGTCCTCTTCCCCAGCCACGCAGCTCTATCCCTTGGGGATACCCTTATGTGTGTAGTTTGCCTCAGCACCCAAGGGGAAGGAGATGCAGTTTCACGTCCGCTATTCACATGGGGGATGTATCCACCCTTGTACCAGTCATGTAAGTGCAGTGACAATTTTTTTCAGTTGCAGAAAATTTTTGGACAGTTCTGTATCAGATTGCTTCTTGAGCTACTACTTAGGATAATTTCCTTGGGCATCTGTCTCGCACCTCAAAGACACCTGTTTCCCCAAACCAGTCTACTCCACGCATCCACTCAATTCTTTGAATTACTTAATAAAGACCAAGTAAGCCTGTCAGTGCAGGGGTATTTTGACCATATGCTATAGTAGGACCTGTAGTGACTCTTACAGCACTGAGGAGAGTCGTTCTTTATGTCACCACTTGCCATGAACTTAAAGAAGTTACATCAATAAAAGAAAAATTTTCCAGAACAACCATATATATGCACATGAGGGACTTCTGCCAAAGCAGGACATGGATTCACATCTTTTCATGTTCTTGATGAACAAAATTATGCTACCAAAATCAAGAGCCAAATCAAGAGCATGAACTCACTGTATTTTCAGTCATGTGGGAACCAGTAAATACTCAATCTCAGCTTATCACACGTTTAACCTCAAGCATACAGCAGAAGATTCCTCTCAAAGTTATCTGACATTCACCCCAAAAAGCATACAATTAGTAGGTGAAATAGCTTAAGGAGCTAACATAAGGACAATGCACAAACCACGAGAAAGTCAGTTAAAGAATTCCAGTGATTTCAATAGGTTTTGGATCAGCATGAGATTTTTTCCTACTACATTTCTACTACTTCTATCTAGTACACGGGACGTAATTACAAAAGATTATCATAACACCATTTTTTTAACACTATTTATTTAGTTACCTCCCATCCTCCCGTAAGACTGGAGTGACTTCACTTGATTCTTGTCTCAGGTTAATTTTACAGTGGTGGAAGACCTGCTTTCAACAGAAATAATTGCAGTTTACCACAGCATAAATAAAGCCTGGAAAAGCATTTCGTTGAATTACTGAAAATTCTTACAAAAGCTATGGTAGGGAAGCCAATCTGAATTTTAGCTACCTAGGAGGGGAGAGGTGAAGGAAGAATGTTTTGCAAAATGCAACACCTCCTCTGTCTCTTTCTTTAATAAACTCTGCGCTCTGTATCACGTCAACTAATTTTCAATGTTCAGATTTGACCTCCAGTCTTACCTAAGCAACTCTGCTCCTCTCTGTTCCTCCCTGTCACTGAAGAAAGACAGATCTCATGCTCTGGAGAGGTGTCTGTTTTTCAACTAATCCCCGATTTCAAGCCTGAAGTTTAAGACAGCTTAAATAAAGTAGTGTGAGCCTTATCTTGAAAGCACTTCAAGCATGTTTAACACACAAAAACAGAGAGACATATATGGTAGCTAGCGAAGATGTGACCTGAAATTTGAAATAAGAGGAGCATCATGACATTCATTCAAGTTGGGTCCAAGTGAACAGCTATACTGATATATATCATCCACGCAGCATTGCACTGCAGTGTGGATGTATTGGAGCTAGGCTATTTGACATGCCTCTGCATGGTATAGACAGGTTGTATGTATTGACAGGATCAACTCTTAGCGTCTACTTATGCTTTGATAACACAACAGGAAGGGGTGAAGGCCTTCTGTGTGCCTGTGTACACTCCATATTCAAGCTTACCCTTCAAGGCTACCAAGAACATGCGAAGCTTTTATCTTGACAGCAAGCTGCTTTCTACGTAGGAAAAAAGTACAGGCCTCGTATTTTCCTCAGTCATAGAAGGAGGCCTGCTTTCAACACCAGTTAACCTAATAGGGCTTTTTTTGTGCAGAAATAAATCTCCCTAATCTCTTGCAACAGTATGTTAGACATCTCCAGTTTAATCAGGTAAAAGCAGTTTTAAAATCCCAGTGATAGCAGTGCATCCACTCTTTCGGAAATGCTGTTTTCACCCCATAGAGAACAACAGCTGCTTTGTGATCTCTTGAGGTCTTTGTGTCTTTGTACTGGTAGGTCTAAGATCATCAGCGCCATCGTATTTATCTTCCTGTGCATTCAGTACAAGAGCTGAGTCATTACAATCACAGCAGTCTCACAGAACTCTGCTGGACAGACTCCCTTTCTGCAGCTTGGGTCTCAGGAGTTGAATAAAAGGCTGGAAGAGACAGTAGTAGACGTGCCATTCCAGAAACAAACAAAAAAAAAATTAAACCCTGTCAACTAAAACTCTTCACAAATTTGTAATAATTAGGGCAAACATTTAACCACAGTGCAAATTATTTTTAAAAAAATGTTGAAAGGATTATTTTCGGGAATAAGACAGGTTTTTTAAATATAGATTTCAAGGACTCAGCTGCCATTCAAAAAAAGGAGGAAGACGAAGCAGTGCCTTCACCCTTTCATTTAGGTCCACACTTAGGGGATTTCTCTAGGATGAGAAGCAAGGCTACTTATCCCTTCTCTGCTTGATTTAAAGAACAGGTATTAGTTTAACTCCCCTTGCAGATCAGAGCTCAGCAGCTACACGAGGTGCTCTCACACTCTGCTGCTGAAGATGTCCTATTCCTTTAGTCTACTCATTGGACTAGAGGAAAATCAAAAAAGCCTGTTATCTAATGGTTAGTACACTACTTCAGATCAGGTAGGTACGGTTTTGCTCCAGTTAGTAAGAGAACTTCATTTGAACATGGCATGCAGGATGTACAACAGTTCTCCTAAGTGGGCATGTACTATACTGCTAAACAGTTACGCTAGTGACAATTGAAATTAAAGATTTATTTTTTTGCTCAGGAGAACAGGTGGCTGCAGGAAAAACACAGCTAATTATATTTCCTAAATTTAAAATTCCTGGTAGCATACATAAGTCTTTCTTCTTTTGTACATTACCACTGCAGCAGAGGTAAGCATAACAGGTAAGGAATCTGTTCTGTAAATAAACATACTCATAAAAGGACAATTTCCCATCCTTCTCTTAACAGTGTAGGATATTACATAACAGGTGGAAACCAAATACATGTGTCTGCTGGGATATAACTTTCTTGACCATTTATCATAAAATGAAAAAGATTAAGTAATTCAAACACTAACCCTAAACTGCATTTTTTCTAACCTTACTAGGTAGTCCCGAACTTCCCTGACATCCAAGAAACACCGCTCAAACACATTACAGCTTCCCCTACGACTGTATCTACCCGCCATCTTCATTCACAGATTAAACCTCTGACAAAGATGGTTTTCAAGGGAGCTTCCCTGACTACAGTTTATGACTCTGACACCCTGTTCCAAGACGCCACAGTCCTTTTTCCTCACACAAGTTTACCCGCTGCCTATATTGAATCAGACTGGAAAAGCTAAAAATTAGGCTGAAATTGAGGTCAAAAGCAGCACTACCCTCCAGGATCCCTGTGGCTTTTTAGATAAATACAGCAGGTGTCACGGTTATGTGCTTATTATGAGAAAGTGTTAACACTGTAACCCAAAACAGACAAATGATACAAAATCCCTCAAAAATAAAAGATACTGTAAAGCAGGTTTTTCATACTTCTGAAAGGCCAAACTAGGGAAAAAATCATGAAAGTTCAGGATCAATAAAAGTTCTGATAGAAGTTTAAGTGACTGCCAAGTACAATAAAGTATTCAGAATACATACCCTCATGTAGAATTAAGGTTCAACACGAACCTAGAGTCACATTAAGCACTAACCAGAGAGTTACTTCTAGAAAAATGAGTAAAATGACATACAGATATTTGATACAGATACCATTATCATTACTGTCATGGGGGTCAGGGCTTCCACAATGACAATTTTTAGCCTAGAGAGACTAGTCTCTTCAGACTCTCTAGACACAGACTGGCACTAACTCAGAGCACATTCCTTAAGTTAAGTGCCTCTGAGGTGATTTCAGACATCTCAAGAGAGACTTCCTAAGTAAACTTCATCTTGCAAGTACCTCCCAGAGGTACCTACACTGCAGCGAGAACTGCACAAGCATTTAACAGAGAGGTCATCCTTGCTCCTTGCAAACAAGTAACATAGGTGCAAGCTAACAGATAAGAAGAGAGGAGTACAGCATTATCAACCAAGAGTACAGAACAACAGGGAAAGCACAAGAATGGCAAAAAAGACAAGAGTCAAAGCACCCAAGTGGCAGAAGTACCATCAATACAATTATTAATGCTGCAACATCCTTCTGCCCAAGTCTTCCAAGATAAAAGGCACTCTACAGTATCTTTCAAGCATTTCCACCATCAAAACCAGTTATGTCCACAGTAAGCAGAAATGGGCTTGGACAACAAAGTTTGAGATGTTTCTTCAAGCTATTCCTTAAAAACAGTTTGTTTCTTCCAAACAATTATCTCAGATTTATGAGCACCCACATAGGCCAAAAATAACAAAATGGGTTTTGGACTAAGTCCAACACAAGAAGAACATATGTGCCTACTTACAAACTGAAATTTATTTTTGTACTTATAAATAAGGATCCATTCGAGACTGCAGTGAAGTATTTCATACCCAGTGTCTCAAAAGACATTAAGAAACAACCATGGGACACTGTTAAGGTTGGCTGTATGACTGCAACACATGAGCAGGAATGACAAAAAAAGAAAACTGGTGACAGTATGGAGGAACGCGCTGAAGCAATGATTCCTTCCATCTTCTCCTGTTTCGTGCTGGCCTGCACATTGCTCTCTCCCCTGCCTTTCCTATGGGTTGGGGAAGAGGAAGAAAGAACATTAAGAAGATTTGCTAGTGTTTCACAGAGCTACTTGAGGGACATGGTGGACTTTTAGGAAGAAAGGACCTTAAGATGTTAGGATGCTGAGCCCAGTCCTCTGTATTTGCAGGCAACAACACAACAGATGACTACGTTGCTATCACCCACACACTACAGGCCACAAAATCCTTCCCTACACCCATAGCAGACTTAAGACTCGTTATGAAGCAAAACTGCCTGAAGCAAAAAATCACAAAGTGTCAAATAACTTGAAAATTAAGGGAAAAAAAAAGATATGCTATCAGTCAGATGCAAATTCTTCAGACTTAATGCTCAATCCTACTCTTCTACTAAGGCTATACTGTGGTAGCATCTCCAGCCCAATGAAATTGAAATTATATGGTATGAGCCTCTCCTGAAGGATAAAACAAATGACAGCCCCTAGCCTTAACAGCTTACTTTCATTTCTGACACAAATCTTTACATGGCTTTCAAGCGACTTTAAAAGAAGCGGCAAGCAGCTAATGCTACTTAAAGTCCATTCACATGCTAAAAATATGCAAGTTACCTTGAACGACTTATTTTCTTGTGTGCTGCTTACTTTTCAATGACATGATAGCATCAATATAAAGCACATACTGAATTTCTTCATATGTTAAAAGCAATTCTAAACAGAAAAGACAAAATAACTAATACATACTGCTGTATGACTCATGAAAAACCTTGCGAGCCATATGCCAACATGCCAATAATTTAAAAGCTATAGCCTGAAGCTACATCCAGAATTAATTAGAAAATAATGACAAATTTTCCTTCCAAAACTCTTAAAATAATTCCTTCAAATTAATAGATTACACATTAAAGTCACCTGCATAATACTACCTGTATCATTGAAGAGGTTAATGCAATTTCATTACCAATAAAACCAGTATTAAAAAAATGTAACACAAGAACACATATATCCCTAAGAAAAAAAAAAAAGAACATTTTCTCACAGCATTGTTCCAAGCACTTACCACTATACCACAGACCTTTCCTCTGAGCGTTTATGATATCCACAAGTAAGTTCTGCACCTCAGCTCTGATTATAGCCAATGGAGATCTACAGCTCAATTCAGCTACCTACATACAGGCATCTGCTCAGGACGTTTCAAAGGCATCATCAGTGCTGTATATATGGACAACTCAACCTAGCCCTGTCTTTCTATCAGCCAAAATGGAAATTTAAATACTGCTTGTGTGAAGGTATGCCAGGAGTTGGACTGTCATCCTTGGCTGGAGGTAAACGTAACTAGACACAGCAAGAGGAACTACAAGACTGGCCACAAGACATTGTTCAAAGTAACAAAGGACAGGCTGTGAAGGTGCCAAAAGTGATCGATTGTGCTGTGAAGGATGGCTGGGTCTCAGAGGGGTGGTTATATAAGAAACAGCTGAATGTCACAGGGAGCTGAAGGGAAGCATCAGAGACCTTTTAGCAGCATCCTGCTCAGCAGTTTCTTGGTAACCCCATTTGTGACACCATGTAAGGCAGAGATGACCCAAGTAACAGTACCAGAAATACCAAATCTTGGTAAAGACATAGCATAACTGGGACCATAACTGGATTTAGGGACAGGTTGCTTATTCAGCAGGAGACAAGGGCAAAGAAAGTGAGGGGTCATGATGAACGGGTAAGGAACATGCATGGGAAATGAGAGCAGGGCTATGAGAGGGGCCAGCCATGTGCAAACACACTGCTGGTCAGGCTACTGGTGTGAGCCAGCCCTGCACCCGATCAGTCTCTTTCCACTTCTTATTGAACTCTTCTCCTAACTATTTTTCTGCACAAAGGGTGTGGTAATGGTGGTCCAAATTCACCAGCGAATGTGATCCAGTATCTCTTGTGTCTTGGTTTACATGACTTTTTTTATTGTGGCAACACAGTAAAACATATAAAACAACAAAATAAATAAATAATGTCTAAGCTATCAGCTCAGTATCACTTTAAAAATCAATTGTTACTCCATATCATTTTTCCGTAACAACTCACAGCCAAATACTTCAATCATAAAATAAAATATTCAGTAACAAGTTGAAGTATATTTTGTGCCTGATTTTCTTATGATTCTTTGAAATTAGTAAAAATGTAATCTTTAAATTGCTGCAAATGCTTTTCAAAACAAGAATTACCTAGGTTTCAGCCATTTCTTTGCTGACAAAAGCTATTTTTTAATCCAGCAGGCAGACTTCACACTCCTTTTCTCCCTCAGTCTTCTCATAAGTGTGGAGCTTGTAATGAAGCATTCGTGCTTCATCAAGCCACGTTCAAAGACTTTAAGAATGGCTTAGTGACTCCCCCAAAAAAGTGAATATTCCAAGTAAATATGTGAATGTCCATGCCTCATGTGTGTTCAGATTTGAGCTGACTAGATTTCATTATCAGGTAGAGTCAAAAAAGTTTTACTTTATTACAAGAATTTTTGCATGATCCCTAGGTAAAAGCAAATCACTGGTGTAAATGTTGTATTTCCATGAAATGTGGAACAGTTGGTAAAGCAAGTGCAGATAATAGATTTTTTCTAATATACTAAACTGCAAGGTCAGCTGCCAAGGAGAAAAAACATATTGCATATTAACAGCATTGTGGACTATATTCCAGAAGTAACCAACAAAAAGATACTTAAGAGGTCATGGCATGAAACAGTCTGAACAAAAGCGTCCCAAAAGATGCAATGCTATGAAGACAAGAACCAAAATGCTCCCTGAAAGCGAAAATACAGAAATAAAGATTTTAGTAAAGAAGCAGTGCTACCTCTGTGTACCACATGGGGGAGGCTCCTCTACATTCTGAAATGTTATTCCCAGCTCTCTTCTGCAGACACCAAAAATGAGCAGTGAAAGAAAGTCAGCATATAAAACAAAAGCTGTAACAATAATTTGGAGACTAGCAAACAATGAGCAAGATACATAGAGTATCAGGAGCAAAAATTAAATTACAGCTTCCAGGACAGACCAGTTTTGGAAAGATCCTCTTTTCCATAGGAAAAAAAAAATCTTCAAAGACAAGCTTTCGAGAGCCTCTACGTTCATTAATAAAACCTAGATTTCTTTTTAATGTCTAACCAGGAAAGCAGTTGTGTACTTTGGAAACAAAACCAGTGATTAGTACTCTGCTGGATAACACTAATTGTGCCCGTATTTTTAGTGTCACTGTCAGGGTTGAAGCTACTACTATTGCTTTTAGAGATAGGCTGCATTACAGACTTTGAGCCTATACTGCACGCATAAATTACTCTTATTTTAAATAAGCCTACTGAAATCCTCACGTAAAATTTGACAGTGCTTCTAGCTGTTTAACCACTCATGATGAGCTGATAATCCCAGCTCAGTAACTAGCATGTATTAATAGAACACTTACATTCTAAAATGGGATGGGTATCTCCTCAACTGAAGTAAGATCCAACACCACCTCTCTACCAACCTTTACATAGACTTCAGAATTCAGCATCTTCTCGCAATTATCATTAAAACCAAAAATCAATTAGAATATTTAATTATCAGCTGTACAACAATCGGTCCCCAAATACTTAAATGAAATTCTTAAACGGCATACATATTCCCACTCAATAAAAAGCAGAAGTCATATCTAAGAGCTATATTAAAAAGGCAAGAGACATCTGTGGAACGAACAAAAAGTGAAGTGTCTGAGCTTCTATGCATTTTTTGCCATAAGGGTTTTCAAGCAAACACTTCTGTCTTGAAGTGTACTTACAGAGCAGAAATGTTCCAGCGGTAGCGAGAAATACTCTGTTTGAAATACAAGCACACGCTTCTAAGTTGAATAGCAAAACTGAATTATTCCCAATTGAAATATACAAATCATCCTTAGCAGCTGTGTTAGAAAATCGAGTGACACCAGCATTCGCAAAACCTCTAAGAACTGCTTGGAATTATGCAGCTGTTACAAGAGGTTACTTCAAACAAATGAAATGTAATAGAAGGTAACTCATGTGCACATACATGTGCGCTCCGAGCACTAAGCTTGTACTGCAGCACAAGACTGCTATGCGTCCTGTCCTCCAAGATGTCACATTCCCTGAAAGGTGCTCAGATGCTGACGGAAGTTACAGTTGCTCATCACCTTTCATTATCAGAAACATATATACAGAAAGGAACCAAATCAGTTGTGCCAATTCTTTCACTCCTTCTAGAGCTTTAGAAATTGTATTATTTAGGATGGCAACAACAATCATCTGCAAGTTTCAGCACGTTATGATTTGCTACGCCAAAAGCATCTTACATAAAACTTCAATCTCCATTACATATGAAAAAATAAGCGTGAGGAAGCTGTATTAAATCTTATTAATCCAGTCATCAGTGCCATAACATGTATCTCTGGTGCATCAATGGACAGCAAATAAACTTAAATCTATTTTAGAATAATAAAAAAAATCCCACCCTGCATTGGATGCAACACTGGATCCAACTCAAGCATACAAAATAAAAGCCTTCATCCATTTACAGTATTTTCTGTTCACTTCTGCTGTTAACAGACTACAGTGTAAAAGTTCCCTATGACAGCAATTCTTAACAGCTGATGAAATGTATTTTATGTCTTCAAAGATTTCAAACTCAATGATTCCACTATGAACCCTTGGGAAGGGGAATAGAATTAGGAGAATGGGACAGAACCTGGCCTTTTTGTGTAAGCAATGAGTTTCACATACAGGTAAAACCTTCTGCCTGGGGCCCTACCAGCTGTAAGATTTTTTTACAGGTAAAGGAAATACAGTACTATCCAATTCCATCTTTTTTTTTTTTCTCCCTTAGTTTTTCTTCCAAGCATGTTATATGTTTGGATATGAAACTTAATTGACATGTGACACTGGGATCCTGACATGTGACACTGGGATCCAGCACAATAAAAGCTAAAATTTCACTGATTAGATTCTTCTATTTTGTGAAATAAGCAATTGAAGAGAAACTACAATGGATCTGTTTCACAACGTACTTTACCTTCCACAGATGACCTAACAGCATTCATCGTGAAGTACATTATTCATTTTAAGAAACATAGGAGAGTTTAATCTCAAGACTATAAATTACTGAAGCCAAGTGCAAAACCTACAGACTTCTGCTGCCTACTCTTTTTAAGCATGTGAAGCAGTATTTCTGAATAACTCATCTAAGCCAAACTCTGAATCTAGCCAATACTTCATTTTCTCCAAGAAAGAGAAGTTTTCTGTCTGGAAGGCTGAATTGAATGAGATACGCTTTGAAGCCCTGCATAAAAGCTGAGCTCGTACAGACTGACTCCTTACTAAGCCTCTTAATTCCTCAGTTTATCCACCCACCTCCTCCAGAGCATTTTACAGAAGTGAAGCTATACAGTGTATCTTCAGCCAAGGTGTCAATCAATACCATTTCATCAATTTCAGAGTTATACCCATCTACACCAGAAAAGAGGTTTACAGATCGCATCTCTCTGGTCATGGGGCTCAATCCTGACACATCCCAATATCTCCAAGTACTACCAAGAAAATAGAGAAGCTCCAACACACCGTTAAGACTGTTATGTGGCCCTGTTGATTTGAATAAATCTGGAGAAATAAAATAGACAGCAAGATTAAAAACCAAAGAGAGAGGCAACTAACTAACTAACAGTAGATAGAGAACTGCTGTAAACAAAACAAATCAAAGGTTTCATACAAAAGGAGATTGAAGAAGAGCAAAAAGAAACAAGCGACCCAGGTAAGGCAACAGAGGGAGAAAAAAAACCCCACAAACAAATATTACCTCAACACTGTAGTTGCTCGTGGAAAACAGGAACAATTCCAAGCAAAGATTTTATCATAGGAGGTTACATTTAACTTTCATCCTCCTTAAAGCTAGCATGCTTAATCCACAGAAACGGGGCTTGTAATAAGCCTGGTTCATTATAAATACAATAAAAGCTTTACCTACTCAGTAGTAGACCAGAGGAACGTTGAGAAGCTTGTCCAGGTTCTCACAGGGGTTCACAGAAGAACCACCTGCTGGAGACCACCACTCTGCTTACACTCTTAAAGATTTATGCCAAGATGAAATCTTACTTCCACTGTGAAATACTTAAAACAGTGATTTTCGCTAGAAAAGAAACAGGCTGGTGAGCACAAGGTGAAAAGTAACATGCATCATTGGAGTGGTCCTCCAGCCTGAAAGACCAAGTAGCCATTGTATTATTTCATCGCCTAGGGCTGTTTTGGCAGAAGTTTCTCCCAAGACTTTTAGCCTTTTTATGAGCTATCCCAACGCTGGGATATTTCAGACAACAAACGAATACTTTTTATGAAAATCAGGATGTAAAGTAATATGGAAAATGTACATGAGCAGGAATAAATGAGCACAGATTTTAAAATCTTAAGAAGAGAATGGGAATTAGTTAAAGCACAGAAAAATAGCCTGGCAAAATTTTGACTTTGCAGACAGAAATCGATTTTTACTGCTTTTTATTTCTACACACACTGTAGTGCCTAAAGAGCTATGACCATCTAAACCGGATTAATTTTTAGCTAATGCACCATGGACAAAATTACTGAGTGAATTCTTCCTACAAGCCATTTCAGAAATCACACATTGGTACAATATAGATGTTTTTTGACTACACATTTAATAATTCAAGTAATTTAGTGTTGCCATTGACTCTATGCCAAACAGAAGAGAACCAATCATGAACCAATGACCACGAGTAGAACGTATGGATCAAAGCAACTCACTGTCAACGCAACTCTGTGACATATGTCACTCCCTGTGACTTTTGCACAGAGAGAGATTGAACTGATAATCACAGTGAATTAAATTTGAAACAATACATTTACCTTTATTGCCTATTAAATTTAAATAATACCTTGTAAGGGAAAAGTAGGTCACACACTCCTCTGGCTCATTTCTATATTCACATTATGAGATTGATTCAGTTGCCCGTACCTAGATGCACCTGCCCATCTGAGAGGCCCTTGGGAGGCCAAGATACCACCAAAGGAATGGCAGGTAAGGCAGAGGACCTATGGAAGGTCTGTATATGTCCTGAGTGGAAAGCAGGGCAACCGAGGCCATCTCAAATGGCACTAGATGCCTGTATGGGGCAACCTAAATGGAGCTTCTACACCAGATTCAGGTCCAGACTGGGATGTCCTATACCACACAGACATACCTTCAGGTGACCAGACTGGAGTTGAGTGCCAAGTACCCATTACTGTCACTGGACTCAAGCAAGCTATTGACTTCATTCTAAGGCCAACACCTACACGTTGTCACTTGAGCAGCTCTCCCAGTCCCTCTGACTCTACGGACAAAACTCCCATTGCCTGCCAAGCATGTACACCCGGCTCACACGGATGCCCGAACTCCGGTGTCCAAATCTCGAGCCAAATTCCACCCTAAAGCTAGGTGGGATGATCACCAAGACAGGAACCATAGTCTGGCTCACCTAACTTTAGGCAAATGAGCTCAACTAAATATTGCTAGGACAAAAATAATTGTAGGATCTTTTAGTCGATGCAAAGAGACAGATGCCTTAAGAGACTGATTCAGTTAAATGCCTGATTTTGGATAAGACTAATCCGCAGCTACACATATCCTCCAAAGCATATAGGAACACGCTCAATCTCTCTTAATGACAGCTGCAGCTAGCTTACACAACCATATGCTCATATTGTCATTAGCTTTATTTCCTTCTCATGTCATCTTCCTATATTGTTCATTTGCTTCTTCTTTCCTAGTGAGTTATAAACCCTAAGGCAATATCCTACCTTAATCACTTTCTTCAACAACACTTATTACAATCTTAACCCTAAATGGTAAAAAAGTAAAAATAATGCTGCTTGGTATTTATTCAGAACAAAATTCAGCACACCCAGATATAACTCCACAAGTTCACTGGCACAGAACAGCCATCAGATCGATCCAAGTACTTGAAGACTACCAAGAGCCCAACAAAGCAGTGCTAGCAGTCAAGTTACCACTCTTCTTCGTCTGTCCTGTACTTCACAAGTGCTGATACTATATAAGATATGGACAAACACACCTCTAAAAATTCATAGCACCGTGATAATTTTGACTTTACAAAAACCCAAAAGCACTGTTTTTCAAATCCTGATAGAGATACCAACAGTAAAATTAGCATCAAAGTTTTCTTGCCAACACATCCACTATTTTAAGCAATGGATGAAAACTGCCAAGTTCAAAAGACATGAGTTATGCAGGGGAAGAAAAGGATAACAAAGTCGGAGACCAGTTTAAAAAATGCACGTTCAGGAAAAAAAAAAAAAGAAACAATTGTTAGCATTTATTTAGTGGAGGAACACTTGTGTACATAGGAAAACACCTGCATGTCAGCCATTAGTAAAGCTTGCTAAATTGTGAAAAACGCCAAATAGGATTGAAATGCCAGATCGAAAATGCCAACTTACTAGTAAAGAAATTCAAAGAATTAAGATTACCTTGTTCCAGTCTAAAGCATAGGGAACGTTTTGCAGCCTCTATCTCAGGACTTGGATGATCCAGAACCCGCCTGCACCACTGCAGAGGACTCAGTGATTTCTCTTGAGGTGTGAGAGTCTTGGTAGGTAAGACATACAACCTTAACCAAAATACACACAAATATCAGCAAGATACGCAACACTTAAGAGTTTACTTTCCTATTCTCACTTTCCTGCCCACTAATAATCTGTAACAGTGAAAGCCCTGCAATATGATATTCTAATTACAAAAGAAATTCCAAAGTAGAAGAGTTTACATTAGCCTTCCCCTCTCCTCAGAGAAGTAGGTCGCAAAATATGAGCTGTACAGGTCTGGCATTTCAGAACAAAGTTCAAGTAGGTTTCTCAAAAATCTTTCCCCCCATTACTACCACTGTCTGAATTTCAGCACTGCCCAAAGTTCAAATGCATTAGGTGCTGTACACACACAGAAGGTGCTATCAGTTTTCCCTTTTATATTTCTCTTTACTGGAGATTAGATAATTTCAGTATTTGATTTTACATTTAAATCACAATTTCACTGTTACCTATTTCATTCTTTTACTTCTAATGATTTAATCAACTTGTCAGTGTGCCTATTATAACTTAATTTTCATACAGGGTATTTTCTCCCAGATGAACCAAATGTTGTAAAAGACAGATTTTTAAAGATTAGCAAACATTTGCTGAGAAACAATGAAAATCCAATTTCAATATTTAATTCCAGCAGGGAAAAAAAGATATGCAAGAAAAGCTAGCGTATATGCATTATTCTCAGACAAGAGTAGGTGACTAATCAGATGGTCAAGCACATTAGGAAGCCAGGTATCAAAGCAGATTTCATGGGGAAATTGAAATTGAAGCTGGGATCTGCGTTGCTGCTATTGCCCTTGCAGATTAGCAGACACAAGCAGACGCCGCTTCACCTGGGAGAGCGCAGACCTCCCGGGAAGGGAACCATTCTTGGCCGCCGGAGACAGCTTGAAGCTCCCCAGCCTGACTGCTTCTGATCGATGGGGCTGCAGAGGCAGATTCTCAGGCACCAGCAAAACACTCCACTGGCTGCAAAGGAATCTGGCCTGCACACAGGAGGTGCAAAAGGCAAGAACAACAACAACAACAACAAAAAAAAAACAAACCAAAAAAATGTGGAGCTCCTCAGGGGACCACTAGCCGGTAGCAGCCTTTCACCTTCAGGTTTTTGGCTCAACAGCTACCCAAGTCCCCCAAGAGCAACTGTTCTCCCATGTCTGCTCAACGTTTTTTTTTTTTTCTCTGTGAAGTCAATCAGTGCTCTCTACACAGCTCACAAGGAATAAAAATCCTCTGTCGATTGCTATCTCTCTTGGCAATCCCAGCAGAGATCAACTATTGAATTTCTCTGAGGAGAGGACTCATTTCCCCTGACTTCCTGTAGTGCCTCACTACACATTTAAAAAATGATACTGATTAAAACGAAAAGGGGGAAAAAAAAGCAGCTTTCAGCTTTCCTGTTAACCTGCAGAAGTGCTTCAAAAGCTAAACATCTGACTGATGAACTCTCAGAGATCAGGTGTCCATGTAAACAGCTGAACAGCAAAAAGAGGTTTGACTTGTCTGCAAGGATGCTAATTCTACGGGGGTTTGCAACTGCAGTTAAAAATAAAAAAAAGCAAAGGTATTTAAGGCCTAAAATTACTAACCAACAGCTAGGCTATGCACTGGTCTTTGGCTTTCCAGATAGCCGTTTGCTTTAAAGACTGACATTAGAAAAAAAGCCCCAAGCAGCTGGCATCACACCTCTGACCTTTCATGGACAGCTACGGAGATTTAGCCTTGAACTGAAAACATTCAACAGCTAAAACAATTCACTCTTAGTTGAATAAATTAGTTAACAAATTCCCAGTTACCAAATTCTTCCTATGGACACATAGGTGTGTGACATTAAGGCAAGTTTTGCCCCATCCCCCCCCCAAAAAAGCATTTAGGATTGCTTCCAGGGGGCAAATCGAATAGGAAACTCTACTGAGGCACATAAAACAATGCTGACTTTGCACTGCCCTGAAATATAAACACGGAAAACATTTTGTTTAACAGGTCAGTATCAAACAAATTTGATATTCTTTAATGTGAAGGAAAATCAGGGGTTAGGACCAATGTAAAATTTGATTCAAGTCTGGAGTGACAACCTCAGAACAGCCCCGCGCAGACTAACGGCACAGACAATGAAACAACACTGACAAAAATTTCCATGCGATTTGTTGATGATTCTCAAAAGCAATTTTCCAAAACTGCAGCACGGTATTATTTGTACCACGAAGTACACACAGTCAGCATTCATTTAGATTAATTTTTGAACCCTTTCTCTGCTACCAGAAATAAGGATGTTTACATGCACCTCAGCTGCATTATCCTGTATTTTATTCTCAGCTGACGCAAACTTCAGCTTGATTTAAAAGCTAACCATATAAAAAACTACGTCGAAGCTTTGACAGATACTTAAGTCGTTACTTAAGCACAGATAATATGTGTTTTATTATTGACACTTTAAAACAACTCGGCATCAATTACGTTTAACATGGTTATGCAGCCAGTGGTTTACATAGTATTCCAGCAGTGTTTGAACAGTCCCTACGATGTTTGTCCACGTTGCCAAGTTCTGAGGCACCAGGCTCACTTACTTTATGTCTTCAGCCTATAGTTTCCCCTTCTACCTGTTTTTAAGTGAGCGTAATCATTCCTCTAGGTCGATTTTATTTTCTGCTTTATTCACTTGCTATTCATTTCTGCTTTATTCAATTTACTAGCAACCACCCGTGCCTTCTGAAGCTACGAGGCGCTTAAGATACACAAGCAACCATTTAGATCAATGTCTAAAAGACAAAAGCCCTCCCAAATCCCCGAAGACGGGTGACAATTGGGCAGAGGTTTTAGGATGGGGAGGCAGCGCTGCTCAGATAAAGGCTTTCCCGGAACAATTCCGCTATTTTTAATTCCTTATGTAAACAGGAGGCTGAAACTAGGCTGAGACCTGAAATTAGAGAGACGATCTTCCTCAAAGGGGAAGACGAGCACAAATCCCCCGCCGAGGGCGCGACCCCCTGGGCGAGGTGGGGGACACACACAAAGCCCCCGCCCGAACCCCATCCCGCACACCGGCCCCTTCCGTCGGCAGGGTTAACCGCACCGACGACACGTTTTGGGGGAACAAAATTAAAAAGGGAAGGCAGATTTGAGTTAAAGCAGAACGAGATCCAAGTGGATTTGGGGTCTGATGCTAAACGGAGGCTGGAAGAGCATCAGCGGGGCGAGCGCTGCGGGAGACGGCGGGCGCCGCCAGCCCGGCCGGGGGGCGAGCGGCACCCGGGTCCGCGGGGCACAGCCGGGGCGGGGCAGGGCCGAGCCGCATGTACCATGTATCCTCGTCCTGTCCGCAGCCGCCGTCCTCCAGCTCCAGCACCGCCACCTCATCCAGCACGGTGGCCGCCGCCCCCGGACCCCCGCAGCCGGCTTCCTGGCCCCCGCCGCCGGCCGCCGGCAGGCCGGGCGAGGGCTTGAAGTAGGCGAGGGGCTCCGGCGGGCCCAGCG
>VZSC01009274.1:45148-82433 GCA_013398225.1 Steatornis caripensis | reverse complement strand
GGGGACCTCCGCGGGCAGCCCCGGGGCGGTGGGGCCCCCTCAGCGCCGGTCTTTAAACAAAGGTGGCTTCCCGCCCCGCTTTGGATCTGGCCCAGGATGCCGCTCCTCTCGTGAGCCGTGTAATTAGTGCGTGGTGGTGTCAGGGTTGTAATTATGCAGATTGGAAGTGTGATGGGAATGGGAATCGCAAGTAGGGCCTTTGTTGGGCTTGAAAGGAGCGAATTCAGCCAAAAGCAGGCGTTTGTGGGGTTGAAGCGTGCTGGTTCTAGGAGTTTTGATTCACAGCGCGGAAAGCGATGTATTTTTGAAGACGCGTTGCTGGTGAAGCAAGAAGACAGAACCGAGTGTAGTAGAAAACTACATAGCTACAAAATCGATTATGTATAGGAGAACCCCTGAGGTGAAAGATGCCCTAGTATTGAAATTTCTTCCTTTAACACAGGCCAGATACTTAGACGGTTTTGTAACATTCGAGTCTTCGCTTGCGAGTGGGATGAGAAATGTTCACTCATGGTAGTGTTTTTATATTGTCCCTCACCGCCCAATACTGCAAGGAACCATTGCTTGCGTCCCTTCCTCCTCCCATCTAGCAGGTGAGCAGAGATTCAGTGTTGTCCATGGCAGCTTCCGTCGTCACACAGCCCCTCTGGGTTCATTTCCCCTAACTACAATGACAGGGGACAACCTCCTGTGTTACCATCCTGAAGTCTCCTAAAGCTCTGATAGGAAATAGGGAACAAATCTCCAGGAAGCATGTAAGTTGCTCAGCCAGCCACTAATACTATCTATCAATCAGTGGCTAACCATTTCTTGAGAATTGGCTTTAGGCAGAGTAGTAGCAATACCAGCCACCACTGCATTCACGGTGCTTTGTTGCTGTCTTAGGTTTCTTGTGTAAGGAGGGACAGATGCTAATTCCCTGCTTAGAGCATGAGTCAACTTTGACACCACCCAACCTGTCACAATTTTCTCTCTTTTGTTTATAGTCCAGAAACTTTCTTCTGCACATGCATAGGACAATGGCACTATTGTTTGTCAGTCTTTTAAGCGCTCATACAGCACAAATAATAACAACTGGTTGTGCTGGTTTGGGCCAGGACAGAACCGATTTTCTTTTAGTAACTTTGCTTTTTAGTTAAGTCTCTTCTGAGAAGCTGCACTCTCTGAAATTAACTGCATGTTTTTCCAGACAGTAGCTGCTTCTAGCAGTGATAAGGCTTGGTGTTTATAGTTAGTGCTGGAACATCAGAAGCAATGGTATGCAGAAAGGCCCTTGCTTATAGTTATCCCTATGGAGACCAAGGTCGATGCTTGCTTCTGCTAACTTTCTTGTGCGCCGGAACTGAAAGAGCAGAGAAGTCGTCACCCCTGCGACCCTGCGGTGGGGAGGAGCGGGTCGGACAGGTGACCCAAAACTGACCAAAGGGAGTATTCCATCCCATACGCGTCATACTCGGTATAAAGCAGAGGGATCACGAGGGTCTCGCTCTCTTCTTCTATGGCCGGCATCCGAGGAGGACTCTGTCTGATTCTTCTGCCTTCGATCCCGATCCGTGCATTCCTGAATCCAGCTCCTGCCTGCTGCTGCTGAGTACAGTCCGGGACTTTCCTGGGGCGTGCCCCGCAGCGTCCGGGTGACGTATTCGTCATCAGTGGGGGGGAGCTCGATATCGGTTTTGTACATATTTGTATATTTGTATATATTTCATTATTATTATTATTCATTATTATTGTAGTTAGATTAAAGCTGTTTTAACTTTTCTAACCCGTAAGTCTCTTTCCCTTTTCTCTTTCCCCCCCCACTTTGGGGAGGGAGGGGGTTAACAAAGAGCGTCTGTCGTTCGCTTAACAGCCAGCCCAGCTTTAAACCGTGACACTGGTACTGCAAGAATGGCTGGAAAGGAAGATAGAGCTGGGCACAAAGCACTGACTTTCAGATAACGTTAACTTTTGTCACTGAAGAGAATAAACATAGCCACCAGTGTACTAGCTTGCAACCAGATAGCACTTATTCCAAAATTTTTGTTTGGTCTCCTGTCCCTTTGGAAGAAAGAAGTGGAAAAATGTTGAGAATTTAAAGGCCATCTGGCCCCAATTCTACCATGCGTCATAAGAGTGGGTAAAATAATCCAGTTTTCACTACTAAAGATACCTGTAGTCTTTATTCCTGTAAGTAAAAGAAGAATTGAGTTTCTACATGTTTAGACCTGGGCAAAAGGAATGTATTTCAGGTTGGCACCGCTAATAATGGTGCTAGCCTTAATTCTTAGAAATGTGTATGCTAATCCAGTAAGACTGTACAGTGGTGAAAAATATAATTAGCAGTGCATGTAGTACCAAGTTTATTAGACATCGGTAATATACAATGAAAAAAGGCCAAGAAGAAGTTTATGATCATACCAGTGCTGGATGATGCAATGAGACAGAGGGAATACTCAGATTCAAAATGGAGGAATGAATTTTTCACTTTGAACCAGGCAAGAAAAGTTATTTAGTGGGCAAATAATAAAAACGGGAGTATCTGATTTTTTCAATTGCCAGAACAGGAACATGACAATGTGGTCAGGATTATTTCATCAATAAAGTAATCTGATGAAGACACCAGTTTGGAGATACGTCAGAAGACGCATTTGGAGACACACTACAGCATGTAGCATCATAGCACAGGATCTTAAGAGTCTCCATGGAAATGCTTGTCCTCAGTTATGAGTAAATGTAGTTGCAAATTTTCAGCTGCCTTCTACTGTTTGTGCTGCCTACGCAAATGTTGCATGCAGACACTTGCCTGGGCCGAGTTCCCAAGGAGAAAAAGCTTAGGACTGAGCATAGTACCTTAGCACGGGTACAAAAGCCTTTCCAGGCAGTTCAGATCGATTGATCACAGGCAGGATCAGGCCCATGACGTCTTGTCAGCCAAATGGTCCAGAAGGTTGGCTCTTCCTTGAGTGGGACTGATTTGAGCCTAATTTCCATCCAGCAGTATGGGTGGAAAACAGCTTAAACTTGTGCATGCTTCAGCTACCGTGCTCACAGCCAGTGTGANAGCCTAATTTCCATCCAGCAGTATGGGTGGAAAACAGCTTAACCTTGTGCACGCTTCAGCTACCGTGCTCACAGCCAGCGTGAGACCCTGTCTTTTTTCTAGGCATTTCCTGAACAGGTTGATGTAGTAAAGGGTAAAATGCCATTTCACTGTGTTGCACTTGGTGCTGTGTTTTAAACATATGTGTAGTTTCACTAGAAATGTGGCTTCATGTAGAGATGCTGGCAGATAGAATTTGTGTTCGTGAACACACTATCTCATGGTCTTCATGCTGACCCGCTAGTCTTCTGCAAAGATGGTTTGAACATCTCACTCATTGAAATGTTTGACCTAATTGTTTGGGTTTTTAAACACAAATTATTCTCCGCCCAGTATTGACATTACTAATAAATTGTTAATGACCTCCATTCAGTATCCCAACACTAGCTGATGAGTTTGATCAGCCCAGAACGTCACGTGCTCTTTACAAACCACAGTGAAGTCTTAATGGTTCCATTCCTTTTTTTTCAGGCATCGATAAAGTGTGTTTTAACATTAACCCCAAGCATCCTAACATGCCCATGAAACCTCTTATTCCTGGACCTGAGAAATTATATGCCGTAAATCAGCTGAGATCTACTATAGGGTGCTACTGACACACTATCCTACAGTAGAAATTTCTGAACCAGTATAGTTAATAATAGGCTCCCAATGCAGAGAACAAAGAAGCAGGAAGCCTACAAATCCCATCTGCTCCTCTCTGATAATAAGCCTGTTGCTTTATGCTGCAATAGCTGCAGGCTGGACTTGCCTTTCAGGCAAGCCAGTGAAGAATTAATTGCAGTAATCCAGTCTGGGCTATACAAAAGATGTGTTACAGTAAAGTCAGAGCACGGACAGTAAACTCCAAGTCTGATGAGATTATTTTAAAGTGCAGTCCCAGTCTGAAAAATGCCTGTGAAAGTAGTTTTACAAAAATACAGCCACTACCTTGCCAACAGAAATCCATCTAATCCGGTGTTCTGTCTTTAACAAAGGCTTATAGTAGCTTCTTAAGGAAAACATCTTGGAAGCAAGAAAAATACTGAGGGATTTTCTCCAGCTTTCAGAAGTCACCCAACTGGGACATCCGGGCCATTTATTTTTGATAGCCACCAGTGTGTAATAATATTACATTTGCTGAGCCCCATTTTTAAACTGTCCAAATGTTAGGACTCTACAACACCCTGTGGCAATTAGCACTGCAATGTAATTACGTATTGTAAGAAAAACTACTTTCTATTACCTACTTTAAACCTGCTGCCTAGTAATTTATTTGGGTGTCCCTTAGTTCTGGTTTTCTGAGAAAGACAGAATGATTAATCATTCTCAGAAAACTCAGAAAAGCTTCTCTTTGTCATTCATGACTTTATAAAACTCAGCTAACTCTCTCCCAAGCTGACAAGCCCTAATTCATACAGCCTTGTCCCCACAGAAGTCAGGCTGAACCTGCCATTGTTTCCTGTCTCCCTCCATAATGAAAATGGAATTTTTGAACCCATTGTTTCCTTCCTATTAATACTCCATGTTTTCTTATGATGCAATAGCTCAGGGAAAGACTGTAATAAAAAATTCTTGTAAATCCAAATATACTCAGTTAAAGAGATCAGCTTAAGCAAAAGCATAATGGCTCCTTCAGAAACACTCACATATTCATGAGCATACTAGTTTTAAAAAAGGTGTGTGGACTCTCCAATATATCATACATAACCAGATGCCTCTATATTCTGTTATTTATTATAATTTGTACAAATTGGCTTGATAGGAAATCAGACTAACTGAAATATAGTTCCCCAGAGCAGCTTTCATATTTTTTCAAGGCTGATGTCCCAGCTGATGCTTCCAATCCGTTTGGCACCAAGCCTGCTTTGAATGATAGGGTAAATGCCTGTGAGAAGTTCAACAACGTCACATTTTAGCTGCTGTAGATTTTTTGCATAGATGCTCCTGGTCCTAGCAATTTGGTAGTGTTAGATTTATAAATTTGTTCTAAAATATTTGAGTAGTTAAACATTTTCCTGGAGTTACAGCATAGATTCTTCATTCTCAATGTCTCTTGCAAATGTTTCAACTTCCAAGCTGTTGCTAATTTTCTGTTAATTGGCTTTCTTCTTTTTATACAATTTCCTTTTTTAATTGACTATGATTCCTTCTGGCTTTTTCCTTATTGAATTAACATTAAATTGAAGTACATTGAATCACTATTAGAAAGGATTTTCTATAGGATCAAATCCAAAATTTTGTCATTTTCTGTGAGCTCCAGAAAATCAGCGTGTATGGTATGCGGAGAGATTGACTGTGCGTTAGGGACTCCTAGTCTGTAGATCCATCTAGGCTAAACTATACATGACAATTCTAATTTAATGGATTGTTATTTTATTGTGACTCATTAATTCCGTATCAAATCTCTCTGGCTTTCAAATGCATTAGTCCCCTTCCCTTCCCTTCCCTTCCCTTCCCTTCCCTTCCCTTCCCTTCCCTCAGGATGGGTTGTTTCTTTCTAATGAGTCTTCATCTCGAACAAAGACTAATTATGCTTTCAAAGAAGCTTGACTGTTTGCATTGTCTCCAGTATACACGTATAGTGGGCAATATAATTTGGTGACGGATATGAGGAAGGTTGAGAGGGAGATGTGGGGTTCAAGATTTTTAATAAATGAGCTGATAATGTTAAAGGTTTTGAAACAGCAGACAGGCTGTTTGAGTGTAAAATAGTGAAGATCTTAATGACAGAAGTACAACCTCTCTCCAGGAGACTAAAAATGCATGACACGCAGTTTCCCAAGCATCCCAATTTCAGCTTGATCTTTCTTCAGAGAACAGTGGCCGTTAACGCAGGAAAAATGCCTTATTTCTTGATGACATGAATATACTTGAGGGTTCAATTAATTTTGTCTACCTGCCTGTAGTTGGAGAAGCAGATTCAGGAAATTCAGCAGCTTTGCAATTAAGTGGAAAAAAACCCTACTATCGATGTTAGCAACTTCATCATATGGATAACTAACTGATTTTTACACTTTGCAAAATTTTAGTAAGTATAGGCCAAGAGGCTGAAGGCTTTATGATACTACAACATGATTTAGAAGTTACCATGTTAAAAAACTGAACAGCAATATGCTTAGCATTAGTTATGTGTGTATCTAGGAAAAATAAAGTATTGCAAAAACCCCTCAGTCCAACAGTAAGTATGTTTTGAGCATGTGAACAGCACTGATACCATGTCAAAAGATCATGGACAGGTTGCAGTTGCTTGTAAGGTTTTTCTTGTGTCAAAGCATGTGTGTTAAACTTCCAGATAGGGAATGGTTTCAAAAAATAAGTACCTGAACTTTCATCCAAGTTCGGTTTGATCAAGCAAAAATCTTTGCTGAATATCCAGAAATGCCCATATAATAGATTTTTGTGATTTCTTTTTTTCCTGTCAGATGGGATCTACCAAACAGCCCAGCATGCAAAAACCTGACCTTGCACTATCTATAACCCGCTCAATCACAGAAGAGCCAATAAATAGCAAAGATACCTGGAGGAGAATCTAGGTACAGCTAGAAAAACTAAACTCAAACTTGTTTTCCAGACCCTCTCTTCCATATACTATGTAACTTGCAGAGTACTTGAGATGTTTCCTGAAACAGATCGTTAGACCGGCGTAAAAACCTTTGCTGTTCCTCCTGCCATGCCAGGTCTCCTGGGTCTGGCTGGTGATAGATCAATCAGTCTTTCTGGCTCTAGGTCCCTTTTGTCCATTCTGGATGTGTACAGTCCGTGTCAGCCACACCTCCGAAGCTGGAGGAGAGCTGCTCTGTAATCAGCCCGTTCTGGGACAATCTGGAAACAGAAGAAATGTGGTGCAGCAAAGGCATTTCTTGAGTACACTCATTGGATTGATGAGGGACATATAAATTGTGGTATTATAGAAAGAACATATTCTCCTTAGCTAAATCTTTTCCTTGTGTTTGTTCCAATTTCTTTATGAGAAGCAAAGTCCCTCCTACCTCTGTTCCCCTGTTTAATTTATGTTTGTACTGAGGAGATCCTGATTCTGTATTAGAAGGCAGGGGAGTTTTTAAGCAGTCTTGGTGATCTCCAAGTTAAAAACCAGAAACTAGAATTCTCAAAGCACATGCTCTCCTCTGACTGAGTATCTGGGATGTCTCACACTACAGTGAAAGAGGCAGAAAAAATACTGCTCCTTCCCTGCTTTCCTCGTTCAGCTTTCCACAGATGTCATTCATGTCAAAACTGGTACGCTTGCTCCCATGGAGAATTTTGTTGTGAGAAAACTGTTATTTTACTACAAAAGGCTTTACTGTTACTTTTAGTTGTCTGTTACTTTGGTAAAAGGATAAAAGCAATGTTCAAATACATTATGAATTGTATACTTTTGTAGATTTTCCAAATACTAGTATTTGAAATATTTGACTGAGATTATAATGCTACAAGTACGGCTCGCTAGATTCCCTTTCCTAACGCCAAGATTTGAGCTACACACAAGGATAACATAATTTAAAGTTACATGGGTGGAAACTCCCTAGAGGAACCAGAAGATATGAAGACAGACCGGTGTTTTCTGGAATATTAATCTCACAGTCAAGTTTGACTGTTCATTTCAATGGCACCACTACTTATGGCAACACTATTACTTTTTAAATTCCTATCCCGGGTTTTCAAAATCACTGATTCTACTTGTCCTTAATTGGCTTCTTTGCATAATGCTTTCATCTTTTTCTTAATCTTTTCTCCTTTTACTGCTTCTTTGGAGTATTTTGACATGTGAACACAATTTTTTTCCCCCTATTAGGAATAACGGCTTGAATGCTGGAAAAACTTTGTATTTTCTTCCCAAAAATGATTCTGTTTCTTTTTTTTTTCTCCTTAGTAGGTAGTTTTAAAATGTCGGCTGCCCATTGTTTTAACCGCAATAGCTGTCTGAGCTCCCTAAACAGATGTCTGATGACTGCACAGCAATGCCAAGACTCCGAGAAGTGCTTTTGGCGTGATTATACCCAGATACTGACTCTTAACAGAACAAAACCAACCAGTTTTAAGCCTTGGCACAGGCTATGAGACTGGAGCTGTCAATTTATAACTGACACAGTTATAAAAGCTCAGTGAAAAATAGTAAATTTACAAGTAGCTTGCTTGGAAAGGGAGGTGAACTGTGATTTTTTTCTTGAGCCACTTACACAGGTGCAGCAGTACCACCCAGAGGCCACTGCTGTGCTGGGCACTGCACAGAGGGAGTTAGTCCCTGTCTGAAAGAGCTCTGAGACTAGAAAGGCAAAGAAGATACTAAGGCTTAGAAGAGATCATTGTATAAAGACATTTCTAGTACTCTCAGACGAAAGACCCCAAACTTCTACTCCCTCACCATCCTGTTCCAAACAAATCTGAGTGCAGAAAACTCCTCTAATGTTGCTGGGAAGGAACACGGCATTAACAGCGATAAACAGAATAATTCAGACTGCTTCTAATTATGAATTAGACCGCTCAAATGAGATGGAGAAATTCTACGATCTCTTTTTTTCTCCCAGGACTGTCTCTGTATTTTCTATTCAGCAGTCATTCCTGAGGGGTCAATAGGCACACAGTGAATGTGCAGGTGGTGCAGCTATGCTGTGGGCCATGGGCCATAGGGATCCGCCCTACACAGGTCGGGGGGACCTGGCAAAAACCTTAATGGGAACATCTAGTTTATTGCACACACCAGCCCGTTCCACTATGTTATACGACTTGGTTAAAACATAGGTACATTGGGGTAGAAATTGGACTCAGCCCTCCCACTTTCTGGGCCAGTGATCTGCTCAAAGAGAACACCATCTCTGTGATTTTAAAAGGCAGTAGTTATCAGGAGACTTTTGAGGAGGTCTGATCTTAGCAGTGTGTGCCAAACATGTTTTGAGAATATCTGCAGATTCTTCTCCCTGAAATGCAGGGAGTGTTTCTAAGTCCCAGTTTTACTGATGCAGGATATTAGCGCTGAGTTGCTCAGACCAGGCAAAGCACAAAATAGGACTGTTGGCCTTTGAAGTTGAAGAATTAAATACCTTACGAGTTTAAGACCTCAGTGATTCTGCTTCCGTTAAGCAGCTAAACAGAGCTATTTTGGTCAACAATTTCAGATTTCGGCAAATCAAACCTACTGTTGTTTAACCAGCTGTTCTATGACCCGTTCCCAGCTAAGAAGGTGGAATCAGGAAAAGGAAAGGAGACCCATGGATTGAAACAGAAACACATTTAATAAAATAACAAACTAATATCAATGCCAGTACTAATATAAACCACACAAAGTTATACTCAGCCCATATGGTGGTCATGAGCTGCATGCTCCCAGCAGTGAGTGACAGATGCCAAACCCTGCGAGTGCCACAGCTCCAGTGAAAACGCGGCAGTCACAGCAAAGGGGAGAGCAGGCCTCGGGAGCAGACAGACAGGCCAGACTCCAGGGATGGCCACCATTGAGCAAGGAGAGAAGGAGAGGGGCTGTCCCCAGCAACCTTCCTAATTTATAGTGAGCATGAAGTTTATGGTATGGAATACCTCTGCTGGCCAGCCTGGGTCAGCTGCCCTGGCTTTCGCTTCTCTGAGCTCTTTCACCTAGCTTACTTGAACTTGCTAGAGACCTTGATCACTATGGAAACCCACATACCATGGCCGGCCACGAACTAAACAAAGTGTCTTATCAGCTTTGTTCCCACCGAATCAGGTGCTGCAGTCTTCTCAAAAATGCAGCTTTCCTGAATAGAAAAGTGATTATATGATTCTATCCTAGTGAAACCAGGACACCTACCTAAGTGTTAAGTGTCTTTATCCTTTGTCTTTATGGAATGAAGGATGTCTGTACTGTTATGTCGTCTTCTGCGGAGAAAAAGAAGGTGTTTTGGTGCAGCAGAAGGGAGAAAAGGAGGCTACATTTGTTCCTTGTAGTCTGATACCAACTTGACTGGCTAAAACCACCTCCTTGTGTAACAGAGTAGTTACAGTGAGCAATATGCAAGTATGATCAGAAAGCAAAACCAACCAGGCAAGTGGATACTTTTCATTCTAAACAACAGAATTATGTTAAAATACCAAGGAAGGCAAGAGGTATAACAGAGTTCTGACCTATACATATTCTCAGTAAATTAACTGAACACATGAAACTATCTCAACATGACATCCATCTCCATACTGAGGAGCAAGGAGCAGAGCTGACCTACTGAATAAAAGTAATTGATGCTGACCAGTTCTTTTGAAGCCTAGCTAAGGAGGGTCTATGAAGTAGAGAGAACGGAGAGCACATCTTATCAAACTCACAGAGATGCTTATTACAAGAGGAAGAGGACAAGAGGACAGTGTTATAGATGTTTATCACCTTGTATCAAGAACTGCCAGGGACAGGGTGCTCAAGCTGAGTGTTCTGAGAACCTACACGGGATACAACAGAGTATATTAATACAGCAAAGCTGTTCTTGTGACATTCCTTGTTCTTGTAAATATCAGTAGCTTTGAAGCCATCTACATATTTAAATGCATCAATATCGATTATATGCATTATGTCAGTCCTTTTCTCTTATTGCTTGATTCTCCCCTCCTGTAGAGCTATGCTTCAGCATTGTAAAATAAAGTATCCATTACACACTGAAAAAATGGGCCTGATGAATTACAAAACCCACATAATTTAGTACATCATCTCTCAATACAGCTTTTCAGTCTAATTTAATGCATTATTGAAGATAACGCTTTCATTAAAACAGCTGCCAGCAAACTGTTCATTTGGATTGTTTCATGGAAGCACTAGTCAAAGAGAAATAAAATGCCACATGCTAATGATATGCAAAAAAGGACAAAAAACAATTAAGTTTTGATACATTGGTATTGAGATGTTAATATGATTTTTTTTTAATGAGTACTGCCATACTGGCTTTTATATGGTAAATATCAAGCATCACAAAACTGGTGCTTCTTTTCAGCAAACTTACAACATATAATAAAAAACAACAAAAAAACACATGGCAAAATTACCAGGGCTGTTCAGCAAGATTGAATTAATGAGCACAGAATTTTTATTTATTGTTTCTTATTGCTACTTCTCTGCCAGAGAGCGTTTAAGTAGGAGATACTTGGATCTAGAGTTTGCTTCTAGTCTCTAGTGGAGTGAACTAAAATCTCTTCAACATTAGGAAGTCCTGGATTCTAATGTGCTGTCTCAAATGAACATCTAACATCTTCTATTATAACTGAGCCTTAGGAATAACTGTTGTCCTCTGTATATGACCAAATTTCTGACCCCAACATTAAAATTTCATCACTACTTTTCTCCATCTGTTGTGCAAGTCTCATTGTTTCCTGATGGAAACAGGATAATAACAAGTATAGTTTAATTAGAATACATCATCAGCAAGAGACACACACCAGAAAAAATATCTGTAATAACAGGTTTATTAAAGCTACTGCTATTAATTTATAAGAAGTTTTCATAAAATTAACAAAAAAAAAATCTTCCGTTTCATGGCTCCTTTGCATATTAGTCTGAACATTCTCTAAGCCAATTAACAGATTGCATCATCGTTATTCAGGTGCATGCCCAGTGGTTTGAATTACACAGACATCCGTACCTCTTCTCTCCACTACTGAATGTGCAGATGAGGAGAGAAAGTTTAGCTGTAGCCCTTCAACAGCTTAATATTAATCTATGGGTTGGACACTTTTCACCCTTCTAAGCTCTTGCTTAGGTCCAGCAGCCTCTGGGCACTCTAATTCTGTCATTGTCATATCCAAAAAGTCCTCTTAAGCTGAGATGTAAGGGAGAAAAATCAGTTCTGAATAACCATGATCTAAAACATCTCGTGGCAGAGACTAGTAGTCAACACCTTTGTTTGTCCAGTAAACTACTGAACTATTTATTGTTAGGCAAATAAGGCAGGTAACTATTGAGTGTTGCAGAAACATATTATAACAAGGCACGAACTCTTCTTTCAGTTTCTGTACTTTAATACACACATGCTGTCCAAAGGAAAAAAAACATACTTTCACTGTAGTCTCAAAGGAAGGAGTTTATCTGGCCTAATGCAGACGTCTAGAAATCTGAAGTATTCACTCCAGGTTCCTTTGCAAACCATGGAAAGTAAGACATACATTCAGAGTATAGTTAACATCACAGTAAAATAGATGTTTGCAATCTGACCAATTGAATCACTTTCTAAAAATGTCTACTTCTCTATATGACTGTAAAGACAGAGTAGACCAAGTAACTTAGAAGTAGATGTCTACACATCTACACATGTTGATGTTTAAATTTAGGCGAGATGAATCCATCTAAGATGTTTAGATAGTCAGCTTAATAAAGTAGAAAAGATAAATACAACAATATAATGTCATGCAAAGTATGTATTTCATGATTTTATGGCAACTATTAAGCATGCGCTTCTTACAAAAATGGTGATACAATAGTCACCAGAATTACAAACATGGCGTGAGATACTTCTAATTAAAGTCTTTAACGGTTTTTGTCTAGAATCCCTCTGTTATAATAGAGACGCATTTTCCTAAGGTGATTTGTTCCATCTTAAAGTTATCAGTTAAGTTACTTGAGAAGAATCTTCCTCTGGAGATTGATGTCTGTCCACAAAGGTGCAGAGTGAACCCACTTCACTCTGTATGAATACAGTAGTTTAAACTGAATAGCTGACTTTTAAATGAGTAACGTTTGATGAGGTTAATCCCATTCATGCTATATAAAGATAACAGATCTTTGTATCTGATGAGATGTGTTTTCAGTAAAGAGAATACAGCCCCTTCAAACATATGTGTAGATATGTTCAGAAAATTTCAATAAATTATTGTTAGTTTTACATACAGTTTAGCAGTTTCACAGATCTGATGAATATAATGAACAATATCTTGTTTTGCTTTGTGGAATGTCTGTATGAAAAGGCATCTAAAGTCTCGTTAAATTAACTCGTTTGGGAACCATGCAGTAGAACTGCATTTAGAGTATTTGTTCCTAGCAATAAAAATCAATCATTTTCCATAGTGGTTTGAATTATCAGGCCGATACACTTAACGAAACACTAGTGGAACTTCTTTATCATGCTTTCTGCATGTCAAAATTAGTAGATCCATTTTTCTGCAAGAGAGAAAAGATTGATCAGAAAAGCCGAGCAAATCATTATTCTCTAAATGTCACACAAGGAAACTCTACATCAATTTATTTTTGGGGAAAAATCTACTGAAGTCTGACTATCTCATCTTGTCATTTGCTGAAATAGTTTATGTCAATTTATGATGCTTAATATACAGACCCTTGGTATGTCTTTCTACAGTTTTATAACTGTCACAATGCCTTGTTGATTTTATAATCTGATTAATTGTAAAATTCACTCTTCCCATCAAATTTTGCAATGGCACGATAACACAGTATTTTAACAAAACAAATTAATTAATATAATTTTAATTAACATGATCTTATCTCAGAAGTACATAGATGAACACCAACTTATCAGGACATTTAATCTACATTTCCATTTGTCTTTATTTGGTACAGAGGTACTGATTTGTAGTATTATGAATTAATAATTGCCGTAAACAGAGAAGACTTAAAATCTAGCAACTTCTAGAAAAATAAATAAAACAAAAGCTTTATTCTTCACTGCCTTGTGCGTTCGTTTACTGAATAGGCTTCTCACAAAAGTAAGAATGGTACTCACAGTATAATATTTTCATTATGATTTAATAGATTTTGTATCTTCTTTTTATTGGTCACAATGACTACAGTAGGTGAAAATACCTCTGAAATCTGCCTTATTCGTTTCAGTAGAACAACCTGATTCTCAGATGGACTTGCGATTTGTTCATGTCACTTTCGGGGCAAGAAGCCCTTGCCTCACTGTAGGTGTCTCCACTGACTGCACAGGTGGGACTCTACAGGTTACAATGAGACCTTAAGAGATTGCTCTCACAGGTGCAGAATAATTATTGTGTCTAGAACCTGGGGTTGGATGTCATCCTGAGCAACCTAGTCTTACTGAATGAAATACTTTGAAAAGGTTTAAGTGCACAGAAATTCGCAAAAGCAATAGTTGTGTTGTAATATATTTAAGTTATTTGAATGAAGTTCTCTACATTGTTTTTCTTATGTTCAGTATAACACATCTTGCGTCTTACCTTTAACTTTGGAGTAGCAAGGCTCACAATGCACAGTTTGTCTGTAAATCCAAATACTGTCTCCTGCTTTCAGATCTTCCAGTGGTCTTTTACATACTTCACACTTCAACACACAAGTAAAAGTAACAAAAACTTAAATGAAACCCTTCTCTAATATTCATTCCCAGATACCATGTCTTTCAGGAAGTAAACAACCCTAGACGGGAACAGGGGCTATGAGTATGGCAATATCACCAAATCCGAACTCTGGAAGAGTATTTTTAATGAACAGTAAATTAGACTTCTGAATATCTCACCTTAAGACATCCAAAAATCAGATACCTAAGTCTCAACTGGTTCCCTAGGCTGTTTTTATCATCACCAACCCCTTCCTTTCCCCAGACATTTCCAAAGGGTACTTTCTCTGTTTTAGCTTACAAATTTATCCCAAAATAAGATGAATCATCCTTCTGAGATCCTTTTCTTTCTTAATTGAGTGAAGGAAGCATGATCAGACTTAATCATCCAACTCAGAATAGATCTTAAAGAATCTAAACCTGCTTATTTCAAAATATTTTACGATACTTTATCTTAACTATTAACTATGTCTCCCATTATTGCAGAATCTGGAAACTGCTTTCACAAATGTTTCAAAAAGCTAATTTTTGAGACAGAGAAGCATTGCCTATGTTTCACATATACAAAAATAAACAGATGCACTTAGAGGTTGACTTCCCAAGATCACAAGGAAAGCTTACAGTGGATCAAGGAGCAAAGTAATTTGCAATATAGACCAGAATCTTGACACTCAGATCTTCCTTTTTTTTTTGCAGACTAATAAAACAATAGCAAATTCTGGTTTCTTTAGATATTTTATCCTCCAGTAAGTGAAAATCAGCATTGCTTTTACAGTGCAATTTAGTAACCAAATTGCCAGCCATCCTGGAAAGGCCACAAGCCTTTCCATAATTTTCACAATGGCTGTCTATTCAGATAAATTTGGACTGAAAATCTTTCTTCAAATTAAAAATTAACAGTCTTACCCAGAACATCCCTTTGCAGCTAAAGGAATAAAGAAATTGTGTGATGTCAACACCATGGACTTAAAGGCAGTGTGAATTATTAGATCCAGGATCCAGGCAATGTGCAATTGCCTTATGTTACACGTGCTTACCAGGGCTAGTATGAAATCGCAAGTGAGCACTCGGTAGTGATTGATATAACATGTTAGAGTACTAGAGAACTTTTTTTTTTTTAGTTTTACAGAACTATGTTTCTTCTATATCTTTTCTACATAAGCTGTTAGCATTAAGGTACTATTAAAACAGTCCGCTGTCTTCACTCATTTTATGTTTCCTTGTATAAATCAGCAAAGGGATGGGCAAGTTTTCAAAGCTTTGATCACCAAGATGAGCTAGCATTTTTGTACGGAGGAAAAAACCTACAATTTGGATTATTTACTTACTGAACTTTTGGTATATAACTTTACAAAGAAACAAAGACCTTATACTGCTGTCAGCTACACACAAATCTCTAATGGATACAGGGTATTTGTAAGGAGCTAAATGAATATTAATGATGAGAAATTGAACTACTTGGCTAAATACATAACTACAAGCATAAACCACAGACCTACACTGATTGTTTAGTTTTCCCCAGTGCTTTCTTAAATGTGTAGTTACACAAAACTTGAGCCAAATTTTGCTGGCCAGACAGGTCCCCAGTTGGGAATAGGTAGCAAAAATAATATAATTTAAAAATTAAACATAAATATTTAACAGATAATTCAGCCAATAATAACACGTTAACATTCCTATCTGCATAAAAAGCCTATTCCTCTTTATGTGGGTTAATCTATCTAAAAAGAATGGAAGCAAACCAGAGCTTGTATTTACTTGCAATAATAGTGTTGAGAAGGTATTACATAGTGATTTCCATGGAAGAAATTGCATTTCTAGTGCTTACAGGGCTCAGAAAATCCATATGAGATAAAAAGTGTACGTAACTTTATACATGTTAAGCACAACCTTACTGCTGTATTCAGCTTTGGGTTACTTTTCATGCAGTAACTAGGTAAAAGAGCTTCTGTCAGAAGCAGAAGTAAAAGCCATGCAAGACTGGGCAGAAAAATGAACTATGCTAATGCAGTGATTTTGCCAAGTATTGTTTGTTAGAACAACAAACTCTGTGTGGAGATGCAAGTAGAATTAAGACAAATGAGTCAGAAAGAAAACAAACTAGAGGGCTGAGCACTGGTAGGTGTACCCTGACAAAAGTTGAAGAGTGAATTTTAGGCTGAGGCTTAGGCTTTGCAATGACGAGCAAAAAAAAATTCTTCTGTACTTTCATTCTTAGCAGAAACAGGAAAAAAATTTACGTAATTTTTAATAACAAAGACCGCGGCAAAGGCATATCCAATTTCAGCACTATTTTATCCTACTGCAGAAACTACCCATAAGACCCAAATTTTAACCAGATCTTTGACACCAGGGGTTAAACTGATTTCACCTATATCATATACCTCTTACTAATGCCTTTGAGCGCAGCTTCTGCACAAGCCATGGGTTTAGATGTCACTTAATCAAGAACACCTACAAAACTTCATGAAAAAAAATAGAATAAAATTTTACAATATGAAGAAAGTGTAAGTAGGATATAATTCACTATATCAGACTGGAAGTGTCTGTAACTGAAGGCTTATAAATGTGTAGGACATTCAGGAAACGTTCCACTGCATCCTTTATCCTCCTTGTTGTTGCAAGACAGAAGGAGAGGCCATGAGAGGTAGAGTAGGGGAGGTGGAGGGGAGAAAGAGGAAGGGATTGTGTAGGGGTGAGAGGGAGAGACTAGTATTTCCTACATTAATCTTCTCCTCCAGCGTGCCAGACTTTCTCTTCTCCCAGGTGGAGAAGGCCTAAGGCCTAAATATTCCCTTATTATATGTGTAATATAATGCAGGTATTACATTCAAATTATATTTTTTAGTAGCAGGTGAAATCTTCTTACCTTGAAGCAAGTCGAATGACAGCAAATTTGCAAGGCATCTAAGATCATTTTGGCATCTATGCCCAAGGGCTTCCTGCAGTATGTACATATATCTTTTCCAATTATACTCCTGTGTATATAATACAACATCAGCTGTCAGAAAAAGAGCTACCGTTGAAATCTCAAGGAGAGAATTGATGAGCTTAGTGCACTACATGGGAAAGACGTTTGTATACTGTACAATGGCCATAAATGGAAAAGTGTCATGTGTATATTCCCTCCATGCTAGTTGACAGGTGTAATATAAATGCTGTGATGGGCAAATTGCTGAGCATAATTGTCAAGTAGCAAAAATACTTTGGTAGAAATAATGGTAGTCTTTGGTGAAATGAATGATTTCAAACAGTAATAAGACTATATTAAGCTGCCGAATCTCTGGGATTATGTAAACTAAATGAGGATGAAGTGCAGTGTAATGATTTGAGCATTTTAATCACAAAAGTAAATTGGTGATTAAATTTAAACTGCCATCATTTGATCAATCTGATATAGAATTCTCCTCTGTGTTGTGGAAGGGCCTGAAAACGTTTTTAATTTTATGCACTGCAGACAGAAATCCTACCTTCATGGCGTTTATAGTGAACAGTTGTATAAAACAGCCTACCTGGTATTCATAACAAGAATATTTTTTAAAATTTTCTCATCCCTTTTTGCATTCTTATGTGACATCAATCTATACTTTCTCTAAATACAACTGTTGGTGATTTTGCACTAGAAAAATCAACAAGTCTTGCTCCTTTCCGCTCAGTGATAAACCACTGTAATAATATTTAATCATTCCCAGAGTTCTTATACTTATGTTGGAAAGGATACAAGTTTTCCTGAGTCAGTAATTCCAACTGAAACAGGACTGTCCATATTATCTGAACTGAAAATAGTGGGCATATTTATTTTTATTTCCCCATGAGGTAAGTTATTACTGATTGAGCAAGCATCCTTCTTATATCTGGGAATATCTTAACTTGTGTGAAAACATAGACTTTTTAACAGCATTGTCATGTGAACATTTTCCTCCACACGTGTACAGAAAGTTGTTCATTACAGACACCATTCTCACAAAGTAAGGACATTTTGCAGAGTCCGAGGTAGAAACCTACAGAATCACAAAGCCAGCTCTGTGATTTAAGGCATTGGCTACTGTTTCTATTGATATTTTTAAATGTCAGCTGTGATAAGCCTAACATAATATTAGGCTGCTAAACTCTCGTAATGATTTGGTGGCAAGGTCCCACTGAAAGGGAGCTCTGTATGAAAAGCTGTCTGATAAGCCTAATGGTGACTTCCACTGCTCTCTTTTGTCTGAACACTTGAATGCTTATGCAAAATGTCCGTGTCCTTTGATACTCTACATTGTTATTAATATGTACTTACCGATCAGAAGTAGAGTAAACAGTTTTGATAGTATTTCCAGTTATATTTTCTTCATAGACACCGTATGATGATTTGCTGTGAAGCAGTGAGTGCATAGCAATCACTAAAACAGTACTTTTTAATTTTGAAGTTTTCACTACACTGATGATAATATGCAAATTAAACTAATGTAACATGCTTGTAAAAAAAAGCATCATACTCGGTGATGAGTTCTTTTTCTGTATTTTCACAACCATCAAGAAAAATATATCAAACAAAAAAGCATAGGTTAGAAATATAGTACCCTTACACTCTGTTCTGATGTTGAGTGATTCTTCAACATTTCAAAATTAAATCCACAAGCCCATTGAGCAATATCTACATGATGGTATTGAGTTTGCCTGTGCTGATATCCCAGCCTAAATGATACGTATCAGGAAATGGTGACATGCTGCATTTTTTTCTTTTTTTCCCCTTTCTTTCACTAGTCCTCAAAGAGCTGTCAAACAGCCAATCAAAATTACCACATGTCCCTAGAAGTAGAGTGGGGTCTTTATAATACAGGCTGTTTAATGTGGGATTTGTGTTTGTGACAGTAACTGTATTGTTCCTTCTATCACAGTAGGAAGAAATATACGGAATTTAACTATCAGGGAAGTTAAATCTTCCTTTTTTAACAGTCCAAGTTCTAGTTGCTTAACTGTCAGTTTTGTTTGCATAGCAGGGGTGAGCATGTCTGTGACAGCTGAAGAGGTCATCTTCCCATACATGTTTTGAGCAATTCTGAGCTGATTTAATAATCCTATTCCTCTGGAAATTCATAAGGTATATGGTAATTATTACATATTTCATATCACTCTTGAATAATGTTTAGTAACGTTAGGAACAATTTTTTATAATCATGTGTATTTGCAGAACATGTCTTTTTAACAGACTGATAACATGCATGTGTAAGGTGTTACGTAGCCCAGATAGATACACTCTTCTACATACTTCTTTCGTAACGTGTGTATGTCTTATTTGATTTCTGTGCAACACTAGAAATGTATTAAAATTGCACAATTACTGAGAAGCTTAAATTATAAATGCTTCATTTATGTTTCATAGAACATAACAATATGCTTGTTATTTAATAGTCGTGTAGGAAGCCTGGGTTTGCTCACCACAGAGAAAACATCTCCTCAAATGAACACCCAGTGATCCATTTACTTTTCAGGTAAAGTGAAAGAAAGCTTACTAAGTAGGAAAGCGAACTGAAAACAAAAATCACCTTTTCAAAGAGTTTTTCTGGCTGTTTTTTCCCCAACCAAGCTAGACAGGTGCACAATATGTCACAGGGTAGAGTATATTGATGGTGCAAATGCCTAAAGGTTCTTGCTATAGTGACAAGTGGCATAGGAACATCACCCCTCTCTTCCTATAAAGTATGGGCCTGTCTGTGCTTCTTTTTGTTATTGTTTTTCCCAAATATTCCATTGAACTCATTGTATTTAGCTGCAGAATCTAGTGGTGAGTCAGGTTGACATTTCAAATAGTCGAGTTAAGTCAGGGTTGAGATCAGGACAAAGCGAGTATTGTGCATTGCACACTCAATATGGGTATTTACTGTGAGGGTGACAGAGCGCTGGAACAGGCTGCCCAGAGAGGCTGTGGAGTCTCCTTCTCTGGAGATATTCAAAACCCGCCTGGACGCGTTTCTGTGCAGCCTGCTCTAGGGGCACCTGCTTTAGCAGGGGGGTTGGACTGGATGATCTCCAGAGGGCCCTTCCAACCCCTACCATTCTGTGATTTAGATGCAGCATGCCTGAAAATAACACTCTATCTTATAGAAAGTTGTATAGACAAAAATACTTTCCTCAAGTGTTCTAGTGTAGAGAACGGTATCCCTTGGATTTTAATAACTGGCTAGAATATTATGGTTGAAATAAATACACAAAAATATATACAACCAGATCTTAAAAAAAATAATTGTACTCTATAGAACAAAAAAAAATCATGAAGCTACAGCAAAAATATTTCCAAAGCATCAGTTTCTAGGCTTGCCAACTGAAAACATGAGGAAACTCAGAAATATTTCACATAAGTGCGTAGTCTGACAGCTTGACAAGACACTAAGTTAAAACTGAGCCACAATGCAGCCGGAGAGCTACGTATCTGATCAAGTCCCTTCTTTCAGTTCCTATCACCCACTCACTTGCCATGGTGTGACTTGTTTATACAACAAACTACTCTACAATAAATACTCTGTAGAACCTATTGCATAAGCCCTGAAAGAATAACCTGCAAAGACCATTCATTTAGGCAAGCTTTCATGAATTAAATTGGGATTAGAGCCTCAGTAGGGGTATACGTTTTGTCAAGTGTAAGGTATCACTGCATATTGAAGCGCATTCTTTGCCCTATCATTCTTGCATTACTATTCTCTATTTTAATTTTCAAAAATAATTAGAATATTACACCTCAGAAGCTGTATGTCTGCAAAATGCTGCAAAATGCTAGTTATTTTTTGTGTTGAATATTCATTCTTAGTCTTAAAATTGTATGCTGATTGGATTTTCTTTCATTCTCAGCTTAGTTATGGGCTTGGCCTTCGAGGCTATGCAGAAGGTTTAGAATACACAAATTTCAACTGCACTCCAACCTCCTACAGAAATTGTAAGAAAATGAGAGATGAAAGACCCTGTGCCCAGTCATTCCCACACCAAGGCTCAGGTGTGCATAAGCTTAAGGTTTGGGACATTGGCCATAGGTCCCAGAAAGTACTAGACTGTGACTGTTATTTTCCCTGTTAGTAAGGCTCAATAGAAGATTTCTCTGCTCCCTTCCAAGTTATCGGTCTTGACTCAGGCAGTTCATGACCACTGTCCAGCAATACAGTGTATTACATATAGGACTATGTCTTTAAACAATCCTGTCTACATTTATACTTAATTAATCTGCGTAGATGGGTGGGTTGGTATTGAAGAGAGGTTTGCCTAATCCAAAAAAGGTCTTTCATTCAGGAATTATATATTGTATTTTTGTTGTCATATTTCTTGAAACTACATTTTGACTGCGAAGAAAAATATATTATTTCCTTTATTTCCATTATTTCCTATTACCAACAGACCTGGTGTTTAGTTAGTTCTATTAAATATCCCTACATCACATTTTTCATTTGGATTTCGAATATGTGTGCTTGTAGAGACAGAATCCAGCTAGAGCAAGAGTATTGCAAGAGAAGTGATTTTTAAAATAGTTTGTACCTGGTCAAAAACTGAGAAACCCATGTGACAGTTTCAGTGATTGGGATAAGAGATGATACATGGGTTCAAATTCATCCCGCATAATTTTAGCAACTTAACAAGGCACTTGAATGAGAAGCATAATGTTTTCCTTACAGCCTTGGAAAGAAATAAGTAGCCCATGTTCTCAGGGAATCTGACATGCAGGAAATGCCTTTCCCCTGTTGACTAGATAAGAATTCTATCTATCTATCTTAACTGCTCTCCTAAATTTCATGCCTCAGCTACTTCTCTAGACCTACACAGGGTATGTCTTGTGTTCCCCACTCTGTGCACTTGAGGTATGCTTTGTGGGCTTCTATGTGTGGGATCCTGGAAGCAGAATTAGGAAGGGAGCTGGCATGATTCCAGAGACAAGTGTGAGGCTTCTAAATACCCATAAAATTTCTTGCCTAAAGATGGTTTCTCTTAATTTTTTTCAAGAAATGGCACTTTAGACATTATGGTTTTCAATTCATTGTACGCAGTACCTGGTCTTTCTTTCACTGTCACTGGAGTATTTTGTTTCTGGGAGATTATTTGGAGCCCTTGGAGGATTTCCATATGCTTGCTCAGTTATCCTAAAAACAAAGAAACCACACAACATGAAAACAAACACCTTTTAGAAATCATTTTCAGCTACAAAGCTTCCAGTTACACTTACAGCCATAAATGTAGAAGCTTAGGCTAGAAACAGTAGGTAAAAATAAATGTAGCTTTTTCTTATTGTTGTTGAATTGTTGTTTGTGAAAAATAACAGGATTACTGACCTGTAATTTTAAGCACTCTATTTTATGCTGGTAGATAGATTCGTATCAGACACTTCATCTAACTTTAACTGAACTCTACTTTCCTCAGAGTGCCCACTGAGGTTTTCAACTGTGCAGTAATGCCTCAGTGTTTGATAGCATTCTGCATTTTCTTGGCAGTATTCTATGTTTTATTCTTGTTTTTAAAAATTTTAGGGTTTTTTATATGCTATAGTTATGTTTTTATTGGACATGACCAGATAAACAGATACATAGACTCTTATTTCAAAAAACAGGATTATGATTCAAGCAAAAGAAACCTCATCTCCTGCAGTTTTCCCTGCCACAAGCATGACATGCAACTAAACACAAAAATAAACCTTGTCAGACAAATTATAGGATTTAAGGAGTAAGTGCTAATAATGTTTTTGATTATTTTACAAAGCAGCTCAGACAAAGGCTGCTCTTGTTTGGTGCTGCCAAAGGTTATATTCTGAAACAACTTGATGATTATAAGCCTTAACTCTGGATGTTTGTGCTGCGGCTTGATTTATTTCAGTGAGCTTGCCAAGGCCTGAAGCTTTGCTCAAAGAACCTTGCTCAGTGCTGGTCACTGTTTTGTATGCATAGCATGCTGCATGAAGCAGCACCCTTTATTGTGCTTGACTCCTAATCTGGCAGGACCCCTTTCAGAACCGAAAGAGAAACTCATTCACTGTAGATATTCAGTATATGCTTCTCTAGTCAGACTGTCAAGAGAAACTGCTAGGATAAAAGTATTTTATGTTAAAAACTAGCGAAACTGCTCATGTATACAGTTAGGAGTTTTTCCTCTTCGTTTAGATATGTGACTAAATAGAAGACTCAAAATGATACCATCAGAACAGTACCTAAAAACATAATGGTAACTTCATTTTAATTGACCAAAATGGATCTTACTTTTTGCAAATAATGAAACCTAGTAGCAGAGAAGCTTTGAAACTATGAATGCATTTACTGATATTTCTTTGAGATGCTAACAGCTGAGTTCACGAAACACCTAGATAAGCCCAAAAATACTCATGAGGATCTTGTCACCAAGAATTTTCATTTGCTACAAGAGATTCTATGTTTGAGTCATTGCTTATTATCAAAATACGTGCAGCTATACTGTTATATTTGGTTATTCAGGCACATCTTAGAAATAATACAGAAATCTTACTTAAGTTATGCAAATTCTCCTTGCTTGTATTAGGAATTCACATTTTCTGGTACCACAATAAACAGTTACAACTCTTGATATTGGCTCTTTGTATTTTAGAGAGAACTATGAATTGAGTCTCACCGCTTTTTACTTTGGTCATCAGCAGACTTGCCTCCAGTGTGAGCACCAAGGTCCTCATCTCTGTGAAAGTGAGGAAGACCTCAGAATTAAACAAATTATTTGATTCAACCTGAATATATCAAATTAGTTGAATTATTTATGTTGAAGAAGAAAAAAATGATATGTGTTTCACAAGGAAGATTCCTGACTACACTGAGTATGTATCACAATTGTTTCATATCGGAAGTGTTTAGTTATGGAGTAAGAGTTATCAGTTCAGATTTCAATATTTTTCAGTTTCTCTCCAGTGTGACACTACAAAAAAATGACAAACTACCCCAAAATGCTTAGTTCATTATAGCATTGTAGGATAATTTGGGCTGGAATTCAGGGACGCCTGGAGGTCTGCAGTCCAACCTCCTGCTCAAAGCAGGGGCAGCTCTGAGATTAGACCAGGTTGCTCAGAGCTTTTTCTAATTGGGTCTTGAAAACCTCAAAGAACAGAGATGACACAACCTGCTCCACTGCTGGACAGTCCTCTTTATATCCAGTCTGAATCTGTCTTGTTTCAGTTTATGACCGCTGTGTCACATTATGTTGCCATGCTACAGGTGAAGGGCTTACCTACATCTGATAAATTGACTATGGCTCTGTCATTTTAACTTGATTACATAATTTCATTCAGTACAGGCACCAACACTATTGTTGAGCTGTGGAAATGGCTGGCAAAGCGTGTTATTTGCTTTGTTATATCTAGCCCAGATTCCTCTTACAACTGCTGCTATGTAGGATTGTATACAATCTCTAGGGCCATATGACCACATTTATACCAGTAACTCATAAATCACTGGCTGTGAAAAAGCTGATTTCGTATAATAAATGTTATATATTAACATGTCATCTATATAATATACTAATATAATTCTACGTTAATATTTTATATTAAACGGTCTGTAATTAAAAATAATTATCCATTGAAGAATTGTTTAAGATTAAAAAAAGACCACACTGGTTCTCATTTGAAAATGAATAATGACATTAAGAAAAAAGAGGATTTTTATTTATTTATGATACTCCTCTTTTGTATTGAAAGGACAATTTTTAGTTTCACAGAGCATTTCACACTAATTTGAAGAACTTTGATGGTCATGCACTATTTAGAGTTCCAATAAATAAAGTCAAGTACTACCTGTGTTTCTTCCATACTGAATTATTTATATTTATCAGCCTGTATTTAATTGGGAATTTTTAAAAGTAAAAATTCTATGGTTTAAATCAAATAAAAAAAATAATTTTGCCTCCTCTAATGATTTTTACAGAACAGAACCTACTAATACTAATATCCAATCGACCAGAAATATTTTATAGGTATACAAGGGAAAGATTATGACAGCCTCGCCTCTTATTTTTCTGACCAGTAATATTTATTTCAGTAAAATCCTCAAGGTCTTTTCCTCTGAAACAACAAACAAATACAACTGTTAAAATATTCCTCCTACCTGGGAAGAGGTAAAGTGTAGTAAAGCAAAGAAATATATTTATGCACACGTTTAAAAGGAAAAAAGTAAAATGTTAATTATGTTCAAAATTTGCAAACACTTATGTTATTGACCATAATAAGAAAATATGTTTACAATTTTCCACTAGCAAGGTAAATTTCTGTAGAATTAAATAAAAAATACTATCTAGTACAGCCAAGAAAGTAAAATGGCTTTGTTTAATCATATCAATACTGTAGTTCAAGATTGTTCTTTGCTGGTGAAGCTAGTGAAGTAGAAACATGAATTTTCGAAGAACTTAGTGTAAATTTACAGGTTCCAAGCAGCTTAATCCTTGTTTGCATCATTAGTTTGCAAAGAAATGTGTTTTTATTTAAACTAAGAAACTTCTACTTCTTAAGATGACACTTAAAAATATGTTCAAATGTCCACATATTTTTGCTTCTGGAAGAACAAGAAATTAACTCGATGTGTGATCATAGTTGACTATGTCTGTGCTTATACTGAAAACGTAAGCATCCAAAGGCTCACAAGGTTTACATATAAGGAAACATTTTTTTAAAAACTTTCATAAATACAATTATACTAGTGGCTAGTTTTTCTTTTGGCGTTTTAAAAAAAATATTTTAAAATGGTTCAGTGAATCACAGAATGGAATGACCTATGAAAAGCACTCTAACTAATGTAAAAAACACTGATTCTCTTTAGGTACTAGTAGGGAGCAAAAGGCTCTTAGCCTGATAACTTGGTCTCTTCAATCTGTAATAGGCTTATTAATCTTAAAACTTCAGATGCCTCCTAAAATTCCGTAGTGTCTCCATCCTAATAAATTCTCTGTGAATTAGAATCTGCAAAAAAACATACTCAACTTACAGGTTAGTGCTATGTATACATATATATACACATATGCATGTATGCATATATGTGAGATGATTGTCTACTGCAAAATAGATGATTACATGTTGGCAACATTTACGTGCTACTACTGTTTAGAACATTATTCTTGAAGTTATCTGTATAATTTTGGTGTTAGGTGTGACAAATATTACATAGCTTTTACTAGCACAGTACCCTGGCAGTTCCTCCTTTTCAGTATGCTGAATGGCTGCTTGCAGATCACAAGAAACAGCCTGAAACACACTGAATTGATGTGCTGTTCAAAAATGTAAGTTCAAGCTGTTCGTTACAGATCACTGCCCTTGCTGACTGAAATGCTTTGTTATATCCTGTTGGAGCAACACTTATCATCCATGAGTTCTACAGTATTTTGTTTAATGCCCCTTGTCTAAATATATTAAATTATTTATTTAATAGTTTTATTGAGCAAGCATATAAGACATACATGGAAGCTTGCCATAGATATTACTTGTTCAGCTGATAGTGCACATGCCAGTTAATTAATCTGTGTTGTTATACTCATTGTTCTGTATAAGGAATTTGAAGACTTACTCCTTGTCACTTGTGAAAGAACTTGGATTCACTTTGATGAGGTTATTGAGATCTTGGTTCCTTTAGAGACAGAACAAAAACCAGATCAAATCACAATCAGTATAGCCAGCTGTCAATTAGCCAAATTAAATACTCACCTAAAAAGAAATTATAATTGACACATTCTTTATGAAAGACAAAATTAAACTGATGAAAAGTTCAAAGCATACATCATTTTATTAATTCAAAGATATTCATAGACATAGGCATATGCTCCCCATATGCACATAAGCACACACTCTTCCTGAAATAACAGGACCAAATTATGTTTTGGAAACAAGTTATACCTAATACTTATGTTAAAAAGGATAATTTTCACTGAACATGCATCCTGGACAACTTCAAAGAGTGCCTGATCTCTAACATCCTGTGATATGACAAGAATCTTTACCAGGTAATACAATCACCCAAGTATTCCTGCTACGTGCATGAACAAGTTTGTACCTAAAAAGTCGTTACAGAGTAAGCCTTTCTGGCTAAACCAGTCAAAAAGTCCATTAGTCTATTTGACAGGCTATCTAGACCAGCTGCTTGCCAATCGAACTCTCCCTTCTCACAAGAAATTTCATGTTTAAACAGGGAAGCTGAGAACTAGTTACATCCATCAATTTCTGAACTTCCCTAAAGGAGATAGGATGTGATTTACTATTATTATCTGTTGTAAGGAAAAAAAATTTTCCTCGAATTAGATCTTGTTGGTTAATTAATTTTCTTTTTTCAATATACTAACATTAAACACTATATATATATATATATATAAATGTAACAACTATTAAAATAGAAATGTAAATCAATGTCTTTTATAGTCTTTGAATGGAACATTTAGTACTATCAAGTCAAAACATGGGGTGTTGCTTTCACTGCTTGTATTTCCCTTCAAAGGATCGCACAGGTGTTTAAATTTCTAGAAAATATTCCCGTGAAAATGAGTTTTTCAACTCCAGACTCCTCTACTGAAAAGCTTTCAGCAACTTTACCTAACACTTTACCATCTAGTAACCTTAACTCACTACAAAAAAACCTGAAAAATTAACTCCTCAAAAGAAAGCAATAGGAAAAGAACGATGCCCATGACGGTATGACAGTGTGCCCACTGTAGGACCTGTTCTATAACTTCGCAGTCAACAATGTTCCATACATCTCATTACTGGCATTTCATTCTGAACAGTTCTGTCATGAAACAACATCTCCATAAAAGATAAAGACAGCCTTTTTAGATTTCTTCTTGGTCATGTTTGTCAGCTTTGGGACTCCCCTTGGTGAGATTAACAAGATCTCTGTTTGTTTAGGAATGAGACAAAACCAGTTAAGTGTAAGGACAGTATACTGCTATTCAGCTAGAATTCCATACCAGTCACTAATAAATCTACGTATTATATACTTTTTCAAATTCTCTTTATATTATTGCAGATTTCACATTTTTCAGAGTTTTTCGCCAGAAGCTGAAGTCTTGTGGTTATCCAAAAATACCCTTTCCTTTATGAACTGGATGGCAAATTACTTCCTCAGTACTTGGAGATTGCAACACTAAAATGATAATAACTCTAATAAGTCTTCAGGTAGTTAATGTAAGTTTGTTAACTTATATTTTTGCAATTATTATTAAGGAAAAAACTCCATCTATTCATGTGTCTGGATTAAGTAAAATATACATTACTATTCTTGTCTTCTGCATCCTCCATTCCTTTGTGTTCTTAGAGGTATTTAAAGTCTCAAGTCTGCTATAAAGCCTACTGAAAGTTTGCAATTGCAGCTACCTCAACTACGATCTTTATGCGCTATGCAACCCTCACATATATACTGGCCTCGCTGTTGCATATTCACCCAAAACACAGAAAGCAGAGATTTAGGACTTCTGTTCACTCTGGCTGCAATCATGGGATTGTATGGAGTTTACTCAGGGTTTTCTGTAGCCTTTCCACTTACTTCTGCTGACTCACAGTGTGGAGCAGCAGAAAGGCTGTGACAGTAGCAAAGCTGTGCCCCGAAGGCTAGGCTCCTATGTCTGATTTTCAAGGGAATATAAGCATTTGGAGAGCCAAGTTCCAATATGCTTTTTACGAGACTTAGCTCAGTAGAACAGGTACGTTTGAAATGTTGGCTAATGGCATAGATATGAAATATTGTATTCACTTTTTTACAATTTTCTATTTCATGTTTTTTAATAATTCCTGGGGGTTCTTTCAGAATCAGATAAATTAATTGAAGACACCTTCCTATAAAAATAATAAGGTACTATGCAGATAAAATAAGTTCCCACCACAAGGCCCAAATACTAGAACTTTTTGTGTTGATCTTTGTAAGAAATGCTAAAATATCTTACTGGTTTTGTATCGAATGCTACATAATTGAATTAATAATGCTATAGAAATTGATTATAGAACACTGCAAAGTTATATCACTTATATACTTGTTCTTGTTGTAGGAAACATCTTTCCATCAACAGGGAAGGAAGAAACTCCCTGAAGATGAGCAGGAAAGATTCTGGCTTTAAAACAACATTTTTTTAAGTTTTCACATGCATTTTAACACTCTTCCCAGGTAAGTTCAGATTTGCTTCACCTTAAATTGCTCCATTCACTTTGCACAGAGTTTTGAAACAAAGAAAGAGGAGTTCTCTAAAATTCAATATTGACCTACTGCTTATTTGGAAATTATTAAATTAAAAAAAAAGATTTAAAAAATTTAAATAATTGAAGAATCATTCCTTCAGAAATGTATTTACTGTCCCGTATTGATCCTTGGTGCAACTCGAGGGATAGACGAATTAGTTTCCTTCCATAGACTTTAAATCATCATGTCTTTGCAGCCAACAGCATTTTTTTACTTCCTTATGTATTATTTTCAGTGCTTTGAGTATCCCAATGCACTGACTGGCTCACAAGGAAGATTTTACTTCTTGTCCAAAGGGATAGTATCAAAAGTAATAAAAGTCTAGGCTGCATGTGCACCCCTTGTCAACTAGCAGCCTGATTTATAGAATGCCAACACTTAAGAGTCCTAGTAAGTGAACAGAAACAGTTGCAGCTGCAAATTACAGCACAAAAACACATGTTGACAGAACTGTGTAGCTATATGCTTTATGGCTCCTAAGGAACAAAATTTCTGTAAAACATAACCCTTACAAGATATTAATGTATTGCACTGGTAACACTCAAACTTTCACCATGAAACGTCTGCTTGACACGACTGCAGCAAGTGATCAGGGCTGATGTCTTGCAAGTTCTTCGCCTTAAGGTGGCTGGCTAGCACAAAGCAGAGGTCATAGGATATGCAACTTCAAGCTACTGGTTCAAGCATAGTTCAGGTTATTAGCAACTAAAGTTAAAGTTTGAGACCTGTTATTTATAAAAGGATAAAATGTGAAGTAGGGCAAGCTACAGGACATAGTGGCTAAGTCAGAATTTATCCGATTAGGTTCACGGCATACTTTTGCTGATATTTTTAATCTCTTTGTTAGCAAAGCTACATTTACTTTAGCAATAGCATACAGTGGGCATCAGTGTTGGTATCACCACATAATCCAGTATCACATTAAAAACTAGAGTGGATGTGCAATACAGAGCCTAAACAGAATTTCAGTTTAGGCTTGATTTGAGAGTAGGCAGCATGCTAAAAATCAGCAATACAGTTTATACCTTTTCTAATACTTCTGAAAGACACGTCAAGTATTAAAGTGGGGAAGAGACTAACCTATATATTCATACATTAAAGAAGCTCCTTGAATATCAGAATATCATATATAATGTAAGACTGTCGTGGAGAAGTCTTTCCAGTTGCAGCTATAACTGTCATTTGAAAAAATAAACTATTTCAGTGTCCAAGGCTGGCTGAATTGAATACTTACTTCTTAAATTTGTCAACAATTTTTTATAATATCGATGATGATGGGAAACAGCAGCATAAAACTTCTACACAAAGCAGTTTAGACAAACTTTGGAAAATATCTTTCAAATATGGTACGTGGCTTGTAATAGATGCTGACATTTTTCGTAGGTCATTCTAAAGGATGCCACCTCCAAGCAGAGTATTTTCAGAGACAGCCATTACATCACCGTGAACATTCTGCCTAGGGTGAGTATTTTTCAAAATGGATGTGAATGAGGTAGGTCAGACAGTTTGCCAGGAGGAGAATATATAGGGTTTTTTCATAAATTCAAGAAGGTGAAATATTATAATACAGCCACAGGGCATGACTGGAACGTTTCAGGAGCATCTAACTCAGGATAACAAATACATATTTTTGTATTCTGTATAAAAGTACTTGGAACAGAAGTACAAAGGATTTTGTATCACATTATGTACAAAAGGATCAAGTATTGAAGAAATTAATGTATTTATTTTATAATAAAAACATTAATACTTAGATAAAGACCAGGTGTTATTGTTATCGTCACTGAAGTATGGAAGACAATTCTATTGATTCATTTACTTTGCCCTTTGTAAGTAACCACCTCCAGAAAAAAAGTCTATTCTGCCTTTAACATCGCCTTGCAGAAAAATGCTTAAAATAGCACTAGGAATCTACAAGTAAGTCCCACTCTGAAGGGCAGAAAAACCTATGTGCAACTGGGCCACTGTAAGCATCATGCTGTGAACTTGTTAACCATGAATTTTGCTGCTGCTGTCTGCTATTTTGCCTCTAGCTGCTTGTGTAAATAGGATTAGAAATTTGACAACTGATGTGGAGAGTCCAGCAGAATAAAAGGCTAGCAAAGAAGATAAGTAAAGTAGGTTTAAAAAAGCTGTCAAGACAGGCTGTATGTAAAAATTTATTGTTTAGTTTAAACAGACACTCCTATTCTGCCATATCTTGGACCCCTATGTCTCTCAGACACGAACAAAAAGGGAAATTACTTAGGGCTTGTGTGACAAGCTCTCTAGAAATTAGCTCAATTTCAAAAGCTTAGTATCTCTGACTCTAAATCAGCATCAGCAAAACTTACTTCTTTTACAGAATAATTTTCTTTTGTGTTATCTCATTTTATTAATGTTAGGTGTCCAATGTGTTCCTTGATTTAATGTACAAAAGACCTATGGACATATTCAGTAAGTAATTTTTAAAGGTATAAAAATGAATGTATGATGTAATCACAAATTATGATTTATTTTCCTTTTATGCTCTGTATTACAAGCTTAGAGAAATTGAGTTGTCTACAATTTGCTTTGACTTTCAGTCTGCATTTGATTTCCAACTCAGTTCACTTGAGATAAAGATCTAATACTTTTCAGTCCTTCTGCTCTGTGAGATGTGTTTGTGCATCTCACTTATTTTGGGGGATAATAGTTCTGCAGTTCTGGTTTAACTGGTGACAAGTCAGATCACCATCAAAAAGGAAAACAGAAATGAATCCCATCCAGACATTCAAGGACAGCTAATAGTTTTTGGTTTGTTTTTTGTCTTGGAAACATTCAGATGAAGTTTCAAATGGCATAGAAATGTGTGAACCATGCCTACCAAAAAGCTTTAGTGACATCGTTAGCTGTTTGATGAAAGCAATGAAAACCTTTCTAATGTTTGTATTTGCAAATTCTGAAGGCAATTAGGAAAACAATCAACAAAAATAGATTTTAAACATTTGATGACATTTTTCTTACTGTCCTTGTGCTGAGGCCAAATTGAATTAGGTTCTGGACATTTGTGGGAAAGAGAGTGAGAAACGAAATTTTAAAGAGACCCCAGCCATGCTCTTTAACCTCAAGTATCAGGCAGGAAGAGTATGTGACCAAAACTTCCTAGTCATTCACTGAATGCTTACTTAACCTGTAAAAGTCTTTCTGAGCCCATTTCTAGTTCCAGATGTTCCTAATTTGTGAAGGCATTCTTGCCTTGTTACCTAGAATTTCAACATCCCTCTTTGCTGATACACAAACAGTTCACATAACACCCAAGCACCAATATTGTAAATATTGTTTTATGGACTAGAAAACTGAAGGATCACACAAATTTCAGAAGGCTTGCTGTACTGTCTTTAATCCATGGGGCACTTCATGTCAAATCCCAGGATACTCAGTGAGGTGTCAGATCTACTCAGTCTGTCATCATCAGCATCAGCAATATGGAGGCAGATCTATTAAAGGAGTAATACACAGTATTTTTAATAGATCTCCATCTGTTTTCTGATTAAAAGACCTGAGCATGATTATAAAAACTACTGAGTGACTCCCTATTTCTAATAGATTATATTATAAATTGTATGTAATATTTCTAAATGTGATACCAAACAAGTTGCATGTGTTGTCCTTTCTTCAGTGATCTCTTCCAGTTGACCTCTTACAAACTATTCTGATCAAGAGCTTCTTCTTGCATCATGGAATAGGCAAAGACCACCCTATCCAAGTCTGGCTTAAACCTTAAGGGCATTTCTGACCTAGTCATGTCAGCACAGAAGACAAAAACAATTGATTGCCAACTGGACCTTCCACATCCGAGCTAAAAGAGTTGGTCTAGAGTATATGAACTATGTCAGGCATCTCACTGAGTAAAGCTTAATATCATGGGCTTGGAATTTTGATCTGCCATCCATGGCTGCCTTACTGTCCATATATCAGACTTTGTCATATACAACTGAGAATGAATAAAGTCCTTTGAGAAAAGAGTGGCATTTATTCTGAAGCAGGATGCATTTCCTTCCACACCACTATGCTCACTAATCAGTGCCAGGAGTCCTCATTCAGACCTTTCATCAATAATAACTGAGGATGAGGGAACAGAAGAGCTCTGCAGACAACTATGAAAGCCAATTTATACTGTGCCAAAACCAGTGTAATGCTTAGCCCAGAGGATTTCAGAGTTAAATACAGAAGAAGAAGCTGTTGGTCAGAATGTTTTATAGATGTACTGGGAAAGATCACTGAAAAAAAGGACAACTTATTCAGTTTTGCTTGGAGGATATGTATGACCCTGTAAACACTGTATTAACTTTTTAGTTAGGAATAATGGGCTTGGATCTCTTCACACAAGCTCTGCAACAGCAAATCTTTTATATTAACATGCAGAAAACCTGTAAACCAGCATTCCACTGAATGTAGAATCTGTCAGAATTGGAAGACAGAAGGTCCTTGTCCCTAGGAAGTGCCTTCTGCTGAAGTGCAAAAATGTATCTTGAGAAATGACTGTATTAATTTCTACTATCAAAAACAATTTAGGAAGTGTAAAGCCACTTCACTTTACCATAAAGAAAAAAATGTCGTTGTAGCCGAAGCAAAATCTGGCTGCAGTTATGACTACTGAATTATGGATATGCCTACATGGGTTCTGTTTTAGTATCCTTGCTTCTAACATTTTTCAAGTGACACAAGTACCCTCGAGAACATTTTAGAGGTCTCCTGAACGTCTTACTAAAAAGCGAAAGCAAATGAAAAAGACATCACAGTGGAAAAGTCACAGAGAAATACCTGGTGTACAAGTTATGCCTTCTAATTTCGGTCATCTAAACTTTAGTCCAATCTAAGATAATTCTCTAGGATGTTTCTAGTTGCTGTTTGGAATCTCCATAGACCAGATTTATCTTTTTCATGTAATGGGAACACATAATTGGCCAGTGCCCCAAAATGCATCTAAATGTTCTCAGTTTTGTGCTCTTTGCAGCTCTAGAACAATAAAAATCTTATCAATAAGTGTTCATTTAGGACACCTGACATGGTGTCCATGTTTCCATTGATTTGGAAAATTCCAAGTTGATACCAATTTACTCATATTTTTTAAATAATTTGAAAAAATCTGTACCTTTTTTTTGCATTCTTCAAAGTTGCCAGATGTTGATAGACAGAGAAAAATGAGTCCATGTTAAAAAAGATAGGTAATTAATGTGTTGTTCTTTCACAGTCTTTTATAACAAACACTGGCAACACATCTTGGGTCAAATAGAAATATCATTAAAAAAGAGTATAATACAAACAATTTTACAGCATTGTCTAAATTTGCTGCTATCTGACAGGAGTTATTACAGTGAATTACTCTGTGCATTATAGGAAAACCCCATACAGAACTAATATTCAGTGTACTGTACTTTATAGAAAATAAAATGCTAAAGAGGCAAGAATATATTATCTCCTTAATTACATCAGAAAGCATAACTCTGACTCTGCTGTTGATGGCATACCAAAAAGACATGCTCATGTAAAAGTTTCTACAATATGCCCCTATAGATTAATCGTCATTCACTGGTGGCAGACAATCTCACTATGGGCAGTTTAAGAGCTCCGTGAGATCTCCCTCTCAGTTCTTATATAGCCCCTGTTACTATAACCTCAAAAGCTTCTCCTCAAGTACATCCAACATAAATTCTGATATATCTACGCAAAATAAAAGATACATTCATTACTTCTACAATTTATGAACTCTTGGAAATACGGCTTTTTGATCATTCTGCATCTTTTGGTAGTAATACCTTTGTTACTGCACTGGTAAATGCGGCCCACTGTGCCAAATACTGTTATTTTCTGTATAGATCATACGCAAAGAAGCAGTGTAGTTCAATACAAGTGAACCTCATAAAAGCATTTTATAGAAATACACATTTTTGCTTCCTAACTATAATCATTGACTAAAGATTGACTAAAGATTTGTTAAACGCCTTCAGGATTTTGAAGTGGTTTAACAAGATCACCTACAGAACATGGTTCTTTAAAAAAATCAGGTTTTTAAAACATCTGCTTTTAATGGTTGCTACAGTTCTGTAATGGAAAAACGCAGAGTGATAATCTTAGATCTCCAGTGATACGGAAATAAAACACAAGAAGAACTTGATAGCCAATGAATAAAAGACCCATTGAGTAAATCGGAAAAATGTCTCTGTATGTATCTGGTGCAGTGCTCACATGCTGGTGGATTTTTAAGATACCAAGGGACCTGATTTGAGGACGACCTATTATGCTCTGAAAAATACATAATTATTGGACAGTGGTTATCTTTACTTTTTCTGGATCCTAACCTGTTTATGTTGTTTAAGGTACCTATAGATACCCTGACTAATCATAAGATGCCTATTCCATTCTGTTAATCATATCCAAAAGGTGGAAGTCCATATCTCCATGCCTCCAGATATGCTATATATATTATTGTATACTCTATGTTTTAAGATGGATGCCACATCTAACTGTTGTACTTGAAAAAAGTGCAAAAATAACTTTTTATGTTAACAGAATCAGTGTTAGGCCTTGCATGGAACAGTAAAGAATGCAGCTTACTCCCTTAGCCAAAAGAGATAGTATCTGACATCCTTTTCGGGTAAATCCCTTCCAAAAGATTTTCCTTGTATCGCTGACCAGTTTAATAGAAAACCAACTGCCATTTTCCACTTATTTTATACTGAAATAACATCTCTATCAGAATCCTAAGTAAAAGACAAATAATCACTTAAGAATGACTTTGAAAAGCGTGACCTGAAAATCTTTCTGTTCATAGTAAAAAAGTAGAAAATTAAATGATGTAAGATAAAATAGTCTAATAAATGTCAGTGTTACTAGAAATACATTTCATGTAACTGTTTACTTCCTCTGTGTGACACAATCTTTTTTGCCAAAAGTGTAGTATTTATATGACATCTTTAATAGAAAAAAAAGGCACTTCTGATGACAGCTGCTTAATGCATTTTTGGTTAGCGTAAATTTAACAAAAAGAATCTGTAGTTTTGTGAAGCTAACACATCATTCATCAGCAGATGGATGACATCTGAAGAACCAGCGAAATGTAAAGGAATTATAGCAGGAGTAGAGAGTGCTTAATTTTGCCCACTAAGATTGCAGGCTACTTATAGTTTATATACTGCCACAAATAGCTGCAGCAGCACAATGTTACCATAGAAACTTGTAGACCAGTAAAATATTCCTCCAGCTCTCTACCAATGGAGGGATGCAAATACAAAGCTTGATATGGTAATGAGAGCCACCGGGGGATGATGAATGTGAACTGATTGAGGATGGGGATAAGTAAGACCTTAATAATCCTTTAGGAGTGAAGAACGGCTGTGACTTCCCTAGTTAATACAGTGGCATATTTAATTCTCTAAGATCTCCCACATTTGTTGACAGGAAAATGTTTCACTGAAACATTGGGTTTTTTCCTAGGGATTATACTGTCAGACATCTTTTGGATGTTTTTCTTAATTGTTTTGTGCTGTTTTTACATACTGGGGGCCTTGGCAGAGGGGGACACGATTCAAAGTAATATAGACAGCGGCTTCAGACCTCAGAAAACTGTGCTCTATGAGTCAAATGAAATAAAATTAGCTAGTTTAAACTAATTTTAGGGTCTGCACCATTTAATATTTCCAGGTAAAAACAGCAAAATGAGCTACTATAATTCTCAGTGCATATCTAGAAATCTATTTCTAATTCACTCACTTATGAATTGCATTTTCAGGCATTTTATTCTGTCAAGGTCACAAAGTCTTTTTTTTTTT
>VZSC01009274.1:0-34552 GCA_013398225.1 Steatornis caripensis | reverse complement strand
TAATACTTAGATGATAATGCATGATAAATGGTATGTGATACATGATAAATTATAATACATAATACTTAGATGATAAACTTTCCAAAACTCATACCTGTTGTTTTGCTTATTATTCAGAGTTGGAGACTTATTTGTTTTATCAATATCACTTCTGTCTGGAATTCTGCAGAAACACAAAAATCGTTTATAATGCACACCCTAGATCTTTTTTTTTTTAAAAAAAAACAAACTACTTTCGATAAAGTTGAAAGATGGAGTATCACTTTGCCCTGTGTACAGATTAAAAATTTCCCAGTTTCAAGATAGGTTTAGAAGGGAAGCTGAATTAATGTACATTTAGTTCATCAATATCGGAAGAGTCTAAGTAGCTGCCTGAAAAAAAGCTGTTTTAAAAGGTTATGTTCAAACACTGACACACAGTATCAAGCGTCATTGCTGTTAACAGCTAATTTATTACAAGTCCTTTGAATTAGATCAGAATACTAGAAAGAAAGCAATGTTTTTCAGTCAAGCAGTAAGTAAACCATCCCCTTTTCCTCTCCCTCATCACCCCTTGAGAGATGCAACAGTCTCATTTTCTTTACAGTTTTTAGAGATCAACGTGATTTGAAAATACTCTGATGTAAAATGCCTGATAAAGGATGGTAGTGACCTACAGGAATAACATCTATGAAAGAAGTTAGATTATTTGTGCTTGAATTTATTAAGCCATGAACTTTACACTAAGAAACAAGCATGTGATTTTTCAAGTCCTTTGTGGATTCCACAGCTGCTGCCTAAAACACTCCAAATTTCTGCAGAAAGCACCATGTAGCTATGGTAGCTGAAACAGCTCAAGTACTTATTTTATTTCAGCTTTCTTCCCATATTTGGAATATCCTTTAATAAGAACAGAGGAACTCCAAAAAGCTCAGATATAAAGTGAGGTACATTGAAATAGATTATAAATGCTGAATGGAGAGGGTTATTTTAAATATTTGGCTAAAACAGCTGAAACATAGTTCGAGCTATAACTTATTTACATATAGAAATTACTTGATTTTAGTTATCTATTCCCATCTGTAAACTGAAGCTATAGATACAAAATAATTAATCTTAGAACTCTAATATTATGTACAAAAAATTTTGCATTCTGCCGTCAACCAAGTATCACAGAATAATGTTGTATTTAATGAAAAGCCTTCAGTGGAGCTCTGGGACACTATCCGTACCAGTATGTGCTCTGCACCTTTTTCAAATCTTAAATTTAGCTGTGCAAATAACTATCTATCTCATGTCACGGGCAGCTTGTGACTGTGACCGACAGTTACAGGTACTCGAAAGACCACTAGAGGTCTCACTAAACTTGCTAGCTTTACTGCGGATGCGAACATGAGCGCTTCTTCTAATTCACAACTATCCAATGAACCAGCATTTCTTTCACATTTCTTTTTCGTATTTTCAAAATTTCAGCACAATACGGTAAGCAGTTCTGTATTTGCTCATTTTAAAGACTTAAAGGTCCACCTGGCATTACTCCACTGCTGCCCAATGTAGCAGAAGCTTTAAGAAAAATGGAAAAAACAAAAGTAAGTATAATTTTAACTTCGTCTTTTCAGATTCTGATAAACAGTGGTCAAAGAATATCCTCTGTTTGCACTCCAAACACCGTGTCCACAGACACCTTTGGATAAATGACCCATTTACACATCTAATGTTTTTCTGGACCAATTTAAATTTCTGGCCTCCACAGTATCCTGTGGTGGTGACTCCTACAATTAATATATATGTTAAAGGAAAAACAAAAGTTCGACTTTTTTTCTTTCTTTCTTTCTTTTTCCCCCTTTTTTCTTTAAATCATTACCTAAACGTTTTACAGAGTATTTCGTCATTCTTACAGTGCAACAAACAGAAAATATTTCTTCCTTATTCACTTTTCCTATATCACCCTTTTCCAAGCTGAGTAATCTTTGTCTCTTCAGCCATTCCTTATATGAAAGCTATTCCATCCCTGTGATCATCCTTTCTCACTTTCCTCTCTATTTTTTTCTGCTTCTGTTGTAGTTTCTTCACATAAGGGAAATGTTGCATGCAGTGTTCAAGATGTGCAAAACAGGATCACACCACCACTGAACAGTGGTTTCTGGTTTGCTCTCAGTTCCTTTTCTAATAATTTCTACCATTCCAAAGAATTAGATTATTAATAAAGTGAACAATGAAAGCATCTCATTTGCTTCAGTCCTGTCTCTTCAGATCTAACGGCTGTAAGTGGAGTTAGGATTTATTCTTCCTGGAAGCTGTTCTGAACTGAGTAGCATTGGAAAAATAGTAACATAATTTTCATCATCACTGTCTGATTTTTAAGTTTTCTCCCATCTTTTGTCAAATATTTAATTAGTTGCTAATAAGACAGAAATAAAAGAATAAATAATTTTTTCCTCCCATCCAGAAGGGCGGTCTGTGATCACCTGCACATTGCAATTGTTTTATGAGTTACGATGTGTAGCTCTACATGACAGTACAAGTGCATGTGTACCTACTGCCATCAAGCTATGGAATTCTGTTAACGCCTTCACAGTGTTTAATATTTTCTTGTGCTTTCAACCAGTGGTGCAATTGCATGTAGTAATCTGCAACATCTCTCCCAGGCGCTTAATACTGAAACTGATGTTCAAATTTTGAAGATACTGGGTTAGGCAAAATTCATATCAAATAACACCTTCTTTGAACACGTATATGGCAGTATCCAGGAAGCAAAAAGTTTTGCTTAATATGGCTTTTGGATATGTTTTCACTGTCACATTTACACATGCAATGAAGAACTCAAAATTAGTCCTATATTTCTCAAAGCTTTTATTTTGGATTTTTAATTTTTTTTTTAAATTAGAATTTCAATGATTATTTTGCCATTTTGAAAACTAGCTATTGACAAGACATTCATCCAGATTCTTTAAACCCTTGTCTTTTGGAATATTACAGTGATGGCCAGAAGAGATGCAAAGCAGAATTGTGGAAAGATGTTCCAATATCTAGCTTGGAAACAGGTAACTGCTAAGGACCTTTTGCAGGATAGAAGACTACCATTTTACGGCATGTTAACTAGACAAAAATTATTTTCCATATAGACAACATGACTTACAATTATTCTGTAAACAGCTGTCAGAGATCTCCAATACCAAGGTAATTCTTCTCAAGAACTGTCTACTAGGAGCAACCCTTTAGACCTTATTCTACATTCCTGGCACATGCTCCGTTTTCAACTCTGTCTATTAGTTTTGAACAGGAGAAAAAATGAATGCTTCTTTTTCACACAGGCAACTAAACAATATATGTATTCTGCAAACTGGTCTGTTCTAAGCTTGGAGAATTTTGTACTATGGTTATGCTTCCCAGAAACAATTCATAAGAAAATAAGGGAATTGTCCCTGGTGGAGAACATCCTTCACAGAGGAAACAGAAGTACCATATTTGACTGCAGGCTACAAAAAGGTGCTAAGAGAAAATACATCACCACACCCTTTTATGCCTTAGGTTGCAAGTTTGAGGAGATGCAGAACACGTGGTCATCCCTCATACAAGTGCCTGCTGGCAATGGGTGTGCACAAATTAATCCTGGCATTGCTATATTCCACAGTTTTGAGAAGTGACGAGTGAGGAAAAATAAACAACTTCACTGCAGCTTCCTAATTGTGATCATTTCAAGGTAGAACTATCATTATTCACTCAATTTATGGACATATTCTGCATTAGTTATCAGAAGTGTATACTTATACCTCTAATCTTTGCTTTGTATTCTCTGTCATCTGTTGCATATTAACCCTTTGTGTTAGTTCTTCAGCGACACTATAGAAACTGGAATTGTCCTCTGACCTCTAAATTAGTAATGAGGGCCTCTGTGCCTGAAAAGCAAGCCTTAAAAATTGTTTTGACGTCAATGAGCATGTGGATAAGAGTAACATAGCTGATATATTCTACTTGAATTTCCAAAGACCTTAATGGAAATTTGCTTTACCAGCTCTTAAATAAACTAATCTCCTATGTGGTGATAAGGAAGGTCCTTTCATGCATAAATCACTGGTTAAAAAGTAAGAAACAAAGGTTTGGAATAAACAACAGTTTTTCAGACTGAAAGGAAGAGTCTGTACAAGACCTGTGCTTTTCCATACGTTCATAAATTATCTGGAAAAGAAAGAGCATGAGATGATGTTGCTTGTCAATGAAACTAACTCATGGTAGTCAAAACAAATGCTGACTGGCAAGACTTTCAGAACTTATCTGCTAACATGCCAGATTTCTAAAATGGCAGATGACATTCGCTTTTCTTACATGAAAAGTGATGCCTGCCAAGAAAAACAATTGATCTCTGAACCAGCTATTAGCACTCACGAAAGAGGTCTTGGAATTATACAGATAATGTTATGAAAATGCAAGCTCAATTCTCAGCAGCACTCAAAAGAGCAAATTCAATATTATGACATATGAGGGAAGGAATAGCAAATGAGCCAGAAGCTGTTGTTATACTCCTCTATATAGACAAAGTGTGTGCCCATCTTAAAAACCTGCATGGAAATTTGGACCCCCAGATCAAAAAACTAATATGGAAATATAAAAGATACAGAGAAGAGCAATAAGCAAATTGGAGTTATAGAATGGCTTTCTCGTGATGAGTGAACAAATACAGCAGGATTCACTGGCCTGTAGAAGAATCGATGGAGGGGTGATATCACACAGCTGTGTAGCCTATTCTGTTCCAGGCTTCTATGGAGAAGGTGAATTTTACATAACATTTTTTTGTTGTTCCTTACAACAGAAGTAAGGATCATCAAACAAAATAACACAGTGCTAAGATTCAGCCAAACAAGTGCACCTTTTCCACACTGCGCATTTAAGTGCTGGTACTTACAGCCTCAGCATGTTGTGGATAGCAAATGTTAATGGAGGCTGAATTTTGAAGATGCAGCAAAGAAAGAATTTGCAAACACAAGCATGGTTATGTCTTAACAGAGGTCAAGGCTGAAGAGGACATTCAAATTAAGCACCTGTATGATAAGCGTATGATTCTGATATTTGTACTGGTCATGGTATGAAGTGGCAGAAAGGATTTGCAAAGAACTAGGGGTTTAGCAGTGTTGTGCTTAACTATTGGAGACAGGACTTTGATTTACAGTTTGAAAAGCAGGAAACTGGGGAGGAGTGGTTATCATCTGTGCAGAGATACTTACATTTATGAGGACAAGAATACACAGAAATTGATACAGAAAAAGAAGAGCAAGACATCAAAAGAACCTTTTCTCAAAACACATTTCCGTTTGTCTCATTGACAATTCATGCAAAAATCATTCAAAGTCTTCTACTTAGATGCTTAATAAATAGCAGAATTTTAGAACCCCACTGATTTAATGCATGCTTTCATTTTTAAGACCTCTCACAGGTATGAGAATCACAAAATATAACACGTATAGAAAAAAGCCCTACCTGTCCAAGGTAGTATCAGACCTGTATCGTCCAAGTACAGCTTTCTGATCTTCTTTTTCATTTGAGCTACTGCTATAAAAAAGTTAGAAATGCCACTTCGGTCACTGTTTTTATTAAACAACTCATCTCCAATAAAACAATATATAAGTCTCAAATTAAGGTATCATACAGGATTTCAGGTCATCCAGAAATCAACAGATCTAATGCTGCATCCATTGCAATGATCAACTTAACAATTATTTACACTGGAGTAAGTTTTACAGTGGAAACATGTATACACTAAAACTGAACAAAGCAAGCTCTTGCTAAAAACAGGGTATAGTAAAAGGATACTCAGTTTTCTTTGGCAATATCATTAGAAAGGTGTTCAGATACTCTACTGTACCTGTGTAGGCTATCTTGGGATTTGTATTGATTAAGCACAGCCCTTCCATAGTTTTCGTCAGCACTTCAAGCAAAAGAAAGACAATGGTTAGTTAAAATTTGAATATTAAAAATAGAAAATCGTTGCTTTGCAAAAGATTTCTGTCCTCGATCAGATTTCACAGCTGTCCACTACCGCTGTAACCACACCAGCTACAGACCTCTGCATTACATGATTCCAGATATTTTGGGTAAGGCAAATCTCTTCCTACATACTGTTGATGGACTAAATAATGAAAGCCTGGTCTAAAGATGGAGTTTCTACTGTAATGAGAGTCCTAGTTCCCATTACAGCAAATTTCAACTGATTCTGACCTCAGCTCCTTAAAAAGACTTTTCAAGATTTATAAACTTTATGCTTGTAAAAAGACAGAGCCAGATCATGTTCCTGCAACCTAAATACATGAAATGTGGGATTTTTCTTGGAGAGCAGAAGCCTGACATCTCATTAAATGCTCAACGCTCTGAAGTCCCAATGAAAAACATAGACAGTGGAAGTCCAGCAGACTAATACTTCCAAAAGACCATCAATATCTCATCAAGATAAGCAAATAATTTGATGAAATTTATGTAAGTCTGATTGATATCATTCACGAAAAGTAGGCACTCAAAGAAAATGTACGTAGCATACACAACGGTACAGAAGAAATGTATTTCATATCTTTCTTACCTCTCCTCTTCAGGCCTCTTCTTTATCCAGCTGTTATCTTGCAAAAGAGTCCGACGTTTATTAATATCATGAGTACCCTGTTGTCTGCTTTTAATTGCAACAGAGGGGCTCTTATTATCTGCAATTGCAGAGAAACATGACTTGAAAATGAATGTATAGGATCATTTTGGAAAGTTGAAGTGCTATTAGAAAGGCTGAAATAAGTAAATGCTTAGCACAGATTGAATCCTCAGCTATCACTCCTGTTCGTGCAGACAGTTTTCTTGAAAAGTTTGTGGCTTAATCCCTTCGACCTCAAAGGAACTGCAGAAGCCAATCTAAATTCAGTTTCATTCTTAATATGAAACAGCATGGTATATTTTTAAGGTAAACAGATATCACAGATCTGATAAAGGAATTATGAAATATATGTACAACAGTAATTCCAGGAAAGTCAAGCTAATGAATCCTATTTTCTGGGGTGGTGTTTATGGGGTTTGTGTTTTCTGATGTGTAACAGGATGCGGATTTCAAATGAAATCTAATCTTGAGATGATCACATGGTCCTCCACCTACATCCAGCCCAACATGTGTGGATATTCAGGTTTCTCAAAAGGGCCAGACTCCACCTGAAGCTTTTTCCGCAGTGGCTGAATGAACAAGGTCTCTTTTCTAACCAGCTACCTAGTTTTACTAAACTTTTCATAATAAAAGCAATACCTGTATCTTTACATCAGATTTAACTAAAACTGTTGTACAGTGTATACTTCACTATTGCCCAGTATTTTCAGTTCTTTTTTTCCCCACCTAAGTTTCGTATCATCAGCCTGTTTGAGGTGAAGGGGAATATTGTTGTGTCGTTTTAACTTTCGCCTTTAAATTGGAAGACTAGAAGTTGAGCCTGAATAGAAACTCTATTTTTAAATTGTGATACTTGCCCCAACCTTTCCTAGACAAGAGAAAGTGAAAAATCAAATATGCAAAACCTTTGTCAATAGCATTCAATTAATGAACAAACTGTCTGATGAAGAATACTGTGTTTCTTAGGTTTTCCTGTAGGAACCTTCGTAATTTTATCCATGAATGCCTCACTCTCTGAGCATCCACACAAAAGGAGTTCAGCACCACCAGATTTCAGGAGATATCATTACCTGGTGTTCAGTAAGGGCATTTGACCACAAAGATTGTGTATAGAAATACTGTGCTTCACAGAAAATACGTGCAGTCAGTATTATGTCATTTGTCAGAGCTGTGTTTTGGCATTCGGCTGTGATTTATAAGAAAATCCAGTTCTTGCATTTAATCCAAGAACTTCAGCTGTAGTGACAACATGAAAAATTACAAATAGCTACAGTGAATGGAAGACCAAATCATAACCAGACACCAAAATATTTATTTTAAGTTACAATGGCTAAGACTGATTTTTAAATACATTTTTCTCATGAAAGAAAAACACTGCAGTACAGAGATAAAATTCAGTCTAAAAATGTATATCTGACTGTAACCCAAACTGTGTCTGCTCTTATCTGTTGCAGTTCACTGTAGATGTGTCCATACTGCCAAATAAAAGAAGGACAGTGAAGAAATTAAAGGATTTACCTCATCATACATGTTTGCCTAGTTGCAAACATTCTCTGGCTCTGTGGTAGACTAGCTCTCTCCAAGACTGAGCTTCTAGAGAAGTGACAAACATTTAAAAAGCATGGCTGAAATAGCACGGATGTGTGTTGCTGTCTCTTGGCCCTGATTCCAAAGTTTGACTTTCTTTTTTTGGATAGCATAGATGCAGCCCTTTGAGACCATTAAGAAATGATCAGACACATCGAAGATGAGACTTGCAAGAATTTGCTGACAATCATGGTAGATTAAGAACAAAAAGTCATCTATCTTCACTGCATGATTCCTGCATCAGCCTGTTCACTGTCAATTGAGCTAGTTTTTATCTTCAAAATATTTACTAAAATCTGACTTTAAAGACGTAAAAAAATGAAGATATCCCAGCCTTGCCTGCATAGCTCCAGTGGTTCATTAAAATATCTGTTAAAATAAATGCTTCTTGCAAACCCAAAAGAGGAAGGACCTCCATCAGTTTAAACAATAGCATTGTCTCATAGTCACTGTCAAGAATGGAGATAGTTGTAATTAGCAAACAGGACTATATTAAGTGCATTTCCTCTAAATATTTACTGTTTTGAATATACTGATAATAATAGCAATGACTAGGATGTAATAGGGACTTGGATGAAAATATATAGACAGAAAAACATTCAATAATCAAGGATTTGAATGAAGATCCAATAGCAAAAACGGTACCTTCCCATTCTCATAAATATTTACACATTTTTAATTTGGTACAATCATTTGCATTGAAAAAAAATTTTATTTTTCAAAGGTAGGAAAAATGTGAGTTCAAGTATATGCATTCCAGAGATAAAGCTTCTCTACAGCAAGGATAGCTGATGGCAGCTAAAGGGGTGGAAATGACTCCAGCATTCCTTTCATACTAATAGTTTTAGCCAAATACGCTTCCAACTGTATGCAATACATTTTAATCTGTGCTCTATTGCCAGCCATAACCTCCTCTGAATCTTGAAGAAAAACTCTTCAATGACATGAATGTAACATAAATATTTCTATATATTCAAGAACTACTCAGAATATATACCCAACTATTAAATTTACCCTGCATGTGCAATATTGGCTTTTTTCCGATAGCATTTTAGGAAAACTGTTATCACCTACCCAAAAATGGCTTTCTTAATTGCTTAGTGCAAAGAAGGTTTTGGGAAATCTATAAAGGCAGTAGCCAAGGAATATGTATTGTGTTTTCTTTTCAAGAAACATCAGAGGCAATTTGTTAAAGTATGAGGCCACGGGTTTCCTGAAGAGTGCTTGTTTCTGGTCTAAAGAATTGTCTCCGAGGTTTCAATTAAAAAAATTAAATATAGATCTAATACAATAGTTCAGGTCACATGAGCACAAGCAAATGGAGCTTATCCCCTTCTTATTTTGGCAACAAAAAACTTAACAAGGTAGAACCAAGTTGCTCCACCACCATGGCTGCACCCGTTTTGGTGTACTTAGGCCTGGCACCTCCCGCCCAAACCAGATCCTCATGTGCCTCAAAACCTTTCAGTCTTTAGAAGAATTTTGTAGGTTCTGGGGTAGTGGAAAATTTCATCGTGTTTCCAGCTTGCCTCCAGTAATTTCTCTGCATAGAAAGCAAACTTCAGCCCTCCTCAAGTTTTGTCTTTCCGGAGGAAATTATTAAATTGCTTTTCTCTCCCTTTCTCCCATTTTAATTTTCCTCAGTTTCTCCTCATTTCCTCTGAGTGAGTCAAAGAGACGGTGCTGAGATCAATGGATGCCCTGTCTGCCCAGTGCCCTCTGAGTCTCCATGCTCTTGTGGTGTTTCCACAGCAACCACAGGCCTCAGCAAAGAGAGCCGCCATCTTGCACTACACTGCCTGGCTCCCTCACTCCACCATACTACACTACCCAGTGTAGTGTTTTGGCCTGAATCTCTGCCAGCGAAAGTTTATGCACAACACTGCTAGGTTTGCCGCTGAAGTGATCCTGCTGTGAATTTAATAACCAGCCTGTCACAACAGAAGAGTGGCGGCATGCCCTGTGAGGGAGCTGAGCGATGGCCACAGTGATGCTTTGAAAGGAGTCTGTGCCTCAACCTCTAAGTGCCCTGAGAGCAGAAAATTAAGAAGACTCAGTATTACCGCTTTGATTAGGAGACTGTTTTCGTATGCTGAAAGCTGACATTTTGTTCAGTGGGACGTCCTTCTGTGGGAATCTAAAAGAAAACATTGAAAAAAAAAAGGAGAAAGTTGGCTGTGAGATTAGGAACCAGCCCCAAAGACAGTTTGTTTGCCACTTTAATCACCTCCTTGTACAAGTTTAGTCTGACAGGGTGGAATGACTTAGCACTAGCTGCAGCCCTCTTTGAACTGAAGCTCAGGCGTGGTGGTGGCTTTTCCCTCCCTGGTGATGACTGTGTGTTATTCCTGCCCTGTGTCTCTGCCTGTCTCACTGCCTCTCCCTCCTGTTCCTTGTCCGGACCTCCTTTCCCTGAGAATATATCAGGTGGTGAAAGTCTTCGGAGGAGAAGATGGAGGAGAAGATAAAGTAATGAAGAACAGGGTGAGGTGATTAGCTTAATGGGAAGATGATATCAGTCCGGGCTCAGGGCTGCACCTTGAGCGCACGTGGGCTCGCCCAGCCCCGCTGACAGGTCTCACAGCTTCAGTGGCCTGCAGCTAGCACAGGAGTCCAGGACAGAGGTGGTTCTTCTGCCCTGCAGCAGTTTTCCAGTCACTGACTTCTTCCCTCACCTAAATCTGGTTTAAAAATGAGCCTCCAAGACTGCTGATTTTAAAAAAATAATAATTATTTGAGAGTTGAGACACTCAAAAGATCTAATATTATGATTTGACACTGGATTTTGAATATCAGCTTTCCTAGAGAAAACACCAAATAGAACATAACGAGATTTCGACAACAAAAAAATTAATTTAAAAAAAAAAATCAGTCCTAACTGACTTAGGAGTGTGAGCAAGACTGACCCTCTTTAGCTACTGGATTTCTTTTCAAAAGCAGCATTTTCCAAGAAAACAATGTTATGCTGGAAAGCTCCCAGCCAGCTCCACTGGACTGGACAGGATGATAAAATTTGCAGAAATACCAGAAAAAGTTTTTGTCACAGAAGCAGTTGTTAAAAATCAGAAACATACACCATTCTCTGGGTGACACAGTTCTCCTGCCTTTTTGCAGATGTAGAGTGTATTGCTCACTCATCGAAGAACGGATTGAGAGACCAGAACCTGTGGCTGTTTCTTTAGTGATAGAAGGCAAAGAAGATGTTGAATTTTGGCAAAAGCTTAGCAAAAATGCTAACAGTAATACTGGCAATAAAACATAAAACTAGTGGATGCCACAGTGAATTGCACTTAGAGCAGATTTTTCTTTCCTGTGTTTTACTGCCAGACAATTGCTAGAAAAGCTTATGATTACTCAGAAAAGAAATGAGGAAACCAAAATCTGGATGTAAACAAATATAGATGTTTTTAGAAAGTAAAGATATAAATACAAAAATAATGCTGGAGTCCAAAAGTCCACATATCTCTTATCCAGTTGTGAAATTCCAGATGTTATAAGAGTTTGAAATTCTGGCGTGTTGACTGGAAGGCTCTGACCCACACTTCTTTCCTTTAACCTTAGTTGTTGGTATCAATCATGAATTGGCAGAGGGTGTGTAGAAAACATGTGACTGCTGCATCTGGTTCCCACCCAATGAAAATATGCTCAGGGCTATAGTGAGCCTTATTTATTTTGCAATAGGTTATAAAATATCTTTCAAAATTACTGATATAAAGTTTTAAGCAGATATGCACCGACTTTCCTAGAAGCTGTTCAGGTAAGTTATCACGCAATCACTTTTAGATAATAAGCAATCTTGCTATAAATTTTTCTGAACTGTCACAAGACGATAGAGAGGACTCTGATTTATTTGTTTTCAGCTTAACAACAGCTGGACGTCTGATGCTAGTTTTTATTTCAGTCAGTCCCAGGATAATAGGAAGCTTGACATTTCAGTATGTTTCACAAGCAATGAGTGCTGGCACGTCTTAATGTGGAGAAGAAGCAGTAGTTTATATAGAAGGAACTTGAGTTCATTTTCTAATAAAGACCTTTAAAGTGATTTTGTAAGGCAAGTGAATCATAAAACTTTGACAATGGAGCCTTCTTTTGTGGAAATTAAACCAGATGTGGTCATTCTAAGGCTTAGAATATCTTGTTAAAAATAGACATTTTGCAGTTTAAATATTTCTCATTAAAAATGACCACAAACTGCTATGTAGACTTCATACTATAACCTTCCTTCCCATAGATTCATGATGAAACTGAAATTTCTCACAGCACTGGCAAGGAAGTATCATACACCTTTGTTAAAAATAAATAAGAAAACCTCAGATATTTGTTCTGAAATATAAATTATCACCAAAGTAAAAAATGTATAAGTTTTGAAGCTTGTCTTTAAAATCTACAGAATAACTACAAATACATTAATGACACTGAGACTCTGAAAAGCAACTGAAGGCAGGTTTGCAACTCCCACTTGTATCCATGCCTGACAAAAGAAAGTCCAGCAAGCATATTTCTTTAATCCTCTGTCATTTAATTAAAACTGTATTTTGTCTTTTATCCTATATTCATTTTGTAATGTTTTTAGGGCAAAATGATATTTCTGTTGCACATGTGTACAGCACCTGGAATAACCTACTACCTAGTCTCCCAACCTGAAAGTAATATGCTTAAATGAATACAGGAAACAGGCACACTCCTTTTTACAGTCAGCACTGAAAATGTGCCATGTATTCCGAAATTTTAAACTCAGACATTTTAGTCTTACAGAATACTGTCATATCAACCTCAAGGTTTACTTCTTGCTTCCAAACTTTCAGGTTGTATATCAATCAAAGATTAATCCATTAAAATTTAAAATTCAAATTAAAAAATATCCTACTTTATTCTTTAACACTGACAATGAAGAATCATCAGAGTAAGATTTAAATTTAGAGATCTTAGAAATGAAAAGAATCTTGTGTAACGAGGGAGAATACAACTCAAAGCATATTTTTTCTTGGTCTTCACTATCGTGAACTAAGTGTGTGCGTATATGTGTATGTAGAAAGGCAAATGGACAGAACATTGTGAGAATGACATTAGTTTAAAAACTTCAGCTCATGAAGATTTGGAATAGTCACATTATTCACACAGGTCAGCGAACCCCTTATCTTCAGTCCATAGTTCAATGGAGATAAATAGCTTTTAACTTTGTAAATGAAATTGTGAGAAAGAGAAGTTACAGGCTTCTATAGTACAGTACAGTAAATTACGTTCAGGCATTCTTCATAAGATCTCAACCACTGAAGCAAAACAACTCAGTGGAATGCAAAACAAAAACAAACAGGAACGCAGCTCCAGTGTAATTTGAATTTAAAAACAGCGTCAGGAAACTTTAGAAGAAAATTAAAACTGCCCCAGCCAGTCCAATGAGCAGTTCCCAAAGTTTTAAGACATGCCAATTCTGGATTCAGACCCTCCCCCATTTTGGGGAAATCCAAATATAATCCCAAAGAAATCCAGAAAGAAATGCAGACATGAGTTCAGGGAAAGTCAAATGCCCCTCCAAGCTAGTAGCAAGTTATTCAGAAAGCAGGACAGGTCTCCAGTTTTATTTTTAACACAAATGGTCATATTCACACTTCTATATCTGCTTTTACATCCTGCAGTGACTGAACAGCAGAAGACCTCAGGCCTGCCGTAATTCTCAAAGCTACACCTTCTAGTTTCCAGCTGGTCTGAACACACCCATTCTTCCAACACAGAGTCCTCTTGCCTTCCTTCTGCTGTTCTTGGCTGTAGCTTTCTATGTAAATAGGTTTCAGATATATGCATTACTGTATTTAAAAAAACACATAAGACTAATACAAACACTTCCTATAAGAATCATGTTTTCCACATCAGACTGAACTAGTTACAAGCAAAAAAGTCTTTGTTCTTTGGCTTCTAGCTAAGACAGTGATTAAGACCTTATTTATAAATATTCAGTTTATATGTGTTTCGCTTTAATAACCAGTGTTTCTTTCCACAGCTTACAGGTACCTCATATCATCACACAGTGTAATAAGTAATTCAACATAGAAGATGTCAAGGGAGTGTCGAGGAAGGTACGCCGCCTTCTCTTAAAAGTCAAAACTTTTGTTTTTATACTGAAGTTTTCCATGGTAAGCATTGCCAAATGTGAATGTCTAAAATATCAAACTTACTATTATTAATGAACTGGGTGATACAAAAAGCTGTAGATGAGCAACTTGTTTAAATTTTGCTGTCTTGCGACTTCTTGTGCTGCATTGCTAAAGCGGCCTGGATTGTAGAGAAGCCACTGAGTTCAGCACATCCACATGAAATGCCAGCTGGAACAAACAGGTTTCTTATACGTGGCCCTACACAGTCACAGCTTGCTGACTACTGTTTGTTACATGTCCTTAAATTTCCGGTTTTTCAAAAACATCTAATATCTGCCACATGAAAAAGAAAACAGACATGTACTTTGTTCTTTCTTTATCCCAAATATGAAACTTTCTACCAAAATTTCATCTTCTTGAAGGACTATTCTGCTCCAAAGTAAGCTGAACAGTCAGTATCTTGTGAGTAACTAGAGCTCAAAATTTTAGAATTATTCCATTAGAAATCTAATAAAAGATCAGGAAATTAATTTTCCACATCTTTTGTGTTTTAACCCATTTGCTTGCTTTCACTGCAGTCCAGAAGAATTTTTGGATAAAATAACTATTGTTGAGTGAATAAAATGAAGCATTACTTCAGCTTTACTTTTTGGTTTGCTTTGGTTTTTTTCCATTGTAACTGTTAATGTTAATTCTTTACTACATTGTTTATCTTTCATTTATACGAGATGAATGTGGGCAATATGACATCTTAAACAAAAGCACATTTGATCCTACTCAATCACAGTTACAAAGCACACTACAGTATTTCCTTGCCTTCAGTTAACTTTCATGTCAGGTCAGGAAATTCTGTTATTTTCTCCATAATTTCTCGTGACTATCGTAAGACCTAGATGTGTGAGCAATTAACTGATTAAAGTAATTCTGACTTGATACAGGATAAAGACTTCCAAGCCTTAGAAAGAAGGCACTGAGGAGACACATCTTTACAGTTGTTATTGTAGATGATAGGCATCCATAAGTGCGTGAGGCGAAATCTTTCTGGTTTGGAAATCAATACCAATTTTGCCGTCATTTCTCCCCTCAAATATCAGAAGTGCTGTGACTGGTCTGGCTGTGTGTCAGACCTGGCTACCTATACTTCAACTCAAAAAAGAATTTGCATTTCTAAACATGGCTTTACTTGTTAATTGCAGATAAAGGCTGTTTTTCAAATCATCATCACAGCTAGAGCCAGCCAAGGCTGTACCATTCATCATTCTTCTAAACTTGCTCTTTCAGTTAATCAAATGATCTGCTCAACAGAGCAAAGGCCCACTCTGCCAGATGCAGATCTGTGTCTATCACTGGTGCTGCACTTTCTACCCTACAAAATTGCCAGCAGTATCCATTGCCGTCGCTCAAGTCTTTGGTCAGGACATGAAATAAACAGGAAGAACAACGGCGTTGCTAACTCAGCACAGTACCAAGCGTGTACTCAGAGCTTAACAAATAAACACTTGAGTATGGTTTATATATTTCAAAATTGTAACTAACATGATAGTCTGTATTTGGCAATTAGTTAGTCTTTTCACCCTTTTGCTGAAAACTACATGTAAAAATAACTACATTTATTTTACAGATATTAAAGAACAACAAAATGTGTTCATAGAATGCATTTTTTTTCAAGATCTACATTTCAGAGCAATAGCCGTATAATACATTTGTAAACTTCTGGAAATAACACATTGTGTTTAAACGAGTATTTTACTTTACAGTTTAGGCCACAGAATTAATAACAACTCTCACAGACAATAGAAATAGCATGTATGTGCGTAAAAGAGAAAACAGGCAAAGTTAGAACAGGCGATGTAGGACTAGAGAACATGTGAATGCACAGCAGAAATCATTCATCTATTTGTAGCTGAAAGAGCTCTCAAAACTGGTTTTTCAGGACGTGGGTGGAGGAGATTCTGTTTTGAAAGAAATTAAGCTTTGGAACTGTCACTAACGTAAAATCAGCTGCTAAGTCAGAACCCCAATTTGTATGTGTTTTCAAATTAGAAATATATGATAAATTTTAAATAGTACTTTTTTAATAGATTGTAGAAGGGGGCTGATAATTTTAATTTTTTTTTTTAATTCTTTCCTTTCACTTCACTAGATTTTTAATGAAGAATTCTTCCTGTTTATACATGCATTCCATTCATGGTACAGATAAGTCATTGTATCAAAGCAAAATGGGTATTTTTGATGTACCTTTTGCAAAGGTGGAAATGAAAGCAAACTGTTGCTAATTTTTTTCCAAAAACATATACTTGAAGCAAATTCAATTAAATGAGATTTTAATACTCTTTAATTTTTGGTTAAAATTCCAAAGAAATAATAAATAAACAATAAAATGAACCAAAGAGCAAAAATGACATTAAAATAGCCGTTCATGAAAATTAGTCGAACAGTGAGTTTGTCATCAGAGAAATAGCACTAGAATAAAATACAATTAGCAATATAATGTAAACAATGAAGTAATTCAGACAGCACAGCCAACAGAAGATTTCAGTCTTGGGAATCTGAACACTTAAACTGAGATACTGCATTTTCATAGTTGAGTTCTCCACACTTCTTGAAAATCAGACCCTTTGAAGTGGGATCCTTAGTTGGACACTAAGAAATCACAGAACATCTGAAAATGTAAGACTTTTGATACATGGTATATAAAAACAGAAAAGTAAACGCCCTTACCTAGGTACACTAGGAGTTAGTGTCCTAGCGTGGTTCAGTGTGGTAAGTCAACCTGGAGATACCTGGAAGCGAGGTACAATCAAAGCAGACAGAGAGGTGAACTGTCGTTCCCCATCCAGCTGTCTGAGAAGTCAAGAGGTTTCCCCTTCAGAGGCTGAGTCACTTAAGGAGGAGGTAGGAGGTGTGGAAAAGGGTGGCACCCTGTAGAAATACCAGATCAATTAAAAGTACCAGTGAGTTGTTATACTTCTGTGCTTGCTGTACTTTTCAGGTGCAGTAGGGCTGGGTTTCACCGAATGAAATGCTTTCATAGACCTTGAAACAGAAAACAAAGTAATTACTCTTTGGAAAAATAGACTATGCTCATTTGGATTTTCCACAGAAATATATATTGCAGAGTTACAGGGCTGCCACCTCTTATCTAGACGGTTTCTGGTATTTGCACAGGTGAACATGAAGAAACACCATATTTCATCAAAGGAAAATTCTGCAGAAGTGTTATGTGGGGAACAGACACTGGGATCTGATATGCATTAAGCATTTGCGCTGTTTGAGTACATGGGCAGGGACAAAAGATCTAGGGGGGGAAACCCTCCCACGTGAGACCTTGTTGCAAGTCCCTCTTATCTGTGCACATTTGCATTCTTTTTCACTACAGCCAATAATAAACATAAAGGAGAGACTGCCTTCCCTTTTTCTTTTTCCTTGACAATAGCTGCAATACCTTTTCATGTAGACTAAGAGCTACCTTACTATTAATAAATACAGCAGTAAGGAATATAAACTTCCTTATAGGAATGCTGTATATGACCCTATGGTTCTGTTTAAGACACAGAGTCTGGTTTTAAGGTGTCTTATACAAGCCCACACTTATATTTGGCAAGCTTTTGTAATGAAATATGTAAAATGCAGTTACACAAGATTCTGAGTAACCTTTAGTCCTATTGTCTTTTGTGAAAATTAAGAATTCATTTCAACACAAAAAAGCAAACTCTGACACAAATTAACTTAGTAAATGCCTCCTTAGCCGTATTTCTAGTCCTTCTTTTTGCTGATGGTTACCTTTTCATAGGCTTGGTACTTACTAGCATGAAGTTATTGTCTAAACATTGGTTATATCTGATGAAAGACGGCTGATGAAGCATAGTACCAGACAAGAAAATACCAAGTATAAACTGCTAACTACCACAAGTTTCAGAATTAATGAGTACAAACAAGAAAATCTTTCTGAACTTTGTACATCTAATCTTCCAGCTTTCTGGAAGTGAAAAATACTTATAGCAGTGCTAGCATGTTCAGGTACACCGTACTATATGTTTATCTTTTTACAAGCAATAAGAAAATTGTTTGAAAGCATCTCTTTACCGACATACCACGATTTTATAATTTTAACACTCATGCTTCCCAAATAAAACAGATGCCTTTCCTCATAAGCAATGCACAATGGGAATATCTTAAAAAATTCTACATATGTTTTGAGTTGAAATGGACATATAGCTTTGATTTCTAATAACAACACCTGAGACTAGGAATATCTTTTTGGTTTGAAGCTCTTTTCTTTCACAGTCCAGGTGCTAAATGATGTTGCTGTCATTCTACATTCAACCAGAAGAGTTCTGCTTGTAAATCAGAGATAAGCTTAACCTGCCTCACAGCACTGCCTTCTTTAGCCAAAATGTTTGAGAAACACAAATAGCGATGCAACAAATACAGTCTGGAGAAATTAATTTGATGTTTTCCTGTGTTTATAATCTCTGAACATAAAGAAGAAGCTATGGGGGACAGCAAGCCAGTTCTGCTACTCAAAATAAGCCAGAGGCTTCTTCTAAAACCGACCTAGCTAAATCTTTAGTGGCTGGCATGACGGAATAGACCCTCTACAGGAAAATACAAACACATAAGAAATTCCAGCAATGGTACTGACCTTAGCTTAAGAATAAAGCAGGCCAGCTATCTTTTATTGACTGATCTGCAACAACCAGCAGATTAAATGTATGGTGAAATTTTGATATTAGCTGTGCTGATTACTTAATATTTCAAAGCTGGAAAAAAATAAAAGCCACATTTTTGGGGGGTTAAAACAAATCCAACTTACTGCTAATCATTCAGTCTGATTTGCTCTATGGTAATCACATACAAGTATTGTACCTGGTAAATAAAGAATATATGATTCACCGTAATGTATCAGCAATTGAACATTTTCAGCATAAGCATACAGTGAAAATGTTCCATAACTATTTTCCGTGAACAAACTTCCCATACTCTGAAGAAATTCAGCTTTCAGAAATTCAGAGGAATTCAGACCTTTTCTCTGGATCTCAGTACAACAAATAAGATCTATCAATCAGTCACAAATCTAGCCATGCCCAGATTGCGTGAACTGTTCTGCAGTTAGGTTTAGAGAATTATTTTGCTTTCATTCTCTAGTTTAAGGTCCTTACTTAATTGAAGGAGGGACAGAAACATAGATACAGTGAAAATTAATTGCTTAGACTACATCAGAATTTGAATTATGTCTCCCTTATTCCCTTTCTCACTCGCAAGAAAATTTCGCAGTTGAAGCACAGACAGACAGCATTCTGGACATCAATTTCTCAGCAGTGTCAAAAAAAAGAGCAATGTGAAAAACACAAGTGTGTATATGCCTCTGTATTGTCCACCAATGACTAATCAAAGGATGTAATTTGCCTATTCTACTAGTCCACTGCACTGGGCCATGCTTTACTATTGTTTTATCAGAGCTGAAGGAATTGGTTTTTAGTTCAAACAGCAAAGTGCTTTGGTGACGTCAGTAACTAATTTTGCGTTATCTATCTCCATAATGTCTATGTAATCTGCTTGTTGGGATTGGGGTGAATACTCCGCTTTTGCTTGCCGTTCTTGCAAGAAAAAAGAGGAACTTCTCTGAAAAATAGATACAAACATAAATGGCCACATCCTCAGCTGTTATAACAGGATATAACTCCACCAAAATAATTCTGATTGATAGCATGATTTACATTAGCAGAGTGCATGACCTGACATTATGAGAGAAAACAAGAAATGTCTTAGCATTCGACCCTACCTTAACTCCTCTCTTTGATTTATTAATAACAAGCAATAATAACAAGAAATAGGGACACACTGCTGATTCATAATCAGAGGTTACTATTTCTTGCTGCTTAGACTGCTAACATATTTTGGAGGCCATTTCTAGCAAGCTCATTTTAAATACCCCATCAAAAATGGAGGCTGAGGCTTATCTGTCATCCAAAGAGTTCTTAAAATACCTCTTGAGAAACTGCCAGTAGGGGAAGTTGCCTTTTAAAATAGAGTAGCATTGGCAGAAAAGGGAACATAACTAGTTCAGAAACGCCATCATTTAAATTTGAATGTCTTATTCACTGTTATTAATGTCAAGTGTATGTAGCACCCTACAGTGGCAATACATTATTGTACTTCCCAATTCCTGCCGTTCTCTGAACAAGATGGTTGTGTTCTATGTGCTTAGCTTTGGTTTATACTTTTCTACGAAGTCTGTGTCCCTTGATTGCTCGTAAGATGCATTTTCTCTGCATGATTTTCTTGTTAATTTTTGTTGAGTTTCCCTTTGTAAGTACAAAACATACTGCAAAATATTGTTCTACCTCCACATCCTTATTAAGGTTTATAGGATGGCCCTCGTATGAAAATAGCATAATGTAGCCTAGCCCTACTGAACTTTCATGTAGATTCACAAGAGAGATGGGCATCAGCAATGACTCAGCAGGCAACTTTTTGGACAAATACCAAAATACCATTCCTCCCAAAAAGGGAGGAATACATTACTGAATGCATTTTTTTCGTACACCCAGTCCTCCAAAAGAAAAGTCTTTTAATACTTCAGACTTTCCAAGTAGGATTGGTAAATTATTGTGTTCTGGGTTATAAGATGCTATTTTTGTAAGTGGTGTGTTCAAAAGATTGAAAGACATTCTAGCAAGTGCTGTTCAAATTTTTCAGTTTCAATATTCAAATAGAACAGCTATGTTTATCTTATTAAGTTGAACATGCCAAAGCCCTTGCTCTGGCCTGAGAACAAGTAACAAAGCGTGATTTGTACCTATATCGCTAAATCTGCCTTCCAAAAAGAACTGTGTGGCCTCGTACACGCTCCTATTGGAAACAGTTTGGGGCTTGTAGTAGAGAGATTCATGCCCAAGGTTTTTTCAGAGATAAATAATTGGCAAGAACAAAACTGTGTCAAAGTGTGTGCATGATAATGGTATGGACAAACAGAGGATATTGCTGAAGCCCAAGTCCTACCCCTACTTAATTAACCAGTATGGTCCTGCTCCTTGGACTTGATTTTTCCAAGGTAAATTGTGTTTCACATAACTCTTGTCAAAAGATGACTAAAACTGAACACTCTGAGACATACAGATAGGTGTCGGCAGTGAATGATGATCAGCTGCCAGGGAGCATTCAGCAGGCAGACACAGCTAGTTAATGTAACCTTTATCTGAGAGGCGGGTTGCACATCTGTGCCACCTGTACATTTTCCTGCTTAAGCTTGATCTAAGATCACCTATATATGTAGGCAGCAGTCCTAACAGGTTAAGTCAAAAGGGGAAGAGTCGTTTAGGGAAACAAGAACACAGTGCAGCAAATGTAATACTACTTAACATAGAAAAGGAAACGGTGCTCATGCATAGGGTGACACCTTCCTCTTGAAGGTGACAAACACAAGGACTGCTCCTCCCTTACTTCCCAGTCCAGCCCTACATAAAATAAGGGGATGTTTGCGACTTGTACTACCTCTGTGTAACAGAGGTACTTTTCACCCCTGGTCAAAATAATTAACTGAGGGAACATACTGCCTATGGGTACACCCTTGCCAAGAGGTATATATGACTCAGAACCAGCCTTGAAACGGTTGTGTGAATCCCAGTAGCATTCATGACTGCAACAGAGAGGAGAGGGAGAAGTAAGGAGTATGATTTTTTTCCATGGGCAGGTTATTCTATCATTAGATTCCCAGGGGATTTCTGTAACTTTTCCCTGAAGATTCTGGTCCTCCTGCTCCTAGACAGACATCTCAAAAAAACCCAACAAAACTGCTGACCTGATGTGAGATGGAAACCCCCTTTCTCCATTAGCATCCTAGCTCATACTAAGATGCAGGTTTTAAAGGTAGATAAGCAGTGTCCTGGGCAGCCTCGCAAAGGTCAACTACTGGCAGTGCCAAGCACCTGGGATCTTTTTCAACAACTTTTTTCCTTCCCTGTACTCAGAAAGTCATGATTCCTCTGCCTAATACATCTCCAAGTATGCTCATCTCTAAGTATGCCTAACCCTTTAAAAGGACAGGAGGAGAAAGCAACAGCCTACCAATTGGAAAAGTCACTTAGCCTATGGCTAAACCCAAGTTCAAATCATTCCTCCTTTTGACAGCAGCCCATTTTTACCAGCAGACTACCTTAACCACTGAGTTATAAGATATTTTTCATGGGAAGGAATATAATTGCCACAGTTTTTCTACCTCCCTGAAATTTAAATATTAATTGGAGAGAGAATAACAGTACAGCCCTTCTACTATGGCATACAGATATTGGTATCACCACTGTCTAAATGAATATTTAGATATTATACCTGGAATACTGCTTTTCCTTTTCATAGTGTACTTTTCAGAATTTTATCACTTGGGTGATTAAAGTAGGTAGAGAGAAGAGTAATTTTGTAATATCATGTGGGAACAGCTGTTTTGCAGAGGCAGAACAACTTAAAGCCAGTTTCACTGGATTATGTTACTGTTAAAGTGAATACAACATTTCAGTAAGTCTGATGTAAAATACCAGAATGCACCAGGGATAATGTTGTGTTTTACGGATTAACTTTTGCCAGTCCATCTTACATTCCCTATTGCCATTGCAGGTTGCCATTCCTGGGGAAGACCTTTCAGCTGGTTAAAGTAAGGTATGCAGTCTAGTAGTTTAACCACACCTTCCTGAGTACAGGAAGGACCACTGTCGGAGCTTTTTCATACGCATTTTTTAAATGCTAAGAAAACTTAAGTGGCAATGCAGATGTATTTGGCAGCCCATTGTTCTCCCAAAAGGCGTGGCAAAGTTCGTAAACTAAAGAAGGAAGAAAAAAATGCTATAAATAGTATGCAAAATGTCTAAACCTTTTCACTGCTTCTAGTTGCCCCAGAAAATGGCTAGCACTGTCTTCTGTTTTCCTTTCTGAAATTGCTTAGCAGAGAAAAATGCTAATCATCATAGCAGGTGCCAGTACATTTCATGGAGACGGTACACAATCTTCAATGTTAGGAGGCCTGATCTGCCCACAATTTGAATACCCCTCTCCTCTGCAAACGAGTGAAATATCTTGCAGAAGTCCCTGAAAGTCTGGTCTATAGTATGCTAAACTTGTGTATCTTGATCTTGCTCCACTGCCATTACTACCTTAGCTAAAGAACACAAAGATTTGCTGATAAAATCAGTTACCTAAGGAAAATTGTGCTGAAAATCTGGCTAAGTCAATGACATACATTACAAGCTGAATGCCTGTAACCAGTTTTGTAGCTTATGTTATTGATAAATAGCTTATTTGTTAATGTGTTACCATCATTTGACTTAACAAAGAACATGCATACGGGTGGCTAAGGAAATGAAAACCGGACTCTGACCAATAGCAGTGGGAGTGTGAGGATTACCATTAGATGTGTTTTTTCATTAAAGAATAAGAAAGACTTTATAATATCCCCATCACCTAAAATCCCTACTGAGAGTTCTCTGGGAAAGAACCAACAGTACTGATCTAAGGGAAAGCCATCTTATTAAAAGATATTAGAGAAGTTAAGGGGAGACAAGTTTCTTCCTGCTCCCTATCTGAAATTTTTGTATAGTAATGAATTGGTCATGGGCACTGTAAATGCATAGGAGACAACCCCCTCAGGGTGTTCTTTTTATGGTACAGATAAGGAGATGTATCTGCCCCACAAAATGATATCCATGTGAGGAGCTTCAAATTACACTTATCTGATAGATTGGGTTTCTCTCCTTGTTCTGGTATTGTGCTGGGATTATTTGCTAGGGCTAAGCAGCCTTTTTGCTTGTAATAATGATTCTTTCGTTTACTATTTGGATGAAATTAGTTGATTAAGAAGTTGATTGTCATTTGAAAACCTATATGGAAATTTTATACCAATCAAAAAACGCAGTGAACCAATATCCCACCTACTTAATGCAATCTTCATTTGACAGGTGGGCTCCACACCAGTGTCATCGGCACACATAACCAGCCAAATGTAACGTAATGTGATCATGTTCTCCATTCACATCAAAGCTGAATATGAGCATGTAAGAAAGGTAGGGTTTTCCCCATTCCTGGAAGATACTGGCTGTGGTACAGTTAGCACAGAATGGCTTCCTGTAGAAGAGTTCTTAGAAAATGCATTCCAAAGTCAATAACTGCAGAAATAAGATGAAGGCCAAAAATGGGAATCAGAAAGGATGGAGTTGAACTTAAAAATGTTCAGAGAAGAGCAAAAAAGATGACCAAAGATACAAAATTACTTTTTCACACAAGGAACAAATGCATCTGCTAAGGCCCTTTTAGTGTGGTGAAGGGATATCTGAAAGGAGGTATAAATCACAAACAGTATGATAAAGATGTATTTCAATTCTCCTTCAGGACAAGAGCTTTTTGGCATCAAAATTAAGCTAGTAGGAAGGGGGGAAAAAAAAAAAGAGAGAGATGTTTCTTCCTACAATATTTATGTTAGCTGTCCTTGCTGCAGGAAGCTGTGTTTCCAATAGTTTATGGAATGCAACAGTTATTTGTATAGGTGTTTATCTGTGCTTATGTGTGTGTATTCACGTATGTACATAAATACTTACATATGCATGTGTGTGTACCCATACATAAAACAGTCCAATGAGAAATAAGACAAGGTTGTGGAAGGGAAATCCCTTCATGTTTACAAGTAAACATTAACTATGTTTGGCTGAGAAAGACCCTATCATGCAAATTGGTAGAGACTGTAAGGATACTCAGGGAAAGCGACTTGTATGCTTTCCCTGTTCTTCGCTCCTTCCGAATCACTTGCTTTTGGCCACTGTTGGAGATAGAGCATTAAGTTAAATAAACCTTTGGGCTGACCAAGGACTGCCGCTCCCATGTTATGCCCCTATGGTCAAAATTTGTAAAAGGTACATAACTAAAATTGTATTAAAATTGTTTCCTAATTCTTTGATGTTGATGTAAACAGTGAGCAATACAATCAAGGTTATATCAAATTTTGTAGAATGTTCATGCTTTAGGTATTAAAATAAGCCAGTCGCCTTAGTGAAGGGGCTGTCATTCAGCCCCTCAGCTGAGAGTCGTTCAGCATTGTCATTTTAGTTTCTTCAGACTGAATTTCTTCTTTAGTTATGTGACAAATGTGGAGAGTATGTATATATATAAGTACGGAGAGCACTGTATTTTGCTAGCAGGTTTAAGACCCTTTCCTTACTCATAAATACCTTTGCAGTCCAATAAATTTGCTCTTCTGTTCAAATAACAGATAAAAAAGCAAGACAGACAAGATAGGTCATCTGCACCAGTAAAATAGAAAATGAAATCACAGAAGTGGTATCTACCCTCCACATTGCCCTCCCAGGTTCTCTGGAGAAGAATTCACCTGTCTCTTTTTCCTCCGTTGTCCATAGAAGTAGAAGGATTAATAGCATTTCCGAGCATATTCCAAACAATAAATTTCAGGTGCAGATTCCAATCACAAACAGAACTACGTGAAAGAAAGGAGAATACATTTCCTAAGTTAACAGATCTGCAAGTAGGGCTTCATGGGCTGAGAAGCTGAAGAAACAACTGAGATCTTTTCTTACCTTTACAAAGTACTTGTCCTCTGCTATAAACTGGCCAATGGACTGCTACAATGGTGAGGAAGTTCCTACATTTTAAATATCAGCTCCTTCCCTTTTATTCTAAGTAAATTGTATTCTTCTGAATAATTGTTTTCAGAACTGTGAGTACTTTGGAAAGAATGTTGGCAGAAACAATCTTTTGCATGAGTTTTGATGTTCAGTACACGAAGAATTGAGCTGAAGGTTTTTCTATCTGTTTTTGTTGATGCTGTTGTTAAGTACAATGAAAACAACTCTGGGCTTTAAAACAGGAAGATTTTGAAATAATTTGAGTGGTATTACTAGGGAAAGAGTCAGAACAGAATTATTATAATTATCTGGATGTAATCATGGAGTCCCAGATCAGTTCCTGACGTTCCAGATCCTGCCACAGTGCTATAGGGTCATACTCTGAAGAACCCAGTAATTTCAAGTGTGGGCTGCTTTGGATCCTTGTGCAGGTTATTAGCCTGAGAAAACAAAATGCCAATTAATGTCTAAGTAAGTAATCTGAATTCTGCTCAATGAAAGGAGAAGCCAAACTGGTGACAGCTATTTTCAAACACCTTTTTCCTCAGATCTGGGCGAGACTTTCCATCACAGGCCCTATTTAACCAAAAACGTAGGCTACATCAAAAGCTAGGCTTCTACCTCTACATTTATCACTCAAGACACCCCTAGTGTAAGCCATCTCACTCTAATGTAGATGATTAAAGTAGGTCAGAGCGTTCGGCTCTAGAAGTTACCATTTCTCTCCACTGTCTTGAAAGAGAGCCTAAGATGACAAGTCAGATGTAGGCACCTACACTGTAAACACCTAGACGTGTCAAAGGAATCCCATGTAATGGCAGAATTTCAAATAAAATTTTTGCTGTTGCAGAAAGCAATGACTTCTTGCCAAATTAAAAGGAAAAGGAAACAAGCATGCAGATTTTTTTTTTTTCTCTCTGTGTCTGGCCAGAATTCAAGTTGCAACGCTCATTCTGCAGCCTCAGCAATTCTGCATCTATACCACATCAAAATTTGTCTCGTTCTCAAGTAAACTGCGTGTTCTGTGATGCATTGTAGAAAACAGCTTCCCTACTGCACTGTGACCACTTACTTACACAAAAAGTGTGACAAGGAAGCTGTAATCTGGCCTTGTGGGAGTCTGACCCACAGAGAAATTGCAAGATGAGAGAAGAGAGAAAAACTGAGAAATCACTGTGCTTTCTTGGCAATTCCGTACCTTTCGTTCACAGACACAAAGGAAATATTCCTTCTACTTTTAGGAAGAACATGTCATATCTTTCTGGATTTTAACCTTCTAGCTATAACAAAAGTAAGACTCGAATTTTTGGGTTTAGCTGCCTTACTTGTACCTAACCTTATTCACTCGGTTCAGACCACCAAGCTGCAGACAAACCAGTATAAAGGGGTTTTGACATCTTCTATGGACCTATAAGCAGAATCTCCATAGTATTGTGCCTGAATCTTTGAATTCTTTATCTTTACTTAGTTTTGATTGTGAAATATGCCATTCTGCTCCAGAATATCTGAAACTTTTAAACTCATAGTGCTAAACTCATTTTAGGCCGAAGCAGAGAGCTCCAAGTTAGCGAGCTGTGTTGTAGCTTAATTATATGGCAGGGTTGGGTGTGTGAAAATAGCCACTGCACGCTGGAGAATAAATTGCTGGGTTTGGTTTTTCCTGATTTACAAGTTGCTATAAGAGGTGCATGTTCCTAGGGAGTGGTGAAAAGTAGGGGTGTGTTAAACAGGTTTAAGAACATTTTAAAGAGACACTGTCAGGTTTGAGACACAATAGATTTGGTGTACTTCCTTCTTCCTTCCAAATAACATTTTCTGTTTCTGCAGTTACAAACAGCTGAGCTGCACCCTGCCTCTCTATTTAACGATACCACAAAATCCAGTGTAGCAGTTAGTATCACACTGGTCGCTCTCTCTCTTCCCTTTTTTCTTTTTTGCCATCAGTCAGGAAATGAAACTGCCATAACTGCTGTTCTTTGCACTCCTTGGAGAGCAGAATTCATATGCCATTGAGCTCAGCCAGTAAAATCTTGTGGTTTTCTGTAAAAATAGCTGTGGTGAGAACAAACAACACTTGAATGAAGTTATTTCTCCACTCAAGAGCGATACAGAATTTATTTGCTACTGTTGCTGGGGCCACCACTTCAAGGTCTGAAATACGCCAGTCCAAAGATTCGGCTGCAAATTCCCAGGAACATTTGTAAAAATCACAAGATTTTGAACTTGAATTTTCTTGTTTCTCAGAAGTTTTGCATGGAGAATGGACACAATTTTAAATCTTTTATACACAAATCATTGGCTTCGAGCCTTGGACAACTACTGGGTATTTTCTTCTTCTGGGTATCCTACTGCAACCAAGGATGAATGCAATCGAAAATGAGAGCAATCCTTCTTAAACAGATTTCACACATGATGACTGGAATACCCACTTCAATCCTTTGCTTAGTATAGGAGAACAGAATTAGCGGAACACAATGTATATACAAACTTCAGCCTGCCACTATTGCAAATAACACTGAAGTCTTTGTTGGGAAGTATTCAGCCTCACTCTCTAGAGAACATTTTTAAATAGCTTTTATCCCCCAAGCTGGTAAATATGTTAAATTTTTGATCTCTTCTGTGGCATTATGCTACAGTACTTACAGTGCTAATGCAACTTTCTGTATAATAGAAACTTTCAACCCCAAAAGGTCCAGCATTTAGTTAATTGAGAAAAACACTTTTAAATTCTCCCTTTCAAAGGTAATATGAGAGCACCATGACACACACAAAAATCATTGTTAGACACATCAAAACTTAGTTCATTAGGAGCATAGTGGGGATGTGATTTGCAAGTGCTGCTGTTTGGAAAAGGCAGGGCAGTTGGAGACTGAAATTTGGAAGTAGGTAGCAAAGCAACTGAAGAGGAGCTGAAATAAAAATGAAGGAAGATGTCAAAGAAAAACTGGAAGCAAGTAGAAAAGAATCTAGAAGGTCAAAGATCAGTCTGATCTCATACACTGACAACGCAAATCCTATAGAGCTGTTCTCATTAAGGGTTTCAGGAACTGTATCCTTGCATATGAAGATTGTTTTCTATTGTTTTTCAAGCAATGATAGAAATATTTATATAAAAAATAATAGAACAACTTTTTCCCCCAGAAATCTCACATTTTAGTAGAACTGCAATCAAATGAAGACAGACAGGATGAGCAGTGATGTTGCACGAGAACTATGTAGTTAAAAATGCATGGCATTTCAGCTATTCCTTCCACATGGCTTGCGATTGAGACAGATTAACATCTGAGTTATGCTGCAAAAGAAGCAAATAAAGGCAAACACACTGGATGAGAAAGCATGGTTGCTCAGCTGCAACCAAGGGAAGCAAGGGATTTGAAGACAATGCCACAAACAAGCAAACCTCGAGTTTCATTCAGAAAGGCAAGTTCAGTTGTAGCCTTTTAATACAATTTTTCTGAGCGTTTTGTGTGGTCAGCCTTCTGAACAGTCAAAACTGCAGAGACTACCCATTCAGGAAATGCCACAGAGATTTTCATGAATCAGTATCTCTGCCGTTTATCTAACTGTACAGTGCCACGATCCAGTAAACGGGTGTTGACAATAGGTTTTGCAGTGAACAGCAAGGGTGCGGTTTCATTATCAGTTTAAACTGATCTATTACCGCATTCTCACCAAAAGGAACAGTTGTGACTTTCCTGTCCTGCTCTTGGTGATGCTCTCGGCCATGCTCTCCAGCTAGTTGCTTAGGTTACCTCGGTCAGATCAGCAATCAACATCATCAAATTCACTGCAAGTCCCACAGTCAAAAGAACTGAAGCAAAGCATACAGAAAAAAAAATATGCAGGGTAGGGCAAGACCACCTCATTGTTCGCAGTGTGCTATTAGGTGGTTTATACGAGTCAGAAAACCAGCTTTTAAAGTTAACATCTTAATTTAGCAACTACTGAAACAAAAGGAGAGTTCAGGCCTCAAAAACAATATTTTAACCTCTCTGTAAATTAAATCATATTGCTAAGAGTGATTTCCCTTTGCTAGAGTAATTTCCCTGCCCTAACAGCTACAGATCTTTTAATACAAGATAAGTCTCTCACAGGATTTCAATTGAAAGGACTTAGCAATACTTAGAAGGAACCTTCTATGGCCTGTTAGAGTACATTCTAAGTTTCTTAAAGTATTGCATTAGCTCTCTTCTCATCTACAAATCACACCTAGATAGTTTTCTTCACAGTAGCTCATACAGTGTTGTGTTTTGGATTTGTGATCAAAACAGTGTTGATAACACAGGAACATTTTAGCTGTGGCTGAGTAGGACTTACACGGAGTCGAGGCCTCTTCTGTTTCTTACACCACCCCACCAGCGAGTAGATTGGGGGTGCACAAGAAGCTGGAATGGAACACAGCTGGAACAGCTTACCCCAACTGACCACATTGATATTTCATACCATATGACATCATACTGAGCATATAAAGCTGGAGGAAGAAGATGGAAGGGGGAACATTTGGAGTTATGGCATTTGTCTTCCCGAGTAACGGTTATGCACGATGGAGCCCTGCTTTCCTGGAGGTGGATGAACACCTGCCTGCCCATGGGAAGTAGTGAATAAGTTCCTTATTTTGTTTTGTTTGTGCACACAAACTTCACTTTACCTATCAAACTCTCTTTATCTCAACTCCTGAGTTTTTTCATTTTTTACCTCACATTTTTTTACCTCACTTTTACCCATCCAATTTTCTTCCCCATTCAATCACAGGGGGAGGGAGCAAGGGGCTGTGTGATGTTTAGCTGCATACTGGAGTTAACCCACAACACAGACTTTAATTAAATAATAGGATCAATTCACAGAATCAGAGAATCACAAAATTGTTGAGATTGGAAGGGACCTTTTATGATCATGTAGTCCAACACCCCTGCTCAAGCATGATCAGCTAGAGTATGTTGCCCAGGATCATGTCCGGCTGGGCTCTGAGTATCTACAACAACGGAGACTCCACAGCCTCCTTGGACAATCTGTTTCAGTGCTTGACCAACCCTGCAGTAACGAAGTGTTTTCTTGTGGTCAGATGGAATTTGATGGTCTTTATGTCCATTGCCTCTTGTCCTGTCAGTGGGTACTACTGAGAAGAATCTGGCTGCCTCTCCTTCATCCCCTCCACTGATGAGACCCCCTTAAGCCTTCTCCAGGCTGAACAGTCCCAGCTCTCTCAGCCTTTCATATGAAACATGCTCCAGTCCCTTGATCGTCTTTGTGGCCCTGCACTGGACTCGGTCCAGTAAGTCCACATCTTTCTTGTACTAGGTAGTCTAGAACTGGACACAGTACTCCAGATGTGGCCTCAGCAATGCTGAAGAGAGGAAAGATCACCTCCCTTGACCTGCTGGCAATGCTTTTACTAACGTAGCACAGGAGGCTGCTGGCCTTTTTTGCCATTACAGGTGCATTGCTGGCTCATGGTCATCTTGTTGTCCACCTCCTGGACAGCTTCCACTCCAAGGTCCTTCTAGGCAAAGCAACTTTCCAACCAGTGGACCCCCAGCATGTACTGCTGCCTAGGGTTATTCCTCCACAGATGTAATACTTTGCCTTTACTATTGCTGAAGTTGATTAAATTCTTTTCTGCCCTGTTCTCCAGCTTGTCAAGGTCCGTCTGAAAGGCGACACAACCACCTGGAACATCAGCCAGTCTGCTCAGTTTGTATTGTCTGTGAACCTGCTGAAGGTGCACTCTGCTCCTTTGTCCAGGTCATTAATGAAGATGGTAAACAGTATTGGCACCAGTGTTAAGCCCTGGGATATGGTGACTTCATTAGATCAGATTCAACCATCTGAAGCATATACCTTCCTTCTTCTTATGATGAGTGACAATTTCTCTTCTCCCTAAGCTTATGTACACTATATAAATTGCTACTTCCCCACAGAGAAGACCAAGCTAGAATTAATAGCTTTGAAAAGCAGTCCATGCCCTCTGTAATTATATACATCTTGTCTTCATGGGACAGCACTAACCTGTTTCCTTCCTCTTTTTCTCCCATCCTTGCCACATCTCGTCTCTGACAACCACAGTAGGTAGAAAAGATGAAGGGCTTCCTTGAACTCTTCAATAACGAACAAGAAGGAAGGAGGTAATCACCCATACATTGACAACTCTATTATTATAAAGTCAATGAAATGTAAACTATCTCTACTTCTGCCTTCTAATTAATTTATTGTAATTACTAAAATGTACTGGTTTATTTTTCTTCTTCTGTTGCAACAGAGATGTCTATTAAAAAGCTTGCAAAAAGAAAGAAGAGTTAAAAACTGAAATTCATATACAGGAAACTGTTTAAACATAAATGTAAATTTGTATTAGAAGCAAAGAAGATAAATGGAATAAATAGGCATATTATATTGCAGTGATCCCACTGAGCCAAAGAGTATTTAATAATTTAAAGTTTTGTGTGAGTAAGTACTAAAGGTGTTGCTCTGTAATGAACATCCAAGCTAATCCGAATTCACAGTGACAGTATCTCATAAGCAGTAGTACTGAAAGGTAAAATACATCACAGCTTTGATTTATTCAACAAGGTACAGAATATGCATTCAGACAAATATATGACCACACGGTAGAAACAGACATCTTAGTGTACAGATGAAACTTTAACCGCTACTTTATATATTTTAATTCCACAGTAAATTTCATGTTTCTAAAAGATAAATACTAGTTTACTGAGCTTAAATATGGCCATATACAAAATTAATGTTCCAGATGCAAACTTTCTCTGTAGTTGTCATGAGCAGTGTGCCACATAAACAGGAGTCATCCCACCTCTGGCCCCTGGGCTGCTCATGCAGAGACTCTAAACACAAGGTGACCACATGTCCCTTATATTGTTTTCTCCTCAATTTGTGTTTAATGGAGTGGTCTTTAGTCAGTACTTTGAAGCAATAATGGTGCACACCCGTCTGTTTCTGCTTCCAGATGAATAGAGCTCAGAATAAGGTACCTGCAAGCCAGATGTAAGACATCCTCTGCTCTCAGTATTTTTGTAGTGACCGCTCCTAGGTGACTGCACAAAGGAAAAGCAAATTTCAGGTGCCTCAATATGTAGGGGTCTCTGACTCCATGCATCATTTAACGCAGGCAGGGACGGCCTGACTCAGAGCTTTGCACGCCAGTGTGAGTGGCAGACACCTCACTGCATCCTCTGGCTATGTCTGACCTTCCCTGAACTGCTTTAATGTTCTTGTTGAGCTCTCCGTAAGCTCTCCCCATGAATCCAAGTAGAAACTTGGGACTAAGCAGAGATGCAAGTTCTGAAATCCTCACAAAATAGCATCAAACACAAGGGGTTAGATTACTCCCTTGTAACAGATACAAGGAAGTGTCTGCTTACCTCTATCAGTAGATAGAGGGATTTTCAGCACATGCGCTTAGGCATGTCCAGGTGTGAATGCTTATGGGTCTTGGGCTGAGGTCTGCCCCAGCTACTGCTGCCTCTGCCTCCCGGCCCCCATGCAGTGCCTCGAACTCACAGCAGCTATTACATTTTGTTACACCGAAGCTTGAGGAAGGAACAGACTTCAGCATTTCTGCTATATTTCAGAATCACTCAGTACGATAGACAGAAAAATCCATGAAGGGTTTATTCACTATTTCTGGCGCCACAAGATAAATCTCCAGCAGGCTGCTCAAGCTGTATGAACAGATTTATTACCATCATGCTAGAGCGAGAGCAGTGCCTTTACTGCTGACTGCAGGTCCCTGCACCTTCCTCTGAGGTATCTGGCTCTGGGCTCTGTCAGAAACAAATTACTGGCCTGGACAGTGTGTGGATCTAATCTACTCTGTCCATACATCTATAATGGAAAGCATTAAAAGCAGAAGCACCCTTCTTTCTACCGGCCTTCGCAACAGAAATGAGTGATTCAAAATATGATATTGCTGTTGAAATGTTACAAATATCGAAGTCAGGTTCCCCCTCACTTTTAATTGTAATAATTGATTTAATTTTCCACACTGTCTCTCAAAAACCCAAATATTTTCATCCAGATACTCATTAGCCCAAAGATCACAGGACAGGACAATATACACAAGTCTGAAGAGGATGCATAGTACTAATTTACTTTAATCACAATCTATTAAGTATTTACATAAATACAATCCTCCATGGAAATATGTTTTTATTTTGCCAAGAGCAGTTCCTTGTAGGATGATAGGGTGAGAAATACTACACATGTTATTACAAATAATTACTTAGAGGTAAATGTACTAATTTTAATTCTATCGGGTAATCTTGAGGCTTCCCATACTTTAAAAAAAAATCTTTTTTTTTGCTTGCACTAGTTCATCGTTTCTTTTAGATACTGGCAGTACTTTTTTCCTCTGGTAACAAAGTCCTGCCTTCCATCGCCTTGGAAGGACACTCTTCCTGAAGTAATATAAAGACTCAAACAGTCTTCATCTGACTGGGCAACTGCAGAGAATAAAACAGCCCCTCACCTTACCATGATCCAAGACAAGAGTAGCTGCTCCAGGGTGGGTGGGACTTTCCCATAGACCCCACATACAGACCCTATCCTCTTCAGACACTGCTTTCTGTAGTGCAGAGCTACATCCCCTGTACTCAGCACCGGTGAGGCTGCATCTCAAATGCTGTGTTCAG
>VZSC01009272.1:418436-438659 GCA_013398225.1 Steatornis caripensis | reverse complement strand
CCTGCTCTAGGCTAACCTGCTTTAGCAGGGGGTTGGGACTAGATGATCTCCAGAGGTCCCTTCCAACCCCTACTGTTCTATGATTCTATGATCTTCAAAAATCACAAGAACCCGCGTGTTTTCAAAAGTGATTGGTGACTTTTGAAAACCAGTTTATAAGTTTTTGAGTTCTCAAATCTAGCTGTTTTGCTGGGATCCATTTTTCAAAGGGCCAGAGGCCAGTGTGTTCTGCAAACAAGGGCTCCTTTGGGCTTTTCAGTGTGGATGGCCTAAGCCCAAGGCATCTGCAGTAAGGGATTGCCTTAGAAAAATCTTGCCCATTAAGGATTAAACTAGATGAGAGCAACAGCAGGAGCAAGTGCTTGGATAACAGAAAACTGAATTATGTAAAATCATCACTATTTTACAAGCTCTCTCCAAACCCATTTCACTGAGTTCACTTTTGATCTCAAACTGCACATGTTTCCAAATGGCAAAACCTTTGATCTCTGTCACAGGACACTTCTGTTCTTAAAGGCTTAATTGTGTTTCAAAGACGCTGCAGTTCTGACGTGTCAGAACATTCTCCTATGTGATGAAATCGGAACACAATTTAATTTTACATCATTATCCCTGCTTTTGTACATCTGAGAGGCACTGGTGATCAAGGAAAAAAGGACATTTCCTTTGGTTGATTCCAGCACACCTTGCTCCGTGCGTCCGTACTCTCTGCTCAGGTGCTGATAATTCCTCAGGAAAATGTCAATGTGTTTCTTTTGCAAGAAAGGAACTGTCAGACTTGGTTCCACCTGATGTTATGGAAACAAACGTCCATGCAGATTCTGATTTGCTTCAGAGTTGTACCACAAGACAATATATTAATGATATGGAAAAGTGCAGATCTTTAACCTACGTTTTACTTTCCACTTATGAACAGTTCAGTCTTTACCTGTGTGTGTGCATGCTCTACCCCACAGAGACTTTTTTACAATGTAGGTGTCAACAGCATAATAGTGGAGAATTCATTAAATGGCAAATTGCTGTACGTTATAATAACTCCATTCAGTTAAAAGTTACTCCCCTTCTTCTGCTTTCCTTTGAAGTGTCATGAAGTGGTAGTTACCCAAGGTTTTTAGCAAGTGAAACAGTAATGATAATACAGCATTTTTTTATAAGGCAGCTTCCAATATACGTGTGGAATTAATGTTCTCCCCTTTGTTAGGTTTAGACTCTTTGGTAACCTCTTGCGGAGATGTAGAAGAAAATGAGAACAAAATAATGCTTTACCTGTTACTTGAATTGTATTTCTCTGATTATTTGCATTTTGCAGGGCCTGATTAAAAATATCCTGCTCGCATTGGTTTCACTTGAAGCTGTTTGAACTAAGCACTTCTGAAAATTAAATCATGATTCAACAGAGCGAGCAATTTAGGGCTTAACTCCAGGCCTCGATAACCCAGAGCATGATTCTGTGGTGAAGATTGGTTTTGGCAGTGGGAAAGCTAGAAAATCCTTTCATCCACCTCAATATTCACTTACTACAGAAGTTGTCTTCCAGTTCAATATTGACCTTTCAGTTAGGTGAACAGCGTTCTTAACATTTTTTCTACTGTGGCGCACCACAGCAGAGATGTGCTTTTTTCGCTTGATAATATTCTAGTGGTAGCAGATCTGTTTGGAAAAATGATTCAGTGATCTGTGTCACCAGCTCCAAGTCTGTACTGAGTTTAGCCAATCTAGGAGCAAGCAAGGCCAAGTTATCTAATATATTTGCTTTTCAGCATTATTCCAAAATAGAGTTTTGCTTTCCCTGTGGGGAGATCCCGACATCTCCAGGTGCCCTAATACTCCCATGCTTGGAAGCTATGCACATGGACTTCCTTGCTCCTGACACCTAAAATATTACCCTCCTTGTTCCTCCCTCAGGTTTGCATGCACACAGTCTCTAAAAGCTTATTGAAACATTGCTTACAAATAAAAATAGATGTTCTTAAAACCAGATCAGCTGAGGTGGTGGTCACATGTTTCAAAACACTTGGTGACAACAACAGTTTTAGACAGTGCCATTCCTATATTCCCCAGAATCATTTGTTCTGGTAGCCTGTCCCATGGTTTACTTTCTGGCTTAGCTCTCTGTGGGATTGTGCTGTGAACCAGGTTGGAAGATTGATCCAAATAAACAGTCTGTTCAGACTTTTTCCTTTTTAAGGTCAGACAGGGATGAGCAAGAGAGGGAGATTTCAAGACATATCCGAAAACTCTGGTCATGCATACTTCACCTCACTAGAGTCTCGCTTCTCGATAGCTGAGGTTTGCCTCACACCTGAATTACCACAAATAGCCAGTCAAATGCAAAGAGGACTAATTTCAATTGGAGTGAAATGCTGACTAAACATCCCTCCAGGCTGCCAGTTCAGTTGTACTTACATGCTGCTATTTCAAGTTTTTAGGACTTGGGGCGGGGGTGCACACCGTAAGTTGTGCAATTACATTTAGATCAATAATCATTGCTAGGGTAGAGTTCATTAATTTCTGTGGGTGTATTGTCCTTACCATTGACGAGCCTTGTTTGGAGTGTTTGGATACTATCATGACATGAAATTTCTGCATTCCTCAAGCCTGATTCTGCACCATTACACAGTACCTGTAGGGTGCTTTCACCTGCCTGCCTTGGGGCCAAGTTCTTTTTATTTTGCAGGCCTATGCCTTGGAGTCCAAGGACTGTTTCTGTCCTGTGAAAAATCCGGAGACTTAGAGGTCAATAAGCTGCTAGTAGCTGTGTGGTGGTGTGATCCAGCCACCAGCTTCATCTTCTGTGCTCTTTCTTTATTGCAGCAATTCAGCTTTGTCTCCCTGCCCACGGATGTCCTGGAAATAGAAGTCAAAGACAAATTTGCAAAAAGCCGACCGATCATCAAGCGTTTCCTGGGAAAACTCTCTATGCCAGTTCAACGCCTCTTGGAAAGACATGCCATAGGGTAAATTTGCTGCTTGTTTAACAAGTGTGTTGCTGTTTTGAAGTCCCTGCTGATACATCATTATAGTTGATATAATGATGTTGAGGGGGTGTTATTAAACTGACAGTTGTCTGATGAGTGATGTTGGTCTTAATTAGAATTTATAGCACTACGGGCCCAAGAAAGCGTTCCCTCTATAACTCTATCCATTGCATTTTGAAAAGTGAGAGATGGCATTCAGGAAATAAAATTGTTTTGTGTGTATCATGGCTGCAAATCTGGAGAGTGCAATATTTTCAATTTGAATATTATTTTAATGTTGTCCACAGGCTGTTTTCACGTTTCAGAGAATTACCTATGGGCTAAAATCCTGCCAGATCTGTTCCTCTCCATGTGATTTCTGGACAGGGGAAACATTATAAAAAAATACATGTGGCATACGTTGTAACTAAATCTTTCTGACCCTACCCTGCTGCCAAGGAATAACCAGTTCACTTGAGCTCACCAGCCCTGCCTTGCTTCCGCTTTTCGTGGAAGTCCTGGGAAGGTGTGTGCTGCCAAAGTAACACAAACCAATTTGAGGAAGATGGATAGTATGCAGACAAAGCCAAAAAGTTGGCTCTCAACTTTCAGGTTCAGGCCTTGAGGAGCAGGGAGAGAAAGAGTCATCTACTGAGGAGAGCATAGGCAATGCGGTTCCCAACCAGGCATTTCTGAAAATTGAATCTCAATTCAGAGAACAGCAGGAAGCTGAGCGTGTTGGAAGTGTTTTTGAACAACTGGTTCAGAAACTGGCTCTGATATTGACAGCTGAATCTACCAGAAGGAACTAAGCTCCCTCCCTGTTTCTCAAGTAGGGAAGATAAGACTAGCTTTTTAGAAACCAGATGGAAAACAACAGCTTGGGGAAGGTGGAGCTCTATAGCTGATATCACTGGCTTCCCTCTATATGGTATTTCTCATAATCTTCTGATTATATCTTCCTATTTTACCTCCTTATTGTAAACATTGTCTATCTAAGGTTATACTTTGCCAACAACAGTGCCTCCAACCTGCACCTAAATCTGGCTTAGTTTTAATACCATAGCGGCTTTTTAAATCTCAGGCAATCTCAGTGATAAGTAATACCCACAAATTCAGAAAGATCACATACAGATCCTGAGATCGTCTTATTTATAGGAGTTCCTGATGCATGTGGATAGTGCATTGCTGCAACTATCCTAGCAAATATATTGGGCCCAAGTGGAAGTGAACTATGTTTCTTCAAAAGATATGAAAATATTACTATTTAGTGAACCCTTTACACTCAAAAAATGCTTTGCAGACATTGATTCAGCTTCATTTTGGGCAGCTGGGAAGTTAATCTCTTCTATAGTTTCATTCTGTTCTGAGGGGTGGATGAAGTGTGGCAAAGGGAGGGACCTGCACAAGGACAGAATGGAGTCATTGATCAACCTTGTCAGGAAGGTGTTCTCCTGATATTTCAGCTTCATAGAGGTAAGAGGGGTGGAAATAGATGAAGAGCAGTCATTCAGCCAGTTTGAAAAGAAAAGGTGGTAAGTGGGGACTGGCCTGTACAGGATTTTGAAAGACAGGACAGGAAAGCTGAATTTTGTGCAGATGGTGAAGGGAAGAACATACAGAAACGCAAGGTTTTGCAGAAAGGTAGATACGGTCAGATCAGCAGGGAAGTGAAGTCTTGTTACAATAGCTGAAGTGGGAGTTGTTTGCTTCCCGTGTCAGTATTTTCATACTCATACTGCAGAAGTTCCATTCCCACCGTTCTGTCTCTATATATATACATACGTGCTTGTGTATCCCAGAAGCCTGTCTTATTCACCGAGTCAGCTGTTCCATTGTAATTGAAGACATTGTCCTCTCCTCTGCCATTCGTTCTCTCGTATGCAAGTCAATGTGCCCTCATGGCTGGTTTGAGTAGCCTTTGAAAACCACTATATATTTCTGTAGGACGCAGCAGCTTTATCTATGCACGGTAGACGTTGCGTAGGTTATAGTCTATTGTGACGGTATTTCTTTTCTTTCAGGGACAGGGTTGTAAGCTACACTCTGGGTCGCAGGCTTCCTACGGATCATGTCAGTGGCCAGCTGCAGTTCCGATTTGAGATAACTTCTTCCATCCATCCAGGTAATGCTTGGTCTTAACCCATCATTTATCTATATGCTGGGTTTTTTTGCTTTGCATTCTTTCTCCTCAGAAATTTGAATTCATTCCTGGCTGCTCTGGAACTTTAGGTACAGTCATGAGCAAAGGAAAGTGCATAAAGGCCCCCATCACAGCATGCATCGTGAGTCGCAACTTCCTCCCTGTTTCCGCTTAGCTTAGAGCTACTGGTGTCTCATATCTCCCTGTTCTTGGCTGCTTCAAATACTCTGCCGCGTCACTGGGAGAGAAGAGAGTGGAAAACTATAATCTCATCTGCTTCTCTATCACCTGTCCTGGGGAAGTGCTAGATGGGCGGGTATTTGTAGAGTCACCTGCATTTGAGCTCTTCATAAGTAAAAATGGAGAATGTAATAGTAGAGATTATTAGAAACTTTCTTGGTTTTATTATTTTTAATGGAAAAAGTAAAACAAAAATAATTCTTTGTTCCCCTCTTCACCTCCCTTTTGGTTTGGTTTTGGTTCACATTCTCTTGCAGTTATTAGGAAGTCACTGTCATGATGATGTAAGTTTGAACCTTGGTTTTCATGTCAAAGTCTCAATAGCATTGCTCAGGGACTTTTTGCCTCTCTGTGTGGTAGTGCCCTCTCAGATACACTTTGTCAAGCCAACAGCAGCTGCATTAGTAGTTGGAAATCATGACCTGCCCCTTACTGGAAAACCCTGACTTCCGTCTTTTGACTGTTTGGGTAGTACAAAAGAACCCAGGTTGTCTGGCATCTGAGAGGAGGTGATACAGGTGAGGATCACATCGAAGGATGTTTTGGGGAAAGTTTCCACCTTTCTGAGGTGTGAAAAACAGGTTTTTTAAGTTCTCTGTTGCAGAGTCCCATAAGCTTCAGCACGACAAGAAGAATGTCATTAACATCTCAGGGAAGACTTCTTTGTCATTCCCATGATATTGCCTTCAATGCCAGTTTGGCTTAAGTGGGAGTTTCAAGAAGACGTTACCTTCAGGTTATGTTGCAAGGAGGCAGGGTGCTGCATACAGATTACCACCACGAGTAAGCCCCATGATTGTTAAATCCAGTGTACAAAGACTGCCTAGCAAAAAAAAGCAGTATTTCTTGATAGTTACTCAGTTGCCCACGCATTTCACGCTGTAATTTATGCTTTTAATTTTCTCAGATTGCTGTGAATGCCTGTGCCCCCACAGCCAAGCTTCTGGTTCAGTCAACACTTCTTGTTAAAGGAGTAAGTAATTTCTTTTCCTGTCCCATACAGATGATGAAGAGGTCTCCATTAGTGCAGATCCTGAGCCAGCTGACCTCCAGGAAAGCCCTGTGAACAACCCCACGGAGGAAATCCTCGGTGAGCCTCCATGCATCAACACAGTGACCTCAGAAAGTACAGCTCCAGAACAGCTAAATGGATACAGTGTGAACAGTGTCGATAGCCCAGGGGCTGTCAAACCACCTGGGGAAGTCAACAAGAACAGCTTAAATGAAGAGCTAGCAGGAGATGGGGAGGTTGATGCGGTGCCAGTTCCTGAGCCCTTGGAATCCATCCCAGAAGTGCTGCCGTCTTTGAGTGCTACGGACCTCACAGTGCAGCTGGCTCTGCTGGCTTGCGTGTCTCCTCCTGAGACTGAAGTTAGGGAAAATAACCAAGTCAATTCTGGTACTCAGGGAGATGGTGGAGCCTTGACCAGCATAGAAACATTAGATATTGATGAGGTGAGTGCAGATGTGCATGCTGGCAAGGACCTAGAGAAGAGTCAGGAAGAAGCAGGGGCTTCAGCCCAGGAGGAGGAGGACAACAAGTTACAACTGAGGACCACAGCAAAGAGGAAAAACAGGCCATGCTCCCTGCCTGTGTCTGAACTTGAGACAGTCATAGCTTCAGCTTGTGGTGAGCCAGAGACCCCTCGCACACACTACATACGCATCCACAACCTCCTCCACAGCCTGCCCTCGGCACAGATAAGCAGCGATGGGGAAGAAGAGCAAGATGGTGACAACGGTGGGGAGAATGATGAGGAGTCTACAGTCAAGGAGACGCTGGAGAAGGAGGTGGTCAGCGAGAGTGAGACAGTGGCAGCAGAGCCTCCTCTGGAAAATGAGGCTGAAGAGAATTTCAGCCAGAGCACGGTGCCTCCCGGGACCTTGGATGAGCAATTCTCTGACTTAAATGATGGGCTGTTGGATGGGGAACACCCCAGGACAGGAAGTGAGAGCGAGTCGAGCTCCAGGCCCAATGGTGACAACGAATGCGAGGCGTGCGACACCTCTTGCTACAGCCCCTCTTGCTACAGCACTTCCTGCTACAGTACCTCCTGCTACAGCACTTCTTGCTACAGCACCTCCTGTTATGACAGTAACAATCGCTTCTCCAGCCATACCCGCTTCTCCTCTGTCGACAGTGCAAAGATTTCTGAGAGCACGGTCTTTTCCTCCCAGGATGATGATGATGAGGAGAACAGTGCTTTTGAGTCAGTGCCAGATTCAGTACAGAGCCCTGAGCTGGACAGGGAGCAAGTGGATGGCTCCTCCCAGTGGCCAGATGAACTAGTAGCTCATGGTGGGAATCCACAAAGAGCCCCAGAGAGTCTAGACACTCCAGTAGCAGGTCCAAGCAGCAGAAGAGAAGGTTAGATCCTGAGAATCGATGCGCTGAGCAACCCTGGTTGTCTGGATGTCACAGAAGGCATCAGATAATCTAGGTTTCATATGGCTCACGGTTTATTTTGTACAAATTTGGGAGCTGTGAGCTGGGCCAGAAGTCAGGGAGGGTTGGATATTTGAGCCTGTCCTTAAAAATCCTAGCAAAACCAAGTAAATTAAATGGGGATCTGTATATATGGATTCCTGTAGGTATATGTGCATCATTATAAAATTAAGATTAACTACTGTAGTTATGTGGCAGATCAGCATTATCACATCCACCAACTCATTCCTACTTTCTGGGACTGTTCCATTTCACATATCTGATGTGCTGCCATGTCTCTGATAGTCAGCAAGAGGACCAGCTTGTGCTTGTCAAAGGGCAGATATGCTGATTTATACCAGCTAAAGATCTGGACCAGTTTCTGTATATGATTTGTAGCCATGCACAGTCATAAGGATGGAGAAATGCAAATATTTGTCTCTTAGAAACCCAGTTTTCTAGCCCCGTTTGTTCCAGTTCTCCCAAGTATGAAACAAATCTACCTCAGATTTCACAGACCATAGAGCAACTCAACAGAGGTTTTTTTTCTTAGATACTTTGAAAATTTAATAATAATGAACAAAATTCTCATCTCCTTATCATTCTCTAGAGATAAAATATACTTTAAAAAGTAATTTTTTATGTTTGTAATTTACATACTGTTCTTCGCAATCCCTCCAAACCAATACGTTACATTCCTGGCTTTGGTAACTCATTTTACATTGTATAGAGTTGCATGAAGAGCAGCATTGATCACTTATCTTTTCTTCAATTACTGTATCGTTTTTCTCCAGCTAAAGAAGTAAAGGCCTCAGCAGCAGCTAAGGAATATGCAACAAGGTCAAGAGATAGTCTTTGCATTCCCAAATCCTGTCATCTGTCTCCCACTATAAGTGACACTAAATTAAAATGGCACCAAAAGAATAACTTTTGGTTATCAAGGATCACTCGGAAACCTCAATCAAAGCATCTTTCAACCTTTTCCTTCTCCATTCCCAATTTATTTACCCCCACCTTCCACTGCCACAGACCCTGCCCCAGCAGAAAGAAAGGTGTAAGGGTGGCCTCACATGCTGGGCTGTGTAAAGACTTTGTAGTCTTTACAAAGACTGGAAAAAAGTCTTTACAAAGCTGGGCCTAGGCAATTATTCACTCAATGGAGCAGAATCTAGCCCAAAGAAGTAAATCCTCAGAAGTACACAGAAGTATAGAAAACCGGTTTCCTTCCTTGCAGAGTCTTTGTGCGTGGACAGCATTTATGTGCAAGTATACCTAAGAGGGCACGAGCCTCTGTGTGTGTGAGACCATGCTTACAGATTTGATGGTTATTTTGGACTGTGCATACTTTTGAGAGGGGATGTGGGGGGAGAGGGTTCTTCTGCATGTGAATTCAGTACAGCTCCAAGATTGTGCCCCTTGAGCCTGTGTATAAAGGGCACTGCAGCGTTCACAGTGGCTTTGCTTTGATTAGCTGAGAGAGAGTATGTCTGAAGGGCAGCCCAGCTCTTAGCACTCTTCTGATATCACCAGGGGTGCTGCAGTAAATGTGCACATTGCTTCATGACTTGGCAGCTGTTTCAAGTACAGTAGATGTGGTCACCTCCATCCAATCCAGGTGACTGATACTACCATGCTTCCGCTGACTTGGCGTAACTATCTTGACTAGGGGAGAGTCAATTATGGTGAGGTAAGTAAAGAAACATAGATGGATGATCTGATAGTTGGTGCTACAACACCTGTAGCAACAGCACAGTTTTTAAGGCTATGAGAGATGGACTTTTAGCACTGGGTAATAACTTACATAACATGCAACAGATGCAGCTGTGAGATACGCCTATACACAAGTGATTTAATGAAGACATTTAACAGGCCATACGGTATCATCAGAGCACCTAGAAGAGGGAGTATTTTTGTCTAAGTGATTTTTCTCACTTCTGGGTGGTGTAAGATCTTTTTACAGTTTTATACAAAATTGGCTTCTGCCTTCTAGCTGTTGGTTGTTTAAAGAAAAAACACAAATTTTTGTACTTTTTTTTTTTTACATTTGATAGCTATGTGTTTGGGTTTTTTACAAAATGTTCATTCATAGGCTATTAAGATTCTGACATTAAAGACGGCTAAACCAGCCAGCACACAGTGAGTGTGGCTTAGCTGAATGGTCTGGCTTTTAATTTTGAAGTATCTTTGTGTAATTTTCTGGTGATGTTGGAAATGCTAAATATGTTTTTTCCCTAAGCTGCATCTTTCGGATGCATGTTACATTTATGCAACTTAGATTGTATCTGTATTAACAGGCCCACCTGGAGCTGGAGGTTATAGTGAAAAACTGTTATCACACAATGTGAAAATGTGTCCGTTCGTAGGATAAATAGTCCTGGTTTCTAAGTTTTAAGGACAGACCAAGAAGGAATCTGAATTCTGGAACCTGTGAAATTTTCACATGCAGGTTCCTCATTCTCACAGTTAACTCCAAGATGAGGAGTGCTTTTTCATCCCTACTGTAACTTCTTAGTTTCTTAAATGAGTCTATAAACATTGACTGGATCTTAAGTTACTTGTTCCTTTCAACAGAACATGAGTTTGGACATTTGCTTAGGTTTCCTTTATTTCGTATTTGGATATATAGACATATATACAATGTTAGTGTTTAAAAACTTCCTCTGCGCTGTCTACTGTGTGTGTCTCTCTCCTTCTTTCCCACTTCTGTATCTGAGGTCTTCTTTCTTTATCTCAGATCCTGCTTCACTATCTTTTGTCCTCCTCTTCTACTACCCGTCTCCTACCTATTTCTGGTCCTTCTCTCATTCTCACTCCTTCCACCCAAGATGGACTCTTTGAATTTTGAAAAATACCTATAGAAGGGGATGATCTGCATTGCAGGGACTGCAAAATCCTGCCATTCCAGTCCACTTGTACAGCCATTGATCTTTTAGAAAAGCAGAGAGAAATCCAAGGCAGCTTTTAGCTTCGTATTCCACTGATGGAATGAATTAAAAGTTGGAACCAGGATTTTGCATGTTCCTGCCAATTTCTGTAGAAGCCTGAGTTTGGTTGTACATGCACAGTATTTCTCAGAGATCAAGCCTGATTCTTCTCTCGCTTACACTCGTGTGTCTATGAGTCCAGAATCCGGCCCATAGTAGTTTAGCATTGTCTCAAACCTGAGATGAGAGCCTTGACGGCATTGTTTTAATAATTCTTTGGCATATGAGTTGTTATTAAAATAGTGCTGGAAAATAGGAATAACCAGAGCTGCTAATGCAGCAGGCTAACCTGTTTTTTAAAAAAATCACTTGTTTTACAGTAGCTCATTTTTTGAACCACATGCGAAAACAGTGAATGACTGTCGATGTCTTGAATATCTTGTCCGTAGGTGATTGTCCTTTACTCCATAATTCTCAGCCAGTCAGCCAGCTTCCTTCTCTGAGGCCTGACCATCATCACTACCCAACTATCGATGAGCCTCTTCCACCAAGTAAGCTTTAGTTTTTTAATTTATTGCACTTTTCAGCTTTTCCTGTTAACTCTAACAGTGTAGAGGTCAGTATGTCTTTCTAAATAACCCCATCTGTTCTGTATATACATTCTCCAGAACCCAAGCAACATGCCCTTTTGTTTTCCTTATTTGATCCTGACTTCAATTGTTGTCGTGTTATTTTGGACAAGCTGTATAACCTCCCCCTGCCTTGGTCTGCTACAGTGAAATGAAAATAATATTTCCCTGTTTCCAGTCAATGTGTTTAGACTGGAATGAGTGGGTATCTGTCAGGTGTTCCAGCAGCCTTACTGTAAAGCTTTCTGGGTGGTGTATCAGCAAAGTACTCTCTCTAACGTTTGTCTCCAGGTTTTCCATAACCAACTTCACAGATGGTTTAGGTTGGCAGTCCCTGTGGTCTGTCAGCATTCCTTGCAGGTCCAGCAGGAGCCCTTTCACAGTCAGGGTGCTCCTGGGACAGACAGGTCCAAACCTGAGCGCAACCAGCAGAGACAGGGAAAAGGCACCTCACGTAGATGGGACATGTTGTGCTGTCTTTGGATTTGATAATCAGTGAAATTTGTGTTCATTATGGACTGTAATGGTGTCTGCAGTTGCGTTGGATAAAAATGAGAGGGTCTTAAGTAGCGTGATCGGTTAGCAGGCTGATAACCTGGGAATTTTACCACTGTGTCAACTGCTGGGGATGTTTTCACTTGTCTCTGTAGCCTTTCCCTCCGCTTTTCCTGGAGGATTACCCCGCGTTTTGCATTGGCGTTAAGTGCCCAGCAGAGCGCACTCTGTGCCCTGCAGCGTGCCGCTGATCACCTGTCAACTTCAGCACATGATTTAGCGACCTAAAATGTGCAGTGCCTCAGAAAAACAACCAGGCGTATAAACAAAGCACTCTACTTTCTTCAAAGCCCTAGTAGGGAACACACTTATTTGGCCTATGGTGCACTTGACAAATAATTCATCATTTACCAACCATGCTGTCAGTATTCCCTAAGCCGAAAATAGCCCTGATGCAGGCGTCAGCTGCACAGTAGCATGAGTGATGCAAATGCCTTTAGCCCAGTGAAGTCTTATTAGAGTCCCACTGTGGCTTGCAAGTGAATGATGAAATGGGAACGATTACCTCTGGAACAGGCAAATATTCCTCTTCCTCCCACTCTTACCTCAACGCTTTGTGAATAGGGCACATTCTCCATTAGATGACTTAATGATGGGACACTGACACCAGCTCAGGTAAACAAAACATACTGTGACTCTGTTCCATATTCTTCCATCACCAATTTAATATATTTTTCCTCTTTCTTACAATTATCCTCAAAAGACAAGTATTTCTACCATTGTTTTTCACAAATGCTTTCACAACAGGGTTTACACACTGAAATGCAGTGTGTGATGATATAGTGCAGAAGTTACATCCCTTTGTGGGATTTTATTTTAGCATTTGCATACAACAGTTTTACAATAAAGGCTGGCACTGTGGATTTAAATGTATTGATCTTAATAGGAATAGACTGTACTAAGTTAATTTTGGGGGAAAAAAGTTGAATTGGATAATATCACCTAGGAAGCCTGTTTCCAAAAACACTCCATGATATTTTAAGGTAATTTCAAAATGAAAACTATAGCCTTAATCTAGAAATGTTTCTTCTTCTAGCGTTCAGTATCATTATCTCAGTGCCTTTAATGCCTCTTAATCCTATATAAATAGTTCTTCAGTCTTGTGAAAGGAAGAAACTTTATATGTTAAACTTCAGTTATATGATCAAACCTGTCTGTCTTCTCACTTGCAGCATTAGCTTCTGTCCATAAGTAGAGTTGAAGACGATTTGCCAGTGCTGCAAATTCAGCATTGACTGATCTTACTTCGGTCACGGAGAATCTTCTGGATGATCTTTTTTCCCTTTTGGATAGTTTTCTGAATAACTTTGTTTGATCATAACCCCACAACAGTTGGTCTGAGGGAGGAAATTTAATTTCAGACAGTTTTATTTAGGAAAGTAAGGTAGAACAGATTCATTATTTATGTAGGAATGTCGTAATGACCAGTCTGAATATTAAGGCCTATACCAGTTTGGCATAAGATTTGCAGAGTTTGTACAGCCTCACAACGGCACTAGCAGTCACCTCTTGTTACGTGTGTGTTTGCTAGTACTGCTGGAAACCCTGCAGAACTGAAGCCAATTAAAATAGACGTGCCCAGTTCAGAGCTGCTCTTTGCTGAAGGTGTGACTGAGCTTGGAAAGGGAAAGACCATGTATTTACCTTGCCTTGCCAGGATTATGGTCCTGCCAGAAAAAGTTGTGTCTTCTGGTATAAATCAGAGCAGTTTCAGAGGCTGCTGTGAAATATGGCTCAGCTGATGGAGGAGGGTTGCTGGAGAACAGAACCAGTACTGTCCTGTCTCCAGCCTATGCTCCAGCTTGCTCTTACTCTGAAGGTTAGATGGAGGTTAATCTCTCTTGTAGTCACAGTCTTATTTTGTCTGAAAAACTAACAAAAGACCCTGAGGAGATTTGGCTGCTTCGTAGATCACCTATGCCCCTGAAGTAACATGAAGGGACTTGAGCACAGCTCAGAAGCAGAGTTCTGTCTGTCAGTTTACCTGTCAGCCTGTTCATCTCTCTGTGCAGGTATCCATCCATCTGTCCAGAAATCTGGTATCATATGCAGCTTCAGTCACTTGTGTTAAAGATTGTCTTGTGGGAAGGGAGAAAGTACACCTGCTACCTGTGTACAGCAAAAGTACCATCACCTGCCTCCCTCTGACAGCCTTCCTGGTGACCAAAAGAAGAGTTATTCAGCTGATGAGAAATGCTGTTTCAAGGAGCAATCCTGCTGCAGTTTCTCAAAAGCCATGTGACACGCGCTTCCTAATATTTTAGCGTGCTAATGCAAGTGTCAGCCCATGATTTCAGGTGTATATACCCATAAAGCAATGAATAAAGCAGGGCTCACAGATAGCTGTAGTTCGTGTCTGTACATACTGCGGCTGGATGTCTGATACATCCAACAGAGATAGTCTTCCTAAAGTTGTAATCCAGTCTGCATGATCCTGATCTGATGTTTTCACTGTGACCTCCAAGCTCTGGACAAGTTTCATTGCTCCTAGATTTCTAAGTATTGTGCTTAGGAGCTTAGGAACTCTGAGTTGCATTTAATTAGAGAGACAACGCAGCATAGCCTCAAGAGCCTGTAGTGCACGGGGCTGAATTATGAGAAGCCCTTGTTTGACTGTGTGATTTGGTAGTATTGTTCTAAGTGTCCATCAGCGGGCTTCAGACCAATATGACCAGTTGATGTCTTCTGTAGACTGTCTAGAGTGTAGATCTACAGCAGTGCCTACAAGCTTCTAATTATCCATCAGCCTTTATTATTCTCGATTTGTTACATGTACACTACAGTAGTGTGGGGTAGGGGCTAGGATTTGTCCTTTGCCAGACAACAGCAAGGAAAATTAAGATCTTAGTGATGTAAAGGTACATCATGTCACCTTTGATCAGGCCAAGATTATTTCCTTGAGGATATTGCAGATAATGCATAGTTCCAGAAGGACCGTTCCCCACCCACAGTGATACATCTGCCACCAGTGCTGGTGTACTCAGCAAGGCTCTGGCCTTCAGCCTGCTTTATGTGTCAGTCTGATTTCCTTCAATGTGCATCTGTCCTACTTGGTGTACTGGGTCTCACAGTCCTATGTTTTAGATGTTGTTTTCACAAAGCTGTGATCTTGTTCTTGAAACAGCTACAGCATCCTGGGAAACTTTACCTAGTAGGAGGAAGAGAGAGTCCTGTCCTTAAAATTATATAGTGATGTTCACTGTGTGTGTACCTGTGGTGTGACTATAGGTTTTGCAACTATAAGGAGGGAGGTACTTGCAGTCGTCTTTGAAAGAAATAATGCATATGTTGTTGTTTTGGAGTCTTACAGAAAATTCCTCCAAGGACTCCGAGTGCCCGTCTTTTGAGGTTTGTGGGATTAACATGTCAGGGGCAGACAACCATAGACTTAAGACAGCCTACACTTGGCTGGGACCAGCCCAGGTATGGGAACAGAGTTTGGCCAGGGCTAGGATTCAGGGGGTGGGAACTGGTCTTGGAGGATAGGTTTCCAGACACAGCAGGAAGAGGTACAACTTCAGTCCTACTCTTAGAGAGTAGAAGATAAAATACATAAAGTATGAAATCCAACTGATCCTGAATTTGATCATAGCAAGCTATAGAAGAAGGAATGGACTCATTGGGGAGGAGGGTAGTGTTGTAAGAGTGTGGGAATAAAAGGAAGTGTTTGCCCCCAAAGGTAATCACTGTATGTGGATTTGTGTGTGAATGTGAGTGAGGTTTGTATATAAACCTGTGTAGAAAGTATGTGCATATATTTACATAGATATGTCATCAGCTGATGGATCATGTAGAAATATGAAGCTAGCAAATCTCATTTATATCACTACTCCATACACTCCAACCAAATAGTTATGTGGCTTTGCTAGCTAACTCACTTTGAATTTCTTATGTTCCAAACACTTTTTTTTAATCAACATTACCATTTTCCACAAGCCATTGTATACCAAATAACGTATAGTTTTCAGTCCTAGGACAATTTAAACATTAGCAGGAAACAATAACGATGGAAGGCTCGATATTATGCTGCAAACTTTCAATCTATTTGGCATTCATCAGAGCAATAGATTTATCATATTTATCTGTTTAGAGAGATTTCTAAAGATATTTCGAACCAGGCTGTGATCAGTTTTCAGGGGAGCCTTTAATTGCTATATGGTATCCTTCAAAGCCACCTTATAAAGAAGAGAGAAATATAACAAAACATAATAAAAAAGAAAACGTGGGATTTGCCATATTAGCTTACACATAATCCTTTTCTACTAAAGGTTGATTCTATGTGGCTACCCCAACCTGCAATGAACCCAGCCAACTAGTATTACTAATTGTAAAATTATCCAGCCCTTTAAAAAATGTAGCCGCTATGCCACCTGTCTATAGCAGTGATTTCCATAGGCTACCTATGTGCTGTGTGTGAAATGTTTTATGTATGTGCATATACTGCATATACATATCTATAGATAAGCACATAGTATATCACATTTGAATGAATACATTGAATATATACACATAATATATATTGCATGCATGTGGACTGTCTATATATGTGTATATATCCCATCTGTGTATACGTATGTGTGTGTACGTACCTCCCGCATTTAGATTTTCTGGAAGGTGTCACACTGACAGCATCACCCCTTCATTTTTTTTCCAACCCTAGATTGGGAAGCTCGGATAGACAGCCACGGAAGGGTATTCTACGTTGATCATGTCAACCGAACCACCACGTGGCAGCGCCCCACAGCCGCAGCAACGCCAGATGGGATCCACAGGTCTGGCTCCATCCAGCAAATGGAGCAGCTGAACAGGCGGTGAGCACTTGCACCTGTAGTCCCTTGAGATCTGTGCTCCTCTTTTTCCACACTGCCCCAGTGGCTTCCTTCCTTCCCCAGTGCATCGCATTGGCTCCCTGAGGATTTATCTTTCCTCCTTGTCCAAGTCCTATGTACCTGTTCCTGTCCCTGCTGCTGATGTCTTTCAGCCTGCTGATGTGCCTGCTATGGGTGTCCAGTACCAAAACTTAGCCACATGGAAGTGGTATTGAGTGAAAGATGTTGCAAAACATTTCAAAAAGCAAGAAGCAGCTTTTGGAAAACTTTTTCGAAATTACTCCCAGAAGAGAAGGGAGTGTTCTTCCAAAACATGGAATCGCCTTTGCTGTTTAACTGTAAGAGTGGTATCAATGGGTCTCTGCTATGCTGCAGAGATTTCTGAGCTGACTGTTATTGAAATAGTGTTTCCATATCAGGGTGGCATTTCTACTCAGCCTAATTAGTCTTGCTGAAAGGTCTGTCTCCTTTTCCAGGACAGAGCAGTGCTCTAATAGGGCTGTACACATTTCGAGACGTAGACAGATCTGCTTAGTGTTGCATTGGGCCCTGTAAATCTGTCAGTTCATTCTGAGCTGGCTGAGATATCTCTTGACATGGTGCACATTTTCTCTTTGTTTGACTAGTCCACACATAGATTTGTGTATCATTTCCTTCTCCTGCTTGCTTTTCGAACTGAATTCAAGAGGAAAGAGGAAAAATAAACAGTTGGTCAAAAATCCTCCCTTTTTACTTCAGAAAAGGTTGGGGTTTTTTATTCCCTGCTTGCTGTAATGATATGGTTTCTAGAAAAAGACAAGCAAAACTGAAATTATATTCTAATCATAGCATGCAAAATGCCACAGAAGTTTTTTGGTCTTTTTTTGTGTGCTAAGAGAAAAATCTGCAGCTGAGAGAAGGATGCAGAGTTTCGAAGTGCTTTTTTCAGAGTGCAGAATAGTTTGGGAGTTACTGTATGTAAAAGAGAACTGGGTCCCGAATGACCACTACTAGAAAGTTAATGTTACTTGTGGAGAGCAAACCAGCCTTCTTAAACTGGGTTGTTTTGCAACACAAGTTGACAACATCAACACACTGTTGAACAATTTCTCCTTTTTTTCATCAAAATTCATTACTTCGGATGGCATTTCATAACATGTGTGTTACTTCTTGCAGAGGTGAAGGAACCTTCTCGGTATTTGTTTTTATTATAGCTTTCCTCAGAATGTGTCAAGCTACCATGTTAATAATAGAAAATCCCTGAAGAAAGTGAATATTTAATGTAGATGCTTTCAAGGGATTTACATGACTGCTCTGCCATTTAGCATTTGTCTTTAAGATGGATTTGGGCCCTCTTTTTTTTTTTTTTTTTTGAGATTGAACTCATGTAAGTGCAGCACAACTAGGAGAGGAATAGCTACTTGTGAGAGTCTGCTAGGAATTTACCATTATATTAGTTCATGCACGTTAATCAGTAAACCGGCAGTCTCAGCAGAAACTGAAGGGTAGGCATTGTTTTCGTGACCTCCTTGCTTCAAACTATTATTCCGTGTTTTCATGTAGGCTGCCTGGCTTTCTTAGTTATCATTTGTCACTGGTTTTGGTTGGGAATTGACAGTTAATAGGCCTGACGTTCTTTGAATCTCTCTTTAGTACTCACATATCTAATTATGAAGTGAGACGTATAGAGGGTTTTCAGCAGTGGCATATCTCTCCTTACCCGAGTCCCATTGGAGACTAAGCACTTTGCAACTTAATAAGCGTGAACTGTCATAGCTTCTTGGGACAGAGGAAAAAAGCTGATGGTTCTCTACACTCCGCCAAAGATCTCTGTTGATTTGAGAAGTTGAATACAAGGTCTCCTATTGTTCCCAAGTCTGGGAACATTTCCTAAGATTCTAGTAAAAGAGGTTCTTACTGAATCTCTGAGCATTTTTCCAGTGGCAAGTAATATCTGTATGTTCAACCTGACTGTTAATAATTTTTAAAATTACTGTTGTCATAAAGGTAATTCTTGTCTTCAGATTTCAGGATTGCGAGGAAAACTATTTTTCATAAATGGTTATCAGAAGAGCTGTGGAGGATCGGGCTTTGTTATAAGCACTCATTTTAGAATGACTGTTTTGTTGTATTACAAACTTTATTATTTGAAACGTTCTTCAGCAAACACAGGTGAGAATCATTTTAGGTGAGAGAACAGCAAACATAGACCTTGCTGATGGAATTAGCAGCAGCCTGAACTTTTGCTCTAACCTCAAACAAAATTTGGACTCAAAAAACTTGGCGACCTTTCTTTTTAAACTAATCTACTCACTTTTCGGCTTCCTAGTTTTATTTGTGGAAAGGAATGGAAAGACCAAAATATTACAAGGAAGCTTGGTATTTCCAGCCCAGCAAAAACCACAAAGCTTTGGAAATTCAACTTGGAAAAAACCCCATAGCTGTCATTGAGCCTAGTCCTGTTTTCCTTCTGTGCTCCAAGCTTCCTGTTAGCTGTACTAGCCACTTGAGGATACAGGGAATGCAAAACTGGAATCCAGGTGTTGGGCAAACTCCAAAGAGACATCCATACTTCTTATTTCAAAGGTTCTTGCTCATCTTCTACAGCACTATCTGACTTGCTTATTAGTAAAGCAGGTAACAGCCCTTGTTGTTCAAGCTTTGTTGGTAAGATGCTTTGCAGCATATGTATATCTAGACGTCTTCGCAGTAATTTAAAAGATAATAATTAACCTGAGAAATTATAACCATAATAGTTAAGACAGCTGCAGCGTGGTGTTTCTGAACTTCCATTTCTTTGACAAATCACTTTGAAAGGAGAACAAAATTTCCAGAGGCATTCCCATAACTTTTGCACTTTCAATGTTTTTTGCAATTACTTTGACATTTTCTGGTATTTATATGAGATAATTTTATAGTATTGAGACCCAAAAGAAAAGTGTAGCCTTTTGTTGGCATACAGCTGGTGTTACTCTTTAAGGTTTGCCAATAGGGATTTTCTACCATCTAATTAAATTGAAGCTACAAGGTGGGCTTTTTTATATGTGTGCTTGTAGCCCTTCCTTATATGAACTTTTTTTTTTCCACTTTCTGTTGCGTGTAGGTGTTGCAAAAATCCTCCAGTACTGAAATGGAAGGTTGATTCAATTGCCTGCAGTCAAGTGAATAAAAACTTAAAATGTGGGTCTAAAGCAAAGGGTTAAAACCTGCAGTAAATTCATGCTGTTGCGAAATCTGCTGTCAGAATTTCCTTGTAAAGATGGATGTTTACTTAATTTTATGAAAAAAACTTCTAAGGATGCTGTTTATTGAGCTGTCAAAATATACAGTAAATGTAGCTTCAAATGACTTTGGGTACTGGGGGACATACATAGTACTGTGAAACTTTAGCATAAATCTATTAAATCTTTAATTATTTTTCTTAATTAACTCCAGCCCTTCTGCCCAAGATTGGGTTGCAGTGAGCTACTGGAGATGATGTCTGTTGAGAGATGTAAAAGTCAAATCCTAACTGCTTGTCTTTAATGATCCCATGTTACTTT
>VZSC01009272.1:395038-418318 GCA_013398225.1 Steatornis caripensis | reverse complement strand
TGTTACTTTGAGGAACTAACTCCTGACTACTAATTTGGAAAAAAGTGTACATTAACAAATAGAGAGAGAAAGTAAGTAAAATTTGTAAGTCAGAACTTGAGCTAAGGAAAGAAAAAAGAATAGAAGTCAGGAAAATGAGACATAAACAATGCTGGATCAGATTAAATGCAGGCAGTTAAGCCATCCTGTTTTATATACATACAGAAATGCAATCCAGAAATAAGGATTAAAAATATTGGGGTGGAATAAAAGCTAAGTGAAATTATTGAGAGCCCATTTTCTTTCTTTCCTTTTCTTTCTCTTTCTGCTTCTTTCTTTCTCTTTTTCCTTATGCTTTCTTTTCTTTTTCTTTCTCTCTCTATATATGAAATATATTTTCTTATTTAATATGCAAGATTTATATTCATAGCTTGCCAGTAGAACCAAAGAAATCTTGATCTCTCATTTGCCTGTCTATATGAGTGAACACGTTAACTGGAATTTGTTTTCTGTAGTGTGAATTCAAATGACTGCACCAGATTATTCCCACAGCCAGGTATATACTTTGTTCCTGATTTGGTAATGTATTTAGAGCTGGGCTCATCCCCAAGACCATGGTCAGTCCCATTGACATCAACTAATGCGACAATTAGTTCCATGATTAGTATGGAAATTACATTATAGGGTTTTTAAGGCATTAGCAGGTTTTTATTCAGAATTTCTGTTCTTCTTCTGTTCTTCTGTTGTCCTCCTCACTGTTGTTTGGTTTTCTCTGTATTGTTTCTTCTTCCTTGTTCTGCAGCTAGTCACCACCCAGGCGAAATGCCCAATCCCACTGAGTTCCAAAAATTGGCATAACACTTGCATCCTCACGCTGTTCACTCAGTTCACGTGCTACATCCTATTCTACTTTTCTGTGGCTGTCATACCAATTAGATTGTAGCTCTTAGAGGTCACACTACCTACTAGTTTACATTCCATATTGCCTACCAAAATGGAAGTGTTCCCAACTGCTGGGCTTGCGGTATCGTAATAAACATTTTGTGAACACTCTTAATAGCCTTTAAATTTTAGAGTTGAGCATGTGCGTCCAGTATTGTGTAAAGAAAGACTGAAGGGTACTCAGGGCATCACAGGACTGATCTTTACTTCATTGGTTATTCTGCCATAAGACTAAATGAGAGGGGAAACCATGATCCACCAGTTGGTTTAGGTTTCTGACGTCCAGATGTTTTAAAGGGAAGCCTAGTAGCAGCCTGTAGCCTAAATAAATACCTGTCTCAATTTGACCTTTGAGTCTTCCTTGCTTTGCACCCTCTGTAGCTATTTGCTACTGCAAAATGCCAGAAAATTTGCAGAGAAATGGTTGGCCCAAGTGTGAGTAGGTGCATTAGTTCAAGAAGAAGAGTTGGTTGTACTGTTCCTCTGTTGTATGTTGAACATAGAAGTATTGGAATCATTCAGAAAAAGTGCTGATTGTTAAGGTAGAAAGCACCAGAAAGCTCTTCTGTTAACTAAATCGTGTTGTTCCTTTCTCTGAATGTATGTAGATACCAAAATATCCAGCGAACTATTGCAACAGAGCGGACTGAAGACGATGCTGTAGTAAACAACAGGGTGGAGAGAGTTCCCGCTGGAGGAGGAAGTGACTCTGAGGCAGAGCCTTCCCAGCCGAGCTCAGGTATGACCAAAAAAAGCTATCGAGTGGCATGTTCAGTGCCACTCAGCGATGGTATTCAGTTCTGGGGAAATTTACATTTCCATGGGAGACTGGAACTTTATTAATACCGAGTTGCAAAAGCTAGTTAGAAGAAAAGAGGTTTGGACTTGAAAGTACAGGTTTTTGACCTGAAGCTACAGGTACAAAGCTAGATACAAAGGGCTTCAGTTCTTTTTTAACAACTGCTAAGACAAACAGAGCATTATTGCTTTAGTAAAGGGCTATTTGAAATTAATATGGAAGAGACATCTGGCTTTTATTCAGTTTAGTAGTTGCAAAAACAACACTGTCTTATTTTTGCTGCAGTGTGATTTTGATCTTGGGACATTGCAGTTTATGCTCTCTGGGCACTGCCGCATTTGCCTGTGTGGTCACACCTGCAGTGGCCCTGACATCGAGTATGCAACACTTGGGTTTTTAAAACTGCAGTTTTGTGATAGCTATGAGCTGATCTAAGTGTGGGCTGCCACTGAAGGAGGCACAGCTGTCTTTTTGCTCATCGGTAACTCATGTGACAGCACCCCATACCAGAGTGAAGAACTGATCTGTCTGAAAAATAACCTTGTTTCTTGTACTTATTGTTGTTTACAGCCAGATTGGTTCTTTCATCTGCCTCATTAGGTGACGAGTCAAGAATGAGTGTCACTACGAAGGAGAAGGGGAGAATGTTGCCTAGGGCAGAATGGGTTGGGCAGGGAGCTCTTCTAGTTTTTTTGGTGGTAGTCATATTTTCTTAAAACATTTGTGAAACCATAGCCTAAGTGTTTGTTTTGGGTAAGAAACACCAGCAATCAGACTGGCGTCCACTATGCAACTTGTGGACACGCAAAAATAACTATCTGCTTTGTTTGAGAACTTGCACCTTTGGATGGCCTTTGGATCTCTTCCTTTGGATCATTCTCACCTCCACCTAACTTTATACTCTGTGTTGTCTACTGGAAGTAAATCTGGCTTCCTGACATCGTTTTGCTGTCCCTCCGTAAATAGCATTGGCAAAGGGAAAGAACCTACACAATGTCTGCTTGCATTTTCTTAATGTTTCATGTTGAATAGGAAGAATTATACAGAGAAATAGTGCACTTACTTTTTTTTTAAAAAATAAGCTTAGAAAAATACTCAGTTTTTCCTGTTTGTTTTCCTGATCCATTAGGCGTTTTTAGCTTGAAACTCAATTTTGACCAAAAATGTTTAATATTTGATATGCAAAGCTTCTTTGCAGTCCTTTGTATTGCAATTTATGGGAGCCTTTTACCTACACTGGATGTATAGGGATAACCCAGTCCTCTCTGTTAGCAGCTGAAATGGAAATGTATTGTTAGTATTGAAATTATAAGTAATATAGTCGTTACTTGTAATATGTATAAACATTTACTATCATAGGCTATGTAATAAAATAGTAATTTAATAGGAATTTTACCACTCAGTATTTAGGTCAGTTTATTATGTAACATCCACTTTTTTGTTTTAACTCCAAAGAGCTAGTAAGTATAATATCTGTCACCTTAAGTGATTAGGAAACGATTTCTCCTATAGATAATTGCTTTGCTTTTAGGAGAAAAAGTCAATATTGTATAAAATGCCAAGAATTAAAAGATCAAAAGTGGTGTAAACTACATTAGAATAAGTATGATACACTTGCTATTTGCCTTTTAATTTAAATGAAAAATGTCAGGAGTACGATTTAGGCACATTAATCCAGATTCTAAACAAGTATAATCAATTTAGCTCCAGCAATGGATCCAGCCTGCAGTTTTAAGTAGATAGAATAACATGATGTATCTAGCAGGGGTGGGAAAAAAAGTTACAGTTGATAAGAAAAAAATGAGAATCTGTACTTACTCTGTTGATGATGTCTGCATCCAATTTCCATAGACTGCAAGTAAAAGTTGGCTTGCATTTGAAAATGCCAGAACGGCACATTCAAACCCTAATTCCGTGGTAGAAAGCACTTTTCTGGTGGCTGTAGAAGGTCCAGGAGTTCCCACCTCTACAGAGTTTACATTCTTAAATGCTCAGTTCTGCTCCTGTGCTTCATGAATTGGTACAGATTAAAAATAATCCCTTTGTGTCTGTTTTTGTTTTCTTGAGCATACAAGTCCCCAAAACCATGGACTGGCTGAAAATAATGCAATTACAAGTAAAGGATGTGAGTGGCTGAGCAGGGGGCTTCCTTAACCCAGTCTTGCTACCAGATGCTTTCTGCTGGTGAACCCCTCAGGATGGATTGTGAAATGGGGGGAACCAGTCAGGACCAAACCATCAGCTGGTAAAAGCTGTTGTGGTCACATTCATATTTACAGACAGCAGTAGATATAACACAGAGTTTTATAACATACAGTACAGAAAAGTATCCAGCTCCTGCCCTGCTACTGTAAGCACTGCTGCTCTAACCGTAAGGAGAACATCTACCAATTTGCCAGCAGGCTTGCCTTGGAAATGCAAGGAACGTGGTGCGTTGGGCAGGATGGTGACTTTTTTATAGTGTCACTTCTGCAGCCATTCAGTAAAGGCTGAATAATAGACTGCACTTGCCACTACTTTAGTAAGGTTTTAATGCTTTTTTTTTTTGTGTCCAGAGATTAGGAGGGAAGGTTCCCTTTCTCCTGTGAATTCACAAAAAATCACCTTGTTGCTGCAATCTCCAGCTGTGAAGTTCATCACCAATCCCGAGTTCTTCACTGTGCTGCATGCAAACTATGTGAGTAATTATGATTTGTTCTCTCACTACTGATTTCTGAATCCAAATGCTGTGCCTTAGGCCTTTCGGGAAGAATGCACAGTGAATTTGAATTGTGTGACACGGGGCTCAGTTGTCCTTTCTGAGCACCAGACCAAGTTGGGAACAGTACAGGCAGGCTGCTCCAAGGAGACTCTTTCTGGGATTCTGCCTTACGCAAGGAATTCCCTGGTACAGAGAAGCTCGTTAATGTTATCCTTCCAGAAGAAACAGGAACCCTTGGTTTTGGCTTGGTTGATTCTGTTGCTGTATGAAGTGAGGTTGTTGCCTTTTGAGCCATGTTCCTGAGAAATATTATTTAGATACCACCAAGTCTCAGGGAAGTAGAGGGGAAAAAATTATTAACTCCTGCAGCCTGCACTCCCAAGAAGCAAGTGAGCATAATGCAGTGAAAGAAATACTAACTTGAGTCAGTGTAGGTATTTTGGAAAAAACAAGAATGAAAACGGATTTTCAAAAATTCAAAGAACTTTTTTTTTCCATTAATGCAATAAGTCTGCATTGGGTTTTAGCAAACCTGATGTGGAGTGGAAAAAGTGTAATAATAGGTCAACCAGGAGGAAGCAGATGCAGTCCTAGTTTTCCGTATCTTGAATGTAGTTCTGCTGGGCATCTACACATGACTTCTGAATATTTGGAAAATCATTCATTTCTGGGTAGGGATGACCTTTCTTTTTGAAAAGAAAAGAAATTAAAACACTTCAGGAACTGCCTCAGCACAAATCTTTAGCTAACTGCAGACATGAAGTTTTGGCTGTGGTGCTTTGCATGTTGAAGCCATCTGTCCATCTCTAAGCATCTGCCAGAGATTATTGTCCATGAAATCCTTCAGAGGAAGGGATATATTAACTCATCTGACATTACCTGAACTAGATAATGGAGTGCACGTGATTTCTTCTATTGACAGCGTGATATATGATGATTTATAGCTGGGAGAGATATCATTTTCATTCGAGATAGTTGTTTGCAAAATGAGCAACTGATTGCATAGTGGTGTAAGGAACAGCTCACAAGAGACTGAATCCCAATTTTATTTCTCACTGAAATAAAAAAAAGCCAAGAGGCCTTCAGTTTGAGCTCATAAAGTTGTCTCTAATATGAGAGCCAGAATAATCTATTGAAACAACTGTCAAATGGTCATACAGATTCCACTTGTACAGAAATAACGACCCACATAACTTCTGGCTTAACACAGTTGTAATATTTTAACCACAAGCCCCTATTAAAATTTCAAGCTATTAATTATGCCAATGAAGTTGGGATTGGAAAATATTATCCAGCAGTTAGAATTAAAAGGGAAAGGCTCTCTTTTTTCAGATACTTTATTTTTGTGGAGGGATAAAACTACTTACACTTTTTTTGTTTCCCTAGTACAGCTAGATGATACTCAGACAGTCACTGATCACATGTTAGATCAAAATACAACTTCTGTCATGAAGTAGGCTGGGATCTTAGCAATTTGTGACCATGAAGCTTTCCTGGGTCATAACCGGGTCATATCTTCAGGGCAGAGATCATATCTCTGTGATTTCATAATATTTACCAACTCTTACCATAATTAGGGACCCTGTGCTGTAGGGAGTATTCTCTTCTCAGTGCTACCACCATGGTAAATCCTTACATGATAAGGATAATACTTGTAAATATTTTATTGCATTATAGTGGTTAAAATGCATTAAAAGTACACAGAAATTGATAAATGAAAGGTGTTGGGTCAGATTCTCTGGACAAATTACAGGTAAACACACTGGGGCTCAGTTCACCGGAGACACTAGCCCTCCAGCGATCCTTTATTACTCTAGTGAGTAATTACATCCTTTGAGCTGACTAGCAGAAACAATGCACTCGTTTTCTCTCTAGTGAAATGCTCAGAAGGGTTGCAGATTTTTGTAAAATTTCCTACCTTGTCTTGAGGAGCTTTTTGCCTGAAGTAAAAGATCCCAAGAGTGGCCTGTGGATGAGAAAAAGTATTGTCACCACACATGTATTTTGTGGTGCTCTATTGTCGAGTACACCGTGGCAACAAATACAGTTCACTTTGGCCCCTATTCTGCAACCAGATCAGCAGTAACTCACTCAGATCTGCATCAGGGCACATTACTCTTCGAAGCGTATTTAAATGCCCATTGTGAGATACAACTGGCTGCCTGAGGGATGACGTTCATCTGACTCATGAAAACATCTCCATCTGACATGCTTTTTAGTCATTGCAAAACCAAATATTCAGTTCCAGGAAACGATTCATACCTTCCAAAAACAGACAATTGAAAGCGTCTCTTTCTGTCCTTTGGCTGTAATGTGACCATAAATAAGGTGGCAAGTTTAGATGTAGACATCCTCACTGCAGTCCTCTTAAGTTATGAATCCTATCACAAGCATCTTGATTTGAGTTATAGCATAAATACATGTTCACAGCTGTCTTTGCATCTCTCTGGCATCATTCAGTCACACCAGCAGTGTTTCTGTTGGACGATGAAAGCAATGAAATAGGCACAACTACATGCATCTTGAGTATATGGTGTTTTAGCTGACCATCTTTTTGGAGTGCATTAGAAAGGCAGTTTATGCGCAAGCTAACTGTGCATGATGTGTGGGATCTTTCCAGATTATATTTTTTACTTCTAGGTGTTCATGTAAATTAGTTAATCAAATCAAAACAATGAGGTGGAAATGATTCTTGATTCTAACAGGATTTGTTCCAGTTCTTTGGGCATATGTCCCATGAAATAACCAAATAGGTGGTCTTGACATCAGAACTCATTTTCCTCACTTCTGTTTGCCATCTCGTAGAGTGCCTATCGAGTCTTCACTAACAGTACCTGCTTGAAGCATATGATTCTGAAGATCCGTAGAGATGCTCGTAATTTTGAGCGCTATCAGCACAACAGAGACCTGGTAAATTTTATCAATATGTTTGCTGATACCCGACTGGAGCTTCCTCGCGGCTGGGAGATAAAAACTGACCAGCAGGGCAAGGTAAGAGTGTCAACAAAATCAATCATTTGTTTAACACAGCATATCGGGCTACTTGATCACTGAAGGTCCCTTCCTTCTTGACTCAAAATTGGTGAAGGTTTCATTTAAACACCACAGGCAGCAAGCAGAGTTACTTCAGAAACAGAAAAATCTCCAAGAGCAAATGTTTCGAAGCACAGTGGTGACCCTCTGGCTTTTGGTGGAATATCACACCGTAGCCAAGGCAGCATTGGACTAACAAAAAAGTTTAAGTCAGAGTTTAGATCTGTCAAGACTGCAAAATTTGGCTTAATGTCTCTGCCTCCAATGAAGCTTTGCTTGAGTGACTTCTGGAACCACCAAATAGGCTAAAGCAGTGTTCCTTAGTAATTTTATTCTCTTCTGTCTTGTTTAATTCATGGCCATTAGATGTGATTTTGACCTACGTATCTTCAGGTATTTTCCAAGAGCTATTCTAGCTTTGGCTAAGAAAGTCCTGTCATTTGCAGGTACGTTCCACGGACTGTGCCTAAACAAGGTATTTCTGTCACGGAGTTGCCACTGGTTTTCACTTTATGATCCCACAATACCATCACAGTGTTGGCAATCTTCTTACAAAAAAACATTGTTCCTGTATGTTTCAGTCTTTCTTCGTTGACCACAACAGCCGTGCTACCACTTTCATAGATCCCAGGATCCCACTGCAGAACGGTCGTCTCCCTAATCACCTGACTCACAGGCAACATCTTCAGCGACTTCGTAGCTACAGCGCTGGAGAGGTAACAGTATCAATACAGTTACTTTGGGCAGCAATTTTCTGTAGAATTAAAAGCACTTCTTATCTTTGAATGTGTTTAAAACAGACTGTCTTGTCGATTTTTATGTTCCAAAGGAAATAAGGGATTTTTTTTAATTCCAAAGGGTTTATCTCAGAGCTTTCTGGTAATTAAGGTATTTATTTTGACCTTTTTCAGAATAAAATAATAAACAAGTACATCTCAATAACCAAAACTAAATGATAGCAAAATAGATTTTAAAAGAAGAATCCATATTTGACATCCTAATCTTGCTTTGGTAAAGGCAAGTCATTTATTATTTTTATAGCCTGATACTTCAGCAGCCTCATATCTTTCTTCATTCCCCACTGTGATGCTGTACTCTGAAGAGATATACTCCCTAGCAGATGTAGTAATGAATGTTAAGGTTTACTTCCCTAGCTTTCAGTCGCATTAAACATCTTTCCTCTGTTTCATGGGGACGATTTTTATCACTGAAGGGCATGGGCAGGATTAATAGAAACATAAATTACGGGTTTATGTTGTGCACTTAAGGATGAAAAGGTATGAGCAATCAGATTCTTCATATAGCAAATCCATACAGTTAAAGATTTGTAAAGATTGAAGATTATTAGATGCATTGTAGCCAAAGGATCATCCTCTTCCAGAAGAACATCCAGAGAAATGTGTATGAAGGTGACATTAAAATTGATTGCAGCAGGACCAGTCTGGACAACTCCCACTGCCAAATGGGGTTTGGATTGCGAGCTGGCTAGGGTGTGAGGTCAGTACTTCAGGACCAAAGGTAGACTAGACATGAGTAGCCTGAGTAGGTTTTCCCCATCTTGGGTGGATACAGCAACATATTTTCTAAAGGTAGATGTGTATAAATAGATCTGTTTCAATCCTGTCTTCCCACCAACTTGGCAACTTCCCTCTGCCAACAGCCTGCAGTTTAGTGTTACTATTGTGACTGAATTATTGATATGAATGTGAATGTCACCTGCATGATGATTCATATTTGGGCCCATATGTGCCTGGATCTTGCTTACAAATTCACCGTGTCGGGGACAGAAACACCACTGAACCACACAGATGACCTAGCCCAAAAAATACACTTGGTTTTGCAAGTGCTGGCAAGGCTGGCAAAGAACAATTTGCAATAAACCCAAAATACCAAGTACAGAGAAGGGAGGGAAAAGCATTGAATACTGTATAGTAATGATTCTCTGGGGGAAATTGTAAATTGTTCATCAAGGCCAGTGATTTGGCATGATCAGCCAATGAAATGGGGCCTTCTGTCTAGGGAGCCATCAGTGTTGACACCTTCATCTTGCAGTCTCGGTGGCACAGGTCCCACAGTGCACCCTTGTCGTAGTCAGTAGCTTCCCCTCTGGAAGTTTCTGCTGCTCCTCTGGTAGGACTCCCGTTGATTTTCCAAGGACTTTGGATTGGTGCCTAAAAGCCCACCATTTACAAGGAAAAGATTCAACCCTTTGCAACTCAGCCCATTTATTAAATGCTGCATGCTCCATGCCATTTCTTCTAAGTATGTTTGGATGTTCTTTTGTCCTATAAATCATGCCTGCAGGGACACACGTGGGGCTTTGTCCTGGCCATGTGTCAGCTGTCTGCAGTCCAGCTGGTTTCTTTGCTGAGCAGGTCGTGCAGCCTCTGGAATCAGTCACCAGGACGGTATGAAGGACCAAGAAAGACAACCACCAGTTTTGAACATTATGTACAGATGTCAAACAAGCCAGAAGGAATGCAGAACAGTGCAGCTTCAGTCATGATTGCTTGCGGGTGCCAGAGAGGATATAGAAAAGAGCCGGGGTAATGAGAGGAAAAATGAGTTGCCTGAGTGTCGTCTGGACTTCCCAGGGACTTTGTGCCACTGAGTGATCAGTTGAGGAAAGAGCAGACAAAAATCATAGGCAGGTGAGCCCAAAGTGGGAAAAAAGAAATACCCGAGCAACGGCTCCTTAGCTGAGGAAATGATTATGGTTCTAAGAAATTGTGATCTCGGTACTCAACAGTGGACAAAAAAGCAAATGTAACGCCTGGAATTCTTAGAAAATTAATAGAAAGATCTGTTTAATCTAGGAGAGGACAGGCATTTCGAGAACTAAGTTTTGTAATAAAACCCAAACCAATTCAATAAAAATAAGGCAGGGTAGAAATTCAGTGAGAATAGTTAACCATAGTAACTAATGATTACGTGGGTATTTGGTCTCCCATACTTTCAGGCCAAAACAGAGCGCAAAAGCCAGTTTTATCTGAGTCACCAACAGGTTTCTGAGCTCCCTGGCCAGACGCAATCCAGTGAATAGGTTGTGGTGTTGGAAGGAAAAATGGTGATCTCCTGCTCTCCCTTCCATGACATCCATGAATCTTCTAAATCCTTTTGGCTCATCAAAATGTGTCGTTGATTCCTGCCTAATAATCTGTGATGTTGAACGGGATGCCTTGCAATACTAATAAAGAATTGATTTTTAGTATTTCAAATGTACTCTTAAAACTCCCTCGTGAAATTGGAACATAAAAATATGCTTTCTCAAATGTGGCAGTTTTGTTTGCTTTATGACATTTAAAAATCATTTTCAGTAGAGAATAAAAATAACAATTGCCCAGCTTCTGGAGAAGGCGGGCTGTTGCTTCCAAGTACTTTTATTCATGGCCTACCCTAACTATTAACAGGCCAAGCAGAGATTAAAACTGCCCTTTTCCCCTTAATCTGCATATGGTGGGCTGTTTTTAAAAAAGTTGCCTGTGCATATAATAGCACTCCATTTCCCTCTTCCAAGAACAAAAGCATCAATTTCATAAATTATTCTGTAATATTTATGCTTTTCTTCATGTTGAAATATTCTCCTAAATGAAGGAGCCCTGTAAAAACATTTGATGTCCACCTGAGTAGATTCTTGGTATTAAATGGTATTACATATTAATTTGACAAAAATGCTACAGATTCTTTAGTAAGCACTTCTTCAAGGTATCAATCTTTTAAAAGAAAAAAAGTGGTTGATGCTACTCTTGGTTACCTGATTTTTGAAGGAAAAGTTCAGGTAGCTGTCCTGGCCATCAGTAACGAAAAGAGCGTAGGTCACTACGTGCTTCATTTCCTTCTGCCACTGCTGTAAATAGAACAGGTCAGAAGCACTTTCCATTCCCTCTAAGGGACTTTCCGCCTGTAATGGAAATCAACATGTATGATTACAGGGTAGAAGTTTTAAAGACAAGAAGAAGGAAGAAGCAGGCATCCATAATGGAGAGGCAGGAGTTTCTGGTTAGCAAGAAAAGCAGAGGAGGTACGGGGATATAGAAGTATATAAATCTCCTTACTGACCCAAACCGCAACAAGCAAGCAGCAAGACTCAAACAGGCAGGAGCCCCTCAAATCCAGCAGTGATATAAAACCCAGGAAAGGGTATTATATCACTAAAAGGCTCCTGTGATAGTTTGGACTCTCCACTCTGGTCACAACGTCCCAGGATCAGTTGCAAAGCCGTTAAACCCTGCCGTATATCTGTCAGATTATCCTGCACTAGATGAACCAGGTCACTAAATCATTAGAGTTGTCACTTTTTTTTTAATTAGAGAATAGTGTGCTAATCTGAATTGAGTGATTCAATTAGAAAGTCAAAGTAGACAAGGCGATTGTGATTAAATGCTGAATTGGAGCACTCAATTGTACTATATTAGCTAAAAGATTGGGAAGAGGAGTGTTAGCAAAACATAAGTTTAATTAGATGGCTGGGAATTTTCCTGTTCTGTTGCCAGAGAAAAATTGTTTAGAGGTGTAAATGTGTAAAGACCATGATGCAAACACTGCATTAGCGATGCCTAATGATGGTGATGAAGAGAAGTACAGCAGCACAGTGTGCAGTTTATTGTTTCAAGGTGTGTATAGAACTAGATTACTAGATTACTTTAGCTGTTAAACCAGAATTAGGAAGAAGGGAAGGAGAAAGTGAAGGTTTCTCTTCATGGGCTCTAGACATGTTTCCTCTCAGAATTCTTGCTTCAGGAGAAATATGTTCAGGCAGGCAACTCAACAGCACTGGAAAGTTAGCCAAAAGAGAAAAAAACCCCAAACAAACAACAAAATCAGGTGACATGAGCAAGGAGAGGATCCAGTCGCAGGCCGGGCAGAAGTACCATGCCATTCCCAAGTGACAAGCAAATACCAGCTGGTGCTGATTTTTGTGGGAGATGGGGTTTTAACTCCTCTGTTACACCTTCCTTTTCTCCTTCCTGCCTTCTATTCAGTAAATCTGAACGTAGCAACAAGGGGACAGGATTTGTCTTTGCCAAACGTGAGTCAGAGACCACCCTTGAGAACAGGCTCACCTACCGTCCGCACTTGCATGCAAGCCCGTTCTACGAGGGGCTGGGGAGAGGCATCCTCACCTGATCTCCAGAGTTCCCTGGAAGTGGAGAAGCCAAGCACAACATGGTGCCTTAGCACCGTCCCACGTACACTCGCTAACAGCTGATCACAGGCTAGAGTGTGGTCTTGACTACACTGCTGAAGAAATGGCTGTTCCCAGAAGGCTTCATGCTCACTATGGCAATGGATTATAGGGTACCTCTTCACCTAAGCTGCTTCCTTCTCTCATAGCATAGAGCCATAAAGACCACATGGCACCTGTCAGGGTGGGTGCCTGGGTCACAGGGCAAAAGCTGCCTAAGCCTGAGTCAAACTTGCAGTGTCAGTTGGTCCGTGGGGGTGTGAGAAGGAGACAAAGGGAGAAGATTTAGCACAGCACAGAGGGACTTAGTGAATTGTGTATGACCTGGTTGAAAGTTCTTCCTGTTTTCAAAGGTGCGAAGGGTTGGGCCAAGGTCAGCACATCACTCCATTAAATACAGCAGGCTTGACTGTTCTTCCTGACACTAGGATAACTCTCTTGTAGTCAGCAGATGCATACCAGTATAAAATGGGTGCAAGTGAAATCATAACTGAATGATGGAAGAAAACATTACTGTACACCTTCACAGCAGTTTTGTGTTTTCAATTGCAGTATGTTTAATTAGTGCCATTAAGATTTTTCATTGTTTAACCTGTGTATTGACACGTATCAAGTGCATTGACTGGTATCTTGTTACATATAAACATTTTATACTTTATGTGCTCCAAAGGCAGCTTGGCAGTCACATTTAGCTTCTTGGTTTTCATTTATATCCAGTTGGATGGCCTGACATTTGGCCATACCACTGAAAATGGGTTGGCACCATTTGCTTGGATGCAGAGCTAAGCATTTAAAATATTGGAGTAGAGGCAATTTCTTCCTGAAGTGGTTGCCAAGTACTACAATTTGTGCAGTGAGAAAGAAGGAGCCATTAGCCCAGTGGGATGGTGATTGGAATTCCTAACACATCTTGTCCTGATTCAGAGTGTCTTCACACTGATTTTGTAGCAGTGCTCCTCTGTCGGCTTCACCGTAGCCATATTCTGGAGGAACACATAGGAGGGAGAGGTGGGTTCCACTCAGCTTGCGCAAGTAGCCAAAGAGTTACTCAGCAAGTAATGATTTAATGCAGACAGATTGCCAGACCTCATTGTATGGCTTTTAATATCCTCATGCCCGAGTGTTTTCCCACCTTTTCATGTATCTGCCTTCCCAATGTGATTCCCTTCGTTAGATACTGTGTTTAGGACAGTGGCATTCTTTAAGTGACTCAGTTAAGTAGTAATGATAAATTTCCTTCTTATGACTCTTTTTAGCAGCTCTTTGGATTATGTTCTTTTTTCAGTGTATACAACTCAGCTTCTATTTCTGGTTACACAAGTTAGGCAACCCCCTTTTGCAGCCATATAGCCCTTTTCTGTCCTGTGATCTACATAGATATGCCTTCCTTATGTTATTTCCAATATTAAATTTCCCCTCAACAATGCTGAGTGAATGTGCCGTGGTGTTGTGGTTTCTTTTTTTTTTCAAATGAACATTGCTGTAAAAGCCTTGAAGTAAATGCAGTTGTGCTAGAACAAGAGACTGTATGATATTACAGAGATTTGATTTTCAGTGAACCAGAGAACTCCGTCACTGCAATCCTTTATTAACCTGCATTTACTTCTGGACTCTGTTGTCTTCACTGCAGCATCAGAGAGGTGTGATAGCTGTGGATAATGGTGTCCCTCCATGTGGAAGCACAGAATTACATGCCTTTTTTAAGTTGGCAGATGTATAAAGCTACAATTTACGTGTACACTTTCTGTCCTTCAGTCAACCAGCATCACGGACCATTCTGAGGGTCACAGAAGCAAAGATAAGAAACCTTTTTTACTGACCAATGTACCAATAGTCAGTTTTGATCATTCTTTCCCTTTCCTCTGATATCATAGGCCTCTGAAGTCTCTAGAAACAGAGGAGTTACTCTGTTGGCCAGACCAGGCAATAGTCTCGTAACAGCTATTCGAAACCAGCACCATCACGAGACGTTACCTCTGGGTAAGCCAAGTTTCTCTTTTCTTTTCAATGCAGTGCTCACAAAGATGCTTTTTAGAACTTCTCATCCATACACACTGATTCATGTTGCCCTGTGCCTCACCAGCAGTGCAATCAGTGTGCCCCTGCGCAGTCACAGTGAGGTGACCAGGCCCCCTCTATGGTAAATAAAGACTCTGTTGGTGGTTTTTTTTTTTCTTTTTCCAGCTTACAATGACAAGATTGTTGCATTTCTGCGCCAACCCAACATTTTTGAGATGCTGCAGGAGCGTCAGCCCAGCTTGGCCAGAAACCATGCACTCAGGTACTGTTTTTTTCCAGGCTGCTGAAACCACATTCCAGGAAGGACTTCTCGTAGTGGGGAAAAACAAATTCTGGTTAACTGTAGTACGAAAGGTGAACTTGGGCCCCATATGGAACTGTCACTATTAAAGACCAGGTGTGGAGCACCAGAATCTATGTACTTACTATAGTTATTTTTCACAGACACCCAAGAATTTAGAAGAACCAAAATAACTATGGGCAAATAGTGACTTATCTAATTTCCACTCTATTACTGTATAGCAGAAACTCTGTCTTCACCTACAATTATCACTTTGCTTTTTGGAAGATAGGGTTAAAGTTGTGTTTGAATGGAAGTCAGCAGCAAAACCCCAGTAACTTCAGGAGAACCAGGATTTTACCTCATGGTTGGATTTACACCCATGCCATGGACATAGTTACCTTAGATTTTATAAATAAGTAGGAACACTGTGAAGTAGATCGTACTCTTGTCTTTCATCTTTCTCACTTATGACTTAATGGTAGTCCTTTCCAAAGTAATTAAATTGTATCTTCCTTTGCTCGTTCCTTTCCTGTTAGGTTTAAAAAGAAAAAACAGAGTGAAAAGCCAGTACGGTTTAAACTGATTCTAATTCCAAAGGTTAAATTAATTGTTTTGGCCAAGAACCTAAGCTGGCATTAGTCAGTCTCAGCAATGCCAGTGTGCACCAGCCAAGAGTTTGACCAAGAATTTACAAGTTTGTACTGTGCAGTAAAAAAGTGTGGCTGTGGGACGGGTAAAGGAGGGGAGGAAGAGCAAGGTAAGGACCTTCAAGTTCCTGCAGTGCAGTTTCTGTTTATAGCCTTACTGACTCGTTGCTTACCTGTGAGGGCCAGACAAAGAGTTCTTTGGGTGCAAGGATTAGACTTCCTTCCTGGAGGAATTAATACATTCCAATAAACTGAGGGAGACAGAATGAAAATTGCTCCCAGTATTCAAAATGTGCATTTCTGTAACTGAGAATTTTTTATCTTCACCATCAGATTATTCCAGACTATTTCTTTTTCTCAGCTGTAATTTGAATTCTCAGAGAACAGATGATGCTTTTATCTCTTTTTGAGCAGAGAACAAAATTGGCTAGTAATAGGGACTAGACTGCTTAGCCAATGTGTATTGAGATTTGTAACAGGATATTGAGCCCTTCGCCTCCAGGTCACTGCTTTGATTATTACCTTAGGTCAGGAGTGATCCAAAGCTGCTGTCTAATGCTCACACGGCAGGCCTTAAGCAAACTCCCAGGAGACAAATGTCTGTCTTTTACAGGGCTTGATTCTGCAATACATTTCAGCCCCACCCAGCAAGGTACTAAAGCCCATCCTTGACTTGTGGTAGAATCCTTTGACTTGATACTAGAAGAAATATTCTTGGACACTGCAATGCTTCAGAAACACACTGTCAGATTGGAGTGTAGATCTGTGTCTTTCATGGTCCTAATCTGCTGATGGGATCCTGTCCTATGTTTCCCACTCATACTATCATTCATTTAAACAACAAAATGTATGATTTGCACAAGTACTGTATAACGTATGTGTGATAAATTAATATCAAGTACATATTACAGTATTATTTGCCAGATAGAACTGACAGAGGTAAAGGAAGTGGTATTATGTGAAATTCTGTTAACGAAATGCGGTATGTTAGTTGTAGCCTTAAACAAAAAGTCTGTCTGTCAGTGACCTTAGCTATAGTGCTACACATGAGCTTGGAGGACTAAGAATCATTCTGTTTTCTAAAATATTGTCTGAAGTCTCTTGCTTTTGGATCAGGAAACTGAGTAATATAAATAGATTCTTTTTTGCAAGTTTGTTAGTGAGATTAGAAAATGAGTCAGGCAGTTAAGATGTTTGCCATTTTTGTAAGGAGAGAAACAGGAACTGGCAAAATACCAAGGAATAATAACAATATGCATAGTTCATGCCTTGATAACGGCATGTTTTCTTCTTTTTTTTTTTCTTTCTTCTCTTGTCAATAATATCATTTATGTTTCAGGGAGAAGATCCATTACATTCGGACAGAGGGTACACATGGACTTGAAAAGTTGTCCTGTGATGCAGATTTAGTAATTCTGCTGAGGTAATAAATTTGATCAAAAACATGGTGTCATTACTTCTGGTACCAGAGAAGCTGTCTCACTCTTTTCTCAGCATAATTGAAAAGATTTTGCTAAATCTCCCAGGACGTTTGTAATTAGAATAGGATTCATTGTAACTGATAGTCACCCAAAATAATTCAGCCAGAGTATATCTGTCCACTCTTATTTCCTGGAAGGCAGCCTCCAACAGTGCAGTAAACTCCACGCCCAGCCAGCTCAATCAATATAGCTGTTACTGTCAAGTATCAGATGGGAAAGAATCAGGTCAAAATGTTTCCTTTTAATGGGAAAACTCTTGTTTCCTTTTTTTTCTTTTTTTTAAAGAGGAAGAAAAAATGTCTTTCTCAGTACAAGTAAATAATGTAACTACTAGTTAAATTGCTATTTTTACTGCAGCAGTGCTCCCCACATATGCAGGGCCTTGTCACACTAATGAAACCTCGATTTACAGTGCAGTGAGCATTGTTTGGGTAATGTGGATAAGGCTTTAATTTTTAGTGGGACAAGGGAGCTTGGTCTTTAGGCCCTAGCTACTTTTATTTAGCACAGATAAGGAGCGATTTTATTGTCCTGGTCTTACATAGAAAATGTTGCATTACCCAGGTGATTTTGGTGTGCTATATAGCACTGCCTAATGCCTTAAGTTTACAACTTATTCCTGTCAACTTAATCCAAATGGTCAAAGAGCTGAGCTACACGAAAATGTATGACCCAAGAAAAACAACCTGGGAGACAGATGTGTGTATCTTTGCTTCTCACTTTTTACGTGTTGAAGTTGTCCCTGTTTATGACATAGCCTCGGATTTTTACCCTCTGCAGTAGATTGAGCCACTATGTTAGCATGAAATGTCTAGTAAAATTCATTTTGTTGTTCTTTGTTACTGGTGACCGTGCCTGATTTGCAAAACTTGTGGATTTTATGAATCCATGAGTCCAGAGATGGAGCCAAACTTACGATCACCCAGCAGACTTGCACCTTACTGCATGTTTACATCCATTCATCTGATGGATGTGAACCAAACCTCTCCCTGTCACTTTTTCCACGCAGCCTTTTTGAAGAGGATATTATGTCCTACATACCACTGCAGGCTGCCTTCCATCCTGGTTACAGTTTCTCTCCTCGCTGCTCACCTTGTTCATCACCCCAAAATTCTCCAGGTAAGACGATTGGGCAAATAATACAAAATCTTGCATTTGTGGTATTTCTCCTAATACATACAAAGGGGCAGATTCAGAGCCAGCATCAGTTGTCAGCCTGCTACTTCCAGTGCCCACTCCAAATCTGACCCCAGCTGCTTTTTTGCTTTTTTGCTGTTACGTATCTGTTGAAATGTTAACAGTAGATGAAGCACCGAGATCAGAAATTCCCCATATGGAGGAAGGTATTTCCCTGCCTTTTTATGTAGTTGGAAAGGATTAGAATATGAGAATGGTACCCCCCAAACATAAGTCACTGACATGGAAGGACATTCATGTTATGTGACGGAAGCAAAGAGCAGCTTCCGAACCAAAGGTGTATTGCAATACTTCCAGCACTCCTCTAAAGTTCAGTCTCCTCCGCAAAGTGTTCCGAAGACTTATGTTCTTCCCAAGACTCATCTATTTTAAGACCTGAGGGGATCATCTTGATCAGCTAGTCTGGCCTCCTGTGTTGACCCCATTGACTTAGGTTTGACAGGGAACATATTTTCCAGAAAGACTTGCTGTCTGAGAAGGTTATTTCCAGCTGTGGTATGTCTCTGTAGTTATTGTTTATGCTATAGAAATTTAAGGAGCTGATGTGTCCCTTTTGCCAAGATATACAACCCCCACTGCAGTCTCACTGCATGGCTGTGTCCAGTGGCCATTTTGAGAGAATCAACAGAAATGTGATCTGAAGAAATCCATTTTTGGCTGAGCTTTTCAAACAGTCATTTAAATTACCTGATTTCAAACAAAATTAATGGACAAGAGACATTCAAATCTTGGAGGTGGCTGTGGAAAATTGGAGGGATTTTTTGTGTCAAGGTAAGTGCTGAACCCTTGTCTATAGGAGGACGGTGTTTCGTCAGAATGTTCTGTTTTCGTTAATGAGTTTTAACATAGTTAATACGGTTCCCCTCCTCTTCATCAGGACAGATCATAAACAAGTCTCCTGCAAGACAAAAATCTAAGTATTTGGCTAGTACATGACTTAGGCGGATGTTAGAAGAACTGCACTGGTCTTTACGTGTTCTTGTGAAAACACAAGAAGGGCAAATACTCATTTCCGGCAACATACTGTCTGCTTGCTTGTTTCTGCCACTGGTTACGTGGCCCATGAGAACACCCGTTCTCTTATGTCTTGGGGGAAAAAAAGGTCTAACAGAAGAAGTGTTGCAAGGGATTCTCTTTGCACTCCATGTAAATATGCCTTTGCGTTTTACCAGCAAAGACAATTAGTAATGTCCTTCCCTCCTGGCAACTACAATACTTTGCACTCCCACTAAATGTGATTTTTTTTTTTTTTTGCCTCCCTGTGGAGGATTTTCTGCAAGATTTCTCATAAAAGGGCTTGTTTTATTGTCTTCTGTAATGAGATAGGGAAATGGGATTTCCTGGATCCATTCTTTGACCCTTTATGGCATGGCACTTGTTTGTACAAAAGAACTAATCAGCTACTTTGAGAATGCAGACTTCAAAACAAAACACATCACAAATTGCTAAAAATCTGCTCTGTGTGTGAATCATAAGAGGAAAATGTAGCATTTCTTGTGGACAGAAACCCTCAATGCCACAAAGGGGTTTTGTGTTGATACTTGGAAGCGCTTAATACAGTCAGATTAGCAGAGGGAAACCCAACTCCCAGCCTGGCTAGAGTGCTAGGCTCCAGTGAGAAGCTTCGCTTTGCACTCCAGAGGTTTAATCCTGCCGAGAAAGGAGATGTCCTATACAATGCAAAGGAGAGAGATCTCTTAAAAGTACAAAAGGGAAAGAAAACCTAGCTACCAATGACCGTGAGTGGGAGTTATGCATGTCAGTCTTTCTCATGTCTTTCTGATCCTTGAATTTCTGTTTAGATCAATCAGAGTTAAAGGCTGAGGCGCAACACAAAGACATGCACAAGGTGAGCTCAACAATTCTTTCAGTGAAGAGGTTACAGCCTCTGGAAGTCATTGCAGTCACTGAATTATAGGAGCTTACAACTCCATTAATGCCAGGTAGAACGAAAATAATACTGAGTGCACTGAATACCTTTAAAAAGTTTCTAATGCATTTGTTAGTCAGTTCTGTCTGGAAGCATCAGCTGCGTAATTTGGAAAAATTTAAAGCCCCTTACACTTCAGGATGCTGTTCATTTTCCCACCAGGACTGCAGCGAGCAAGTGCAAGAGCACCTTCTCCATACAGGAGGGACTTTGAAGCCAAGTTGCGCAATTTCTATCGAAAACTTGAAGCCAAAGGGTATGGGCAAGGTCCAGGTAAAATTAAGTGAGTATTATCAAAAGTCACTTAGTCTAACATTGTGTAGCTTTGTCTTTTATCATTATCCGTGAATGAAGACACTGACAGGAAAGTGGGAAACACACCAGAGAGTGCATTTTGTACATGAATAGATGAGAGCACAAAAGATTGTACATGAGAAGATAAGATCTTAGTATATCGTGCAAAAGTGACTTTCAAGAGGCTTTTGTGTGGAAGTTTTCTTTCTTACAGATTCATACTCTCTCTCACTCCCATTCCCTCTCTATTTGTAGGGAGGAATACCAACATCTATGTTAATTTACTAGTAGGAAAATCATCCATTCAGGCAAACGTTCACCAGAGATTATTAACAGCTGCATCATTGTAATGATGGAGTGACTCCAAATCCTTTGGATCTACTTATCAGTATAACTCAGGACCAGAGTATGACCCTATGGAAGTTAGCCTGTACATGCAAGTTTACCTTTCAGTATTTTTTGTGTTGGTAGCCCTCCTGGATTTGAACTAGAGGTATTTCTGCCTCTCTTTGTGTATTTTAGGGATCTCTGGTCACTTGCAAGTTTGCTTTCCAGACATTTTGTTAGTTGGCTTTCGAGTCTGTACCTACTTGTGCTCGATCTAGCTATCCAACTTGGCCAAAGGACTATATGTTTCTAAGGTATTTCCTGGGCATCTGGTTGAATTTATGCATCAGGTTGGCTTCCTACCAGTTCACATCTGTTGTAGAAAAAAAAAAGTATGAAGCCAAGCAATTCATTCCAGGCAAACATCATCATCAAAATATTCTTACAGAGCTGGGGAGTCCTAGCCATTGGTTATCCTTTTTGGTGTCCTGCTCAGTGAGTCCAAGGCAGACATGAAATATATTTTAGAAGGTCTGTCCACGAGCATATGAACAAGAAGAATTTCTTGCATAGGTGGTGTTTAAATGTACTATTCATTAAGTTGTTTTAGAGATCGGGAGGGAGCAAGAGGTGTGTTGTATAAACAGAGGCTGACACTCCTTTTGCTTACTCTGCTACAGAAGCAGTAATTCCATGGACATCCATTGGATCAAATCTGAGAAGAGTTTGGGGCTAATCGCAGGAAGTTGTGACCTCATGTACACAGGAAATTCACAGCCCCCTCTACCATACAAATTTGTACATAGAGGGTGTTACAAAGAGTCTCAAGTAGAACAACACTTTGACTCTAATCACAGCCTAATGAAACAACTCACTCAAAACCCATAATGGTCAAGTAGCACATGCACTAGTGGATGCTACTTTATTAACTTCTCTGCCAATGAATGTCTCTCTTTACCAGCTCTTGTGTACCTTTAGCCTCACAGACTCACACAAGAGTCAATCATTAGATCTCTATTTCTGCCTCACTTTGCAGGTTAATTATACGACGTGACCACTTGCTGGAAGGCACGTTCAATCAGGTAATGGCATACTCACGCAAGGAGCTCCAGCGGAACAAACTCTACGTCACGTTTGTTGGCGAGGAAGGGTAGGGAACCACTAAATGCTATCAGTTTTGATGTAGCTGTTATGTTGCAAAACACTTGCAGAGTTGATTAAGGCTGAGCCTCTTCTGTTACGTAATGTTTCTTTTGGTTTTGTTTTACCTCTGAGCAAGTGATTCATCTTAATCAGCTCAAACATTTGTTAAAAATAACAATAGCAATAATGCTTTGTTTTCCTGTTGCACCTTCCATCTAGATGTCTCAAAGTGACAATTTAAGTGGTTAAATCTAATGTCATCTTGTTGCCATAGGTATTTTGACTGGCTGGAAGGCAAAACTGAACTACAGGCCCATATTTACACATTGAATCAGTCTCAGGGCTGTAATTAGAGACCAGAGCTTTATCCCTTTTGTTACTTTAACTCTTCGAGATGGATCTGGTTTTGCTTCAAAAATTTTTTCTTTGCATGCCATCTAATGATCATTTGTTATCCATATGTGGACTTCTTGTTTCTGGCTGAAGTGAGAAACATAAATGCTGTTCAGTCCTTACAGATTAATTCACTCAGTTGGAAGCTGAAAGTCTCTTGAAGTCTCTTGAGAAGGCCTTTTCTCAGAAGACTTTCTGCCAGGCTTTACAAATCCATGAGCCGTTCTTGTATGATTAAAGCCAGCCCCTGGCCTTTTGTTTCCGAATCTAAACAGACTCTTTCAAAGCCACTCTGTCTCACCTCAAGAGCTACATTGCAATTGAGGCTTAATCCACATGCTTTTATAATGGAAAGACCATTGTGCATATTTCCACTGTTCCATATACAAAGACTTGAAATCATATTTCAATACCTTTGTATATAAAGTTTCTTTTTAAGAAAAAAAAACCCCAACACTTGGATAGGATTTCAGTTCCAAAGGTACCAGAACAGTAAGGGTCTGGGGCAGCTCTTGGCTTGTCCAGCAACTGCTGACACTGTCAGCTCTGAGGTGGCATGTCAAGCAAAGAGCTTCTGCTGAGCTGAGTTTGTCTGGGGACATGTTAGGTCCAGTGGAAAACAAATCACCAGTCTCAGAGACACTTAGTGACCTCAGTATCAGGGGTTTTGTTTAACTCTTACTTTTATACTCCATGAATTCAGTATTATTTAACAGAGGTCATCTTTCACAGTAGGTTTTGCCTCTGGCTTGCAAGTAAAGCATAAACATACAGCATAAATCAGTTTGCATTTTTGCAATAGTGTTCTAGGATGCTAACACTGGACGACAGTGAATGAATTCTTGAATATTAACCAGAGAGCTGGTTAATATTCAAGAACCGCTTCCTCCAAGCTCAGGATCAGTGCATCCCAATGAGGAAGAAGTC
>VZSC01009272.1:369459-393308 GCA_013398225.1 Steatornis caripensis | reverse complement strand
TTTACTGTGAGGGTAACAGAGCACTGGAACAGGCTGCCCAGAGAGGTTGTGGAGTCTCCTTCTCTGGAGATATTCAAAACCCGCCTGGATGCATTCCTGTGCAACCTGCTCTAGGCTAACCTGCTTTAGCAGGGGGGTTGGACTAGATGATCTCTAGAGGTCCCTTCCAACCCCCACCATTCTATGATTCTATGACAAAGTCATGTTGTTTTCCTCACATCTCTAATAACTTTTACTGTGTGTGGCATGGTATCCTCAGGAGAAATTATAAACCAATTTGATTTGCAAATTCATTCATTCTTCACTGATTTATTTACATCTGAAGATACATTCCCCCAGGGTTTCTGCTGTTTAATGCTAATATAGGTTCTGCTGGCGGGACTCCAAGATACCCATTCCCTACTAAAAAGAAGAGTTGATGCTGTATGGGCACAGCTTCCCATGTGTTTCAAAGCTAAAATGGCATTGAAAATGAACTATGAAGGCTTTATGATGAGTTAATGTGTTGCCCAGAAATTCAATACCTAGTCTCTCCTTGGAGATTTTTGAATACAGACAGGTGTTGTTTGCAGTTCTTTACTCCAGCCATCATCAGGCTTAGTCCAGTATTTTAATCTCCATTGAACCAGATCTGTTACATGGTTAGCACTAGTGGTTCATGTGGGCTTATTACCATCCCCTTTTGCTTTTGTGGCTTTAGTCTGATCACGTGATCCTAGAGCTAAAGCTGCTCAAAGAGAAAAGTACGGAATCTCCAGATGTAAAGCAGAGGAGGATGGGCCAGCGTGCCCTTTATCATCTTTCTAGTTGCACAAATCAATCATTCAACCCCTTATGGTTATGCTTCCATAACTTCAAACATAATACAGAGCATTCTGATCCAGCTGCAGTTTTCCACTTACTTTATGTTTGTTAAGTAAAAGGAATAGTGCTCACCTCAGAAAATGTTTTGGCACACATGATATATGGCTACAAATCATTTGTTCGTATTGCTACATGTAGATTTATTTTAGGTTGAAAAACCTACCTACCGTTATTAGAGGATGGTCTGTTTTTAATAAATCCATCACAGTTGAGTTTAATACATTCATGAAGCTTTTTGGGTTTTGTGTTTTTTCAAGTCAAGAAAATTGGAAACAGCTTGATTTAAAAAAAAAAAAAACGGGGAAAAAAGGTGACTCTCTACAGAGCAAAATCATGCAACAGCAAAAGCACAGCTTAAGGTGTGCCACATGTATTTGAAACTATCCGAGAAGTAGAAGAGCTTGGATGGAACAACTGAGGAATCACCATTCTATCTTAAGAGACACGGTTCTGTTGGGACTTGGTCTCGTTCAGCATTGACCTTTAGGTTATACCTATAGCTAAGCAAGCAACCTTGGGGCTAGATTGTATCTTTGGTTACATCTCAGTGTAGGAGAGTAAGAGCAATTTCTCTTTCAGTCTGGGCTGTCTGGGCTGTGAACCCAGGTGTTGATAGGCAGTTCAAACCCACTCACTAAAAAGCTAGCCCTCTGCTAGCGAGCCAGCTAAGGAAAGGCTGAGTTTTGTACCTCCAATTTACTAAGACTTTGGAACAAAGGAAAAGAAACTACTGGAGGGATACGTCTGAGTTATAATTCCTCCCAGATCAGCCTGGATGCTGGTGAAGTTTCAGCATCATTACTTGTTCAGGGCTCAGAATCAAGTTTTGAGAGGGGAGATACACCATGTTAGAAACACTTAGTTAGAAACTGCACAGGGGTAGGTGTTAGACAGCAGCCAATGTAGGTAAACACCAGGAAATTCACTCAAATGGGAAATGAGCCTCATTTTACCTTTTTTACCTTTTTCTTTCTAGGTTGGACTACAGTGGTCCCTCCCGAGAATTCTTCTTCCTTCTGTCTCAGGAGCTCTTCAATCCTTATTATGGGCTATTTGAGTATTCAGCCAATGACACTTACACTGTACAGATCAGCCCCATGTCTGCCTTTGTTGAAAATCACCTGGAATGGTAAGGAAATTTTATGCAGAATTGAACAATCCTTTTCGAGCAATACAGAAATGGAAATGCAAAACAAAATCTGCCGGTTTAGATTAGACTACATACAAACACAGTTGCTTCTGCTGGCAAGAAGTGGGAAGTAGCTTGGGAGAAGGAAGAGAGGGAGTAAGTGTAAATACAACAGCAGGCTCTGAAAAAAGGAGTTGTGATGAGGTACTACTATTAAAATGTCCTGCTTGCATTACTTGGGACTTGATGTTTATGCACTTCTGTGTAGGTAGGAAAAGGCCATGGAGAAGAGCTCTGCTTAATCCAGGCCTCCTCCCCTTTGTCCCTTTCTAAGAATAGCAAGTGTAGTCATTCTGTACATCAACCAGCATTGTGCCTGGAAGCTGTACAGTGTTCTCTAAGAGCCACATTGCTGCTCTGTACCTACTACAGGCCTTAAAAAAGACCCAGTGAAAGCAGTTTCGCTTTTCTCCCCCAACAGATTGTCCCTGCTTGTGTGTGGCAAGGCCAGCAGAGCCATCAGGTATTTCACATTACCAAGTACGTGTGCAAACATACAAATTGCTGATCTTGTTTCTTTATCAAAAATTCTCAGTGCATATTGTGGTCTCCTCATTTTTTGTCTGCCTCCAGATCTATCTGTCTTTGGGAGTTGTTCTCCCTTTGATAGTTTCAGATGTGGTTCAGTGGGACATGGGCTGCCAGCCTTGGGCGTTGTTTGATCCCTTGTGGGATTTCATTGTGTCAAAGAAATACTGCCACATGGGTTTGTTCCTATGATGTTTTTCTTAGCCTAACCAATCTCACTGGCTTCTCTCAGAGATCCTTTTCTAAAATGGAAGGCAGTTCAGGCCCCTTTTAAATTGCCAATTATACATGCCCTTCTATTATCATAAACAGGTCCTCCTTTGCTTTGGTTCAGAGCAGGCAGCAGATCAAGAACAGCTAAATGCTTGCACCCTCACCTCTATTAAGGTTGCAGTCAAAAAAAAGAGATGTTGCTGGGACCTAGCATGCTCTCAGAATTTTTTTGTTTGTTTGGGGGTTTTTTTTGCATTATCACTTCCAGCAGTGGAGCATTATGCTAACAGCGATCCTTGCATTAGATTGTTTCTCTGCTGACGTTAGCAGGAAGAGAGCTTAGTTCTTACAGCTTGCCCATCTCCCACTGCAGTCTTGTTCATTAGACATTATGCAGTGGCTTTTCTTTTCAAGAAGAAATACAGTCCTTTGTTTGGCTTAACAGGCAGCATGGATAAACTTTTGATTTAGGAAGCTGTATTTGTGAAGATGCACTCTGATTTCAGAGCACAGGCAGGTAGGTGCTCACACTGTGAGGACACTGGACGTAGGCCTCTTTCTCCACGGATGGTGTTGCCATGTTATCTCGGTAGTACTTGAAATAGGCGCTGACTCTTATCTGTTATAAATCCTGTTGTTGCAAAGAGTTCAGCTGCAGTTTTCTTAAGTAATAAATTCTGCTGCAAAATTATATACTTTGGTTCTCTCATTTTGCTCTTCTGTTCATTGAGAGATTTCAGCATGGAAGAGGCAGATTTTTAAAGGTATCCTGGGCATATACAACAGCAGAAAGTTAGCATTTAACGCAGAAATCAGTAACAACTAGACACTTAGGATAATATTTCTCCAACTACATGTATCTATACAGGCTCCTTGTATACAGAACGTTATTTGGGCTTTGGGCATTTTTGGTTTTCTTTTTTTAGGAAAGATAAATGAAGTCCCTTGGTCTGTAGAAGGAAATAAATGCTATGAACGAAGAGGTTTGTACATAAAGTAGTGTAAATAGAACAAGATTGCAGAACTCAAGGGAAAGATAAGCAATCTAGTAAGTGCTTGGAAATACTTCTTGAACCTGTTATGGTAATAACAGTCTACGACCAGCAGTTTGTAATTAGCCCGATAGGTTTCATGATTGGCTCGTAGATATCTAGACATTCTAAATGTTTTTATGCTGTCTGTGTTGACTAATGTCAGCTATTCATGTGTAGCCCTAGAGTACTGTATTCAGAAGTCTGTACAGCCAGCTAAGATAGGATTTGGACCAAGCTTTTTAAAACTCAAAGAGTACGATTCTCCCATAAAGGCTTTATAGGCTAGCTTCTCTGAGGGCACTGTACTAACTTGCTTGACTTTATTTGTTCATGAGGAATGGGGTTTTCTGAAGTTCTCAGTCATTCTTCAACTTTGTTCTCATCAAAGTCAGTGCTAAAACTTCTGTTTCTTAGATTTATTGTTGATATGATTCCAACAGAGCCTCCTCCTTCTAACATGCAAGAAATAAAATTATTTTCCTGTTCCCAAATCTGTTGTGAGACATCAGTTAACATAGATGGATGAATCAGTTTTGAGACTCCCAGGATCACAGATAATTAGTATTCATAGTCTTTTCAAAGCTTGAAGTTTGATGTCTGTCATGAAAACTACACAACCACAATTGATTTAGATTTGTAATTTCTTCAACTGTATGCCTCTTGGTGCTGTGCGGCTTAGCATTTATGTGGAATCTACCCTTGACATGTTTTTCTATATAATAATTCTGCAATACCTATCCAGACATGGCTGTATTAAGAAACAAAGCTAGCAAAAAAATTCCCTCAAAATTTTCTCTTCCTTAAGTGAACAGTGGCAGGTTTGAGATAAATACAACAAAATGCAGAGATGTGAAGTTTTGTTCATATTGGCAGAATTGTGAAATACACTGCTGTTTTTCTCCTGGCCTAAAAGTTCCAGTTCTGCCCGTTAATGGCTTATTTCATGCCTTGCTCTTTGTACAAACAGCATTCTGAGTCCAAAATGAGCACATCAAAGCACAGGGTAGTTGTATGTATGCCAAGTTAAGAAAGAGACATAATGACTGGAAAATATTTCTCATTTATGGAGAAACTGAGATTTAACACCTTTCCTGCAAGCTTCTGTTGAATAAGACTTTTTCCTTCAGTTAACATATGTGCCTGCTGAACACACAAAATACAAGATATCAGACATTTTGAAACTCAAAAAAATTACTTTAAGTCCCCCTGTATCTGAAAGGACACGGTTATATCTCTCTAGACCTACAAAGTCTGATGATACACGTTTTTATCTGCATGCTACAGGATGTACCTGAAGCTCATAGCCAGAACAGCTGCTTTCAATCCATGCCAGTAATGAGCCATTCTGTCTGATCTAGGTAAGATGTCTAGCTCTTTGCCTGGATATTTGAAAGCATCTTCTAAATTACTGTTTACACCTCCACTTAGGGTAGTTTTCTCCAAGTAAGTGGGCAAAATGTGGTGGCATCTGCTATATATTACTTCAGTGAAAAGAATATGGTTTAGCCCAGAGAGAATATTCTTGTCTTTGCTCTTGTCAAGTGTTTCGGGCGACTGAAGTAGAGTGAGTCACTGAAGAATCCTCAGGTTTTGCTCAACATGCTGGGAAGCAAAGTAAGGGGGAATAGTGAATGTTTCTATCACAACCTCACGTGAAGTTAGAGGTGTAATATGCAGTACAACTCCCTAATACTGAGTTCTTACATACTAATAAATGGCTCCCAAAAGCTTGCCACATTAGCTTCTTACTTTCATCCCTGCTAACGGTCCTTTGAAAGATTTTAGACTGACTTTCGGTTCCTTGCAGCGTTGAATCACCGGGCTCCAGGATGCCCAATATTAGAGGATATACAGAGATACTTTTTCACTGGGGTGAAAAAGGTTTGTGTCTTTGATTTGAATACCGAAGGTTTGATTGAATATTGTAGTTCTCCTTTTCACCATGAATAAATAAATAAAAGGTCAGATGGGTAAGTCAGCCCTGAGAGAAAAAAAGTCCTGATGCATAATAGGTGGTGGAAACGGGTTTCTAAATTCTGGGAACAAAACATCTAGTTCCAGAGTTTGTGTAGTCTCAAATCCTCGTGTGGGCCACTGGTTACTCTCCCTGTCTTCTTCATGGTGCGTTTTCAAGAGGTATAGAAAATTGCTGGCATCTGTTCACTGCATCTCATTCACTCTGTATTGTAACAGAATGATTTGTCTAATCGTGCTGTGATACACTGTGGTTATCCTCAGGTCTTTGTTTTGTCTGTCATTTTCCGTAGTATTTCCCTGCTCAGCTCTAGCTAAGCAAAATCATAAACTGGACGTTGGTTTCTGTGATGATTTCTATGTCATTTTCACCAAACCTGAACAATATTATCTCTGTGCTGTTTTGTTGTTCACGCGGCTACCAATTTCATATTTGGCTGCCATAATATCACAGAAGTTCTACTTCTTAGAGTGAAGTAACTCTGTTTTCTCATGAACTTTCCATCCCTGCTGTGAGTATGACATCTGATAGTGGCAACAAAAGTTCCATTGCCTTTTCAGTTCACAAAACACTGTTCACAAATTGCTGTCAGGAGGAAATACAGTTTCTCTTTTTCACATCTTCTGAGTGGGCCAGAGTTTTTCTTCGTAGCAGTCCTGCCCGCAGGAGTAATCCACTAAGATAATGTAATGCACCCTTCTTTGAGAGACAGCACTGTGCTCATGATAAGGTCATCTACACCAGACTTTTTGCCAGCGGATCGCTTGCCTGGTCCTTTATCTGACTCATCCCAGCAATCCGTTTCACATCATCTACTTCTGAATTTTTAGTTCATTGCATGTTTGTAGATGTAGAACCACAGCCAGAAATGTGAAAAGAAGCCTAGTCTTTGCATAGAAGACCAGATGGCTTAGATAGATAAAATCATTCACTGATATTCATTTGGAGACCTGAGGGATGCTAACTTGAAACATCTTTTTATGTGTTTTCATAGTGAATTAATGACACTATGTCTTTTTGTAACAATTACACATTTGCAGACCTTGCTGTGACATTTATGCAGCCAGACAGTAGTACCCCAGTGTCACAGTTATCTTGGAGGTATTTACAGCTTGCTAATCATACTTAGCATTTTGTATCCATCTCAGAAAAGTCCTGTTGTGTTTTGTTTGTTTGTTCATCTTTAAATGAAATATAATACACTATTAAGGAAAACCTTATTAGAAAGTTGAAGACTTGTGAGTAAAACATTTTTGTGTGAGAACCCTATGGAAGACCACAAAAATTATAATATAGTCAGACCCAGCAGCCCAGAAGCTGTAGATTGATTCCTGGCTGCAATATCCTAATGAACTCCGTTAACTTAATGCTCGTTTAGAACTGCTTTGGGGCAGGAGTTTCTTCATTCAGTTCCCATGGTTTCTTCATTCAGTTAACCTTTCTTTCTGCCCTCCAGTACCCCTTGTATTCTAGTCCATGCTGCTGAATGGAGTCAGACAGAAAACTTGCATGTATTTCTACATCGTATTCTGCAGGCAGATGCAAGCCTGTTGCGCCCACTCTCCATGCAGACACAAACTTGCTTTCCCTGTGCTGCAAGCCAACTGACGTGGTTACTGCAACATTGAGCTGAGAAAATATATGCTGCCTCCCATCAGGGCTGATTACTTCAGTCTTGGCACTGCCTCGATTGCTTTTACGTGCTCTGGCAGGCTTGGCACATGGGTAGAGCAAGCTCCCTTTGCCTGCACAGTGCTGTGTGGGTATACCCCCAGCCAAACTCTGTCCTTCCCTTTTATTTACTTTGTGTAAATGAGAAACCACATAGCCATCACTATCCATCTCAAGCATGCCAAAGAATGCACGGTGGTGTTTTTCTCATTTTTTGTTTTAATGAACCCAAGAAGAACCAAGAATGTTGCAACCTCAGCTGTCCTTTCTCCTTAGAGAGCTTGCTTGGTTTTCTTAACCCAATTTCCTTAGGAGTTGTGCCTTGTGCAATTGCCTTGCCTGTCCATCAGACAGTTTCCTAATTAGTTTGAGATCTATTTGACAGGAAGGTAAACGTTTCAAAGACTCTGATTTCCTAAAAGCTTTGCCAAACTTGTGGCTGGGTAAACGATAGATATGCAGAAGAGCACCTCACGAGGGCGGGCTGGTGAGCTCAACAGTTACCTGTTCTATTTGGCCTCTCGCCTGGCCGGTTAGCGTAAGTGAGCTGACAGGTCCATCACAGGCGCAGGCTGCGAACCAGCTGTATCATCTTCCTCAGTAGCTTGAGAAAGTAGTGAGGGAGAGCTGTGAAAGTTTAGGGGAGGCAGAAGGAAGAAACTGGAGGTACCCCAAAGTGCAGAAAGTGCTGGCAGAGATGTGTAGGAGGAACTGGAGCTATTGCAGCGTGGTAATGTAGGGCCATCGGAGTCAGATCGATGGGAAACAAAGCTCCGTTAATCCTGCTCATGGAGAATGACTTATTTCAATTAAAATCTTTTTAAAGAAAGTGACAAATTGCCTCATGACCTAATGGGTTGTATTCAGACGCGGACAAGCTCATAGGATGGATTTAGGCACATTCGTGGTTCTTTGTAGAAACAGCGGAGAAAAGTAGTCACAGCATCTAAGCAGGAGGTCTGCAAACAGCTGTTACTCCTCTCCACTGACTGAAAGCAGCTCTGGGTAATATGTGGCCCAAATTACTCATTTATCTCTTTACCTTTAATATTTCAGCTCTTGTGGTGGTCAACCTACATATGGCCCAATAACTGTTTTATTAAGGGGTCAGAAACAGTTTGGTTTTGGGCTCAAATGGGCTAGTTGTGTGGGTCTGCGTTTGGGGGAGGAATGCATTTAGATGACCGATTTTGCAGCCATCGTGAGATGGCCTGTTTATGCTAAACACGGAAAAATCATCCTCTTAAAAATCAGATCAGATAAAGCACCCCAGAGCGGGGCATCCAGCAAGATCCAGTTGTTTTTTCAAATTACCGCTTTGCCTTGGTTTCCTTCTGAAGAGATTTCCTAGTATGCAATCAACTTGAAATCCATTTGATGTACACTAATGCTCCAAACTGCTTTGAAATTCTCAGATGAAAGGCACCATAGAAAACCAAGGCATTTAATGTTACATTACACTATAAATTTTAATTACTAGCAATGCCTTATTTTAAATAAATTATGTTTGCCTGAGAAATTTTCAAGCACTATTGTAAATCTTATGGACAGGAATGATTTTAAAATAAATACGCAGCTGGAATAATTTTATAAGACCTTTTCACAATGTGAAAAGGGTGTGTTACTGAAATGCCTTCTTGCTGCTGTACTCTGCTCTCTCTCAATGCTTTCTGTACTTAAGTAAATTTTGATTTTCCTTTCAAGTTTGATGTATAACTATGTAACATAGAGCCTGCCTCAACAGCTGATTAATTATTTATTAAGGGTCAGGAGGAATTGGAGGATTAAAGGCAAACCAAACTGAAGGAGAAAAAGCCGTTCTCCGTCACTGAGCTTCTATAGCAACCATTTTTTTAAAAAAAAAGTTTCTGCTTTATAGTTACCTTATTCTTTACCTTCTCTCTCTTACTGGAGGATTTTTTTCAAGTTCTTCCAAGGATCTGAATGGTGATGTCACACGGGTTGAAAGAAGAGATGTCTCTCACAGTGTCTCCTCCTTTTCCCTTCTGTAAATCTCAGTGTCTAGCACTGCTTCCATAATTAGAGTTTGGTTTAAGGGAAAGGCGGGTGTTCTGTTTTGTTGTGTTTTTACAAAAGTCATCTTTATGGTTTTTTCCCTTGCTTAAGGCCATTAGTCTTTTGCAACACTGCGGATTAAATTTGCCCAGAGATGGGAGGCTTCACATGAAAATCTCTATAGTGTCTCCTTGCATGTGGCAGAGGAGAAAAGGGTACAGTCCACACTGTCTCTGAGCATGTGGGCCTGCAGGGAAGCACCAGGGTGGGCAGTGGTAGTGTGTTTATTTGTAGTGGCGAAAAACTCCCAGGGAGTGATGAATGTCCTCATCTCTCTTGTTCCAGCCACACTGGAATGGCAAGGCTGAGCTGTCACTGTGAAGTATTGCTCGGTCGTCTCTGCCCCTCCTTGTTTCTCACTACATCTTATTCAGACTTCGGTAAGGTAAAGAAAAGTCAATTAGAGCAGGTGCAGAAATTCCCAAGCTAACCTTCTTTATTAGTAAACACAATTCATACATCAAAAGAAACACTGCTTGCAAGAGCAGAATTGTTTTCAGTAAATCACTCAAATTCATTTTGGCGATTTTTGAGCAGAAAACGCATTTCTCTTTGTGTAGGTCTCTCCTTGGGATACTTCAAAAGACATGTCATTTGTCCATTGAAAATTATTCTTCATTTCAGCATGTTACCTTAGTGTTATATTAAAATGAAGAAAAAAGGGAAGATTAAAGATTTAAATTGATCTGATCTGAATGTATTTAAAGGGAGAAGGGCAATGTCAAGTTTGTCAGTTTGCCCCAACTTGGGACAGGAATATTTTTCAAAAACTCAATAAAATTATGGAGGATGAAAAAACCCTGACCTGTCCACCATCTGTGAAAAAAAATGTATTTAATAACAAGAATACAGAACCATAAGTTCCGTATCTTGTGTCCGATTGGAGGAAACTTTGTACATTGTGACTTACAACTTGCATTCTGGAAAAGACAGACTAGAAACTGGAATTATTTAATTGTATTGGAAGGATTCATAAAGGAAAAGTCAAAAATGTTCTTGGACTTCAGAACAGTAACACAAAGGACCAGGTCTGCTGTATTCTGCATGCTCCCAGGAGAGGATGGAGNTGGAAAAGACAGACTAGAAACTGGAATTATTTAATTGTATTGGAAGGATTCATAAAGGAAAAGTCAAAAATGTTCTTGGACTTCAGAACAGTAACACAAAGGACCAGGTCTGCTGTATTCTGCGTGCTCCCAGGAGAGGATGGAGCTGTCAGTTTGCATTACTAGTAATAAAAGGTGGGGATGTTCAGTGACTTGCAAAACAAAACCTGAAGTAGACTGTCTAACAATTAATAGCATGTCTGAATTTTAGCACACAGATTTCTGATTTTACTCAGTTGAGGAACCTGATCCTGACAGGCAGGGATCATTAGCTGAATTGCAGCATGGTGCAAACCCAAGGGTACGGCTTCTGGACCTGAGGTGGTAAGTCCACATGGCCCTGCACTGCAGGCGACCTGTTTGCAGTTAGCTCAAGGATATCTGCATCATGCTTCGTCACGTNCAAACCCAAGGGTACGGCTTCTGGACCTGAGGTGGTAAGTCCACATGGCCCTGCACTGCAGGCGACCTGTTTGCAGTTAGCTCAAGGATATCTGCATCGTGCTTCGTCACGTGGTGTAAACATTCCTTACCAGTGCTTACCACTGAGTTTATGATGAGCAGTCTCTCTCATGCTTAAATACTCAAGATGGGCTGGAAAGGATGTGTCTTCTTTGAGAATAAGTCTGTTTTTGTGGTTTCAGTGTTCGTAGTTAGCCATTGAAGGAAAATGTGTAGTCATTTGGCTTGTGCTTTTATGGCCCTCTTGTCTGGCAGATGACTAAATCTATGGATTTTCCTCTGTAGCTTGACTAGTTTGTTTCAACACATGGCAGAGCTATGGAAAGCAAACATAAATCATGCAATGTATAAAGCTTCACCAATTCACAGGTTTACAAAGTGCCCCACCAACACCAGCTTTTCCCAAAGGTTTGACTGAGAAATCAAACCCTCTTGATAAAAATGCTGGTTTGCTGGTTTAAAAAAACAAGCCACTTGCATCAGATTGAGTTGATCCATAAGGAGCTGATCATAAACCAGAGCTGATTCAAAAAATTACTGTTTTATAGAAGGTAAGAAAGTAAAAAATGTCAGATAGGCTAAACAACTAAAATGGAGCTGGAACTCGGAGGATTGTGATTCCATTGCTGTCTCTACCACTTGTTTTCTGGGTAACGTTAAATAAGTCATTTTACTTTTGTACTTAAGTTTTCTCATTTGTCAAATGAAATATTGGCACTGATCTCCTCTGTAAGCTGCTTTGAGATCTGCCAGTCAAAAATATGGTCTACCGTCTTGGAATCACAAAATGTAGAGGTTTGTAGTCTTATAGCCAGTAGTTCATACCTCAGTCTGCATCTCCTCTGTAGTTACTGGGCAGAATTGGAGGAGAACTTGCCAAGTCTTACAGGGCAGTGTGTTTTATACATTGTACCAGTAAGAGAAGCTAAACCCTGCGAGCAGCCTGGTTTCTGATGAAGGTTAGGCGTGTTTGTGCTGCCATATTTTGCCAAGGGTTCTCCCAGAGAAGGATGATTGTATGTTGTGGTCCATGAGGCTGACAGCTCTGCAGGCAGAGACAGCCACTCCAGCGCTCGGCCCCATTCCTCCTCTCCTCCTCCAAAACACTACATTCATGGAACTTCTTTGTAACTGGTAAAAATGACACAAAGCACAGATTTCTTGTTATAGAGAGACCATCTACTTTATTAATCTTCTTTCTAGGTTAAAGACAGAACTGGAAATCAATTCTCCATTTCCTATACCTGCAGTCTCTGGTGCTCAGACAACCCATGACACTGAGGCTGGCGTGCGTGTGATGACTCCATGCAGTGGGAGTCCCAGAGCCTGTTTTGCTCAGTTCTGTATCTGCAGTAATGAGTTCTGACACAGTTCAGCTGATGTGGAAGGAGTCAGTGCAGCTGCCTTCGGTGTGGGGCTTATTAACTTGGATGCAGTGCTGTGCAAATGCAGCTGTAACTGTTTCTCTGTGTTTTATCTGGAGCCACTGTGTGCTTAAACTAAGGAGTCACCCTGAAGTAGCTGTTTGATAGATTGTGTTGAAGAGAAACCTGAGAGGATGCTGTGAATTTCCCTTATCAACATTATCGTTACCCCTCATTTTTATGAATAAAGCAGAACAGCCTGCAGCTTTCCTGATAAAATCGTGCTTTTTTCTCTATGACACAATTAGTCTTTTAACCTTTCCTGGTGGTTCATTTGTGGTGGGTATAGCCAGGACATAAGGAAGATGAAAAGACATTTTGAGTGAACATGCAACGTAGCTAGGTTAGAGACAAGGAAAAGACTTGAAGGATTTGATTATGGTAAATAAAGAAGCAATAAGGTCTGCATTATCTCATTGTTTTTTAGTTACTGGTAAATTAAGGAATGGTTTGAGGTTTATTCACTAATTCAAGGTACATGAGCTCCAGAGATTTAGGAGGACATGGATTGTTCACATTTTCATTACGCATAAGCAATAGCTCTTTTGTTACTCTTCAGTACTGAGAAACAGAAATGTTGTGTTCCATTTGCAGATAGATCCAGCAAATAAAAGTAGGGCGAGCTCTTGTTGGAGTGTGAGTATTGCAGCGGCTTTTTGCAGCAGAAAATTTATGCACAATTTAGCAATAAACTGAGAGGTTGACTCACATAAACATGTTCATCATATGAAACTCAGGAGCCCAGCAAAAGTAAAAATACCTAAAGGCAGGCTGGCAAGAGACGCTCACTCCTGTAGATCTTTACCTGAAGAGAATTTCCAGTTCAGGATTTGAAAACTAATGGAAGTTTATTTGTATCAGGTTGCTTTTCTCAATGAAAAGCAGTTTTAATCCTTTTTTTTGCTTGCTTAATTTCAATTTTTGGGTGATGCACATATATTTCACACATCTCTGAACACATTCTTTGTATTTTATGACAATCTGTAAGCAGGCCTGCTGGACTGTTCCACTTCCCATGCACTTTACAGCCGAGGCTACTTAAGAAAGGCTAGTGATTTCTTAAATGAGTGTTACAAATTCCCTTTAAAATCTAATTAAATCTCATAAGTTTTATAGGAATAGTAAGCAGACAGAGTATTATCAAAGAGGGACTCATGGAATATGCTCCTTCATCTTTTGATGCCTGAGTAAAATGCCTTGGCTCTGAGTAGAATGTATCCTCTATTAAGTCCCAATAACATTTGCAGGGGCTGCAGGGATAAATCCCTGTAGATTGTAACTATTTAACATCCATCAGTTTCCAGGCTGGAAATTTGCACAACCAGTTGCTCCATCTCAGCACTCCTAAATGTTTCCCTTTGGTTTTAATTCGGAAAGTGAAATGAAAATGAAACTTACCTGACAGAATTTTCTATGGTTTCATAGTAAGGAAGTATAGAGATTCTCCTTAAAAACTCAGTAACTGTCTGAAAACCTGGAATGAATTTTGACCATGTATGAGATAAGATGCATTTCAGTATTTAGAAAATAACTCAAAGGAGGTTAAAAAGAAAACAACAACAACATTTGGTCGGTGGATCATTACTTTTCCTTCACAAGTGTGTGGGCATCCAGAGTAAGTTCTCAGCTGGGATGCCAGTGTGGTTAGATATCAGAAGAGGTGGGCTAAGTCCTCAGCACAACCTTGGAAAATGCCACATATAGGTGACCCAACATTGTATCTTTGTCTCTCTCAGAATTCTTCGTATTAGAGATGGATATAAGAAAAGAAAACGAGCCAACAAGAATCTTACTACTCCCTATATTGGAATTCTTCTCCAGGACTAATTTAGGAATTATCTTACCTTCTCTCTTTAATGTGCTGAGACTTTGTGGGCTTTTTGGCTCCCGGCCTTTGTAAGAGCCATTCTTTTCATATTAATGACACATGAGCTCATCAGATTCCTGAACTGAAGAGGCGTCCTGCTGGAATGCCACAGCGTCCACCTGTGAGCCTGCAGATGACACACTGGCCAAGAGGCGGTCTGCAAAGTTTGCAGATGCAAGTTGGATAAACAGAACAGCGTTAGCTATCCCAGCCTGCATGGCTAACCTTTCTGACAATAGATCGCTTCACGTCATCACATTAGTCCGTTCAAATGTTCTGTCATTTATGTGAGTAGGGGTTAAATATGCACAAAGGCATTTGTCAATGCAGGCTGATAGAGGTGTGGATTTGATCCACTGCCAACATTTTGTGAAGATGATCTGATCTACTGCTAGGTTATTGCTTTGTAGATGTATGTCACTACAGGACATGTTGGTGATGCTGCTACCATATAGACACACACCTCTGGGACATATGCCTGACATTCTGCCAGTTTTGCTTAAAATTCACATATAGTGCATGAGGCCAGACGGAGTTGCTGTAACCATCTGGTTAGCTTTTTTGCAAAAAAACACATTCTTAGAACTTTCTTGCAATTGTTCTTCGTTTTAAAAAGTGCTGGTGCTGGCGATTCCACAAAAATTCAGAAATCCCTCCCGCCTCCAAATCACAAGGTTGCAAATCACAACATTTTAGGCTGTAAGAATGGATTTTTATTTCCTTTAATTAATAGGTTTTGGTCTTCAGGATACTTATGAGTGTCTTCATAATAATGGAGGTTTAAACCGTCCTTTAAAACAATCCTCTGGAACACAACCTCTGGAACCCGTGACGTTTGGTTTCCTACAAGTTTGCATTTCCTGACTGAATTCTCTGTTTTCTAATAAGATGCATGTTCAGAGTGAAGCCTTTGCTATGGCTGGGCCCTTCTAAATACTTCCCCCTTTTAAAATTTTCTGCAATCTAATAATGGTTGAGATTAGGTCCAATCTCTCCCACTGAGGAAGGACCGATAGAGTCTCCAGCTGCATCCACCTGTCAAATATAATTCTCCCTTAGAAGAGCTGCCAAGGGCAGAAATCCTGTACCACAGTGCAGCCTCATTTGTTCAGCTTGTCTTTCAGGTGGCCAGAAGTTCATCTGCATGATTAAACAGTCAAAAGGTTTAGAACTGGTGCAACAGAATGTGTAAATTTGTCTTACAGATGAAAGCAAAGTTTTCAGTAGTCTTGTGAAAGGAAAATGACATTTTCAGATTTGATGTGAACCATTTTATATTTATCTCTCTCGAGCCCTTCTTTGAATATTTTTTCACAAGCTACTGCATCGAGAAGGGCGCACTTAAACCCAGCTGATGTGTTTGAGTGAGATAAGGTTTGTAAGATTTTCAGTCTTTTTAATCCCATCAGGTGCTTCCTCTATTTACAATTTAAGGTTTCTCATACCATAGCAAATGTAGCCTACAAGGCATGGTTACCAAAGCATCCCCTATAGAATGATAAAAAACATTCTCTCCCTGTACACATAGATTACAATTTTGTTGAGCTATGTCATTCTCCACCTGAATCAAAGGAAGGACTGTCATATAAAGTAGAGCTGTGTTCGTTCAACCAGTTAAGAGAGAGCCCGGTAACAAAGGGTCATTATGGGTCCTGCCTTACTCTGCTGCTATATGATAAGGACCAGAGTAAATTAAATTTCCTGTGACTCACCTGCAATTTGAGGAAAATTTATTGCTTAGTCCCTGCTACACCACATGGATTCGTCTCCCTGTGTACAGAGACATGCAGTAAGTATGCAGAGAGTCCCACTGAGGAGAACGAGCCTGTTATTTTGCAACAGGCTGTTGTGAAAACAGGCTGTTTCGGAGCACCTGCAGCCTCCAGGAGGAAAGGGGGTTTAGCTGGGTACTGTGGAAACTTCTGCAAATTGGTCAAAGAGTAGTGTTGTTAAAAGCCAGAAAGCAGGTGCACACAAGGTCCTTTTTTGAGACGAAGAGCGTCAATAGGCAGGCAAACCAGAGCAGCTACCCTGCTCATTAATTCTGTCTCTTGTTCCACCATTTCCTGTTCGTTAACTCCCTCCCGTGTTTCCCCTCTCTGCCGGAGCACATTACTCAGACTCAATCATTGTCTCCGAAAGGGAAGGGTGTTGAAAGAAAGGGCCAGAGGAAAACCTTGCATTCCCCACCTCTCCCCAGCTATCTTTCCTGCTAGAAAGAAGTCGAACGAGCCTTTTACACTTCCTTGGAAAGATAAATGTAAGTCAGGTTTAAGGGAAGGTATGTGCCCTCCAGCCAGGATTTATCTTTGTGCTTCTTATTCTGTCAAGAAGACTTGTTTTTTCTGCAGTAGCTGTCTCACCCACCTCTCAATCTCACCTGTGCTCTAAATCTTTCAGGAAGAAATAAACACTAAAGTCTGGTTTTGTTTTACCTGGCTTTTGTAAGGAGGGCAGTTTGGGTTTTGTTGCATTTTTGTAAGTTTTGATACATTTTAAGTAAGACTCTTATGCTTGGCTGATTGTGGTGGCAGCTTGATGGACTCTGGGGACACACGCGCAGATAGACTGTATAGTTGTCCTTTGAGGAGAGTAGCAAACGCCTCCCTTTGGATAGGTATCTGTTGACTTACCACAGTCGATGTTCCTCAGTGCACTGTTGGACCACAGGGGTGTCGCCTATGGTCCCAGGCCCTCTCCAGAATGGACAATGGACCAGAGGACATTCTCTTACACCACTCTTCAGATCAGAGAGTCGCGTATAGTGAGTCTCTGCAGAGATACCAAAGCTGTGTGTGGGAGAGGAAGGGTTTGTGGGCTGGAGAGCTCGCATGCTTTGGCCACGAAGCACTGTGTCTGCTGGGATGATATGGAGCCGCCAAGAAATACAGTCTGCAACATAGCTTTTTTTATCCATTGTATTGACAGGCACCAGGGGTGGCAACGTCTTGTTAATTATTTAATCTCCTTTATCCAGACTAGTTAGTACTGGTCTTGTTTTCCTACGCAGTACCATTGCAAGGACTGGGACTGTGGAACCACAGTCAGGCCCCTAATTTGAGCGAGCCCAGTGTGTCCCAGAGGGCTGCAAGTGCAAGGACAGATTGAAGGACCACACAGCCTAGAGTTGCTCTGCCCCCACGTTTGCTTAGGCTGACCCACTGGACTTAGTCCTTTCCCACAGAAACACTGCCCATGGCTTTTGGATAGTTTGATACAGTTCTGCCATAAGGCACTGATTCAAATTAAATTCGCCATTAACGGCTGCCATAACATACGGTCATGATTATAAACACCTTGATCTAGGTGCAGTACCCTTTCATGTCAGCTTTGCATGAATGCCCTCAAAGCCATGTAGAGGTACAGAAGTGGTACAAGCAGCAAGGAGAAAGCCAACGCTGTTCACACATTCAAGCAATTTCTTAGCAGAAACAGCATTCCCAAATCCATGAGATTTTTCTTGGCAATTTACTTTCAGCTTTACTTTATTCCAAATGGCTCTTTCCTGCCCAGCCCCGCACAGTCGAGTAGCCGTGGGGTGAGTGTTGTGGTGAGGAACACCCAGTACTCATAGTATTTTCATTCAGCGTTTGCTTTCAAAATGTATAGGGATGGGTGGGGGCAGGGGGTGGTGAAGAACAGACCCAAAAAAGCCGACATGCATTATTTAAGACAAACGGACTTGATTATAGATCCTGAAGGTGCTATAAAACTGATGGATTACAGGCTCAGCATTTCTGGGATTTGAGCTGTCTGGCTTCCACTGTACTTTCATTGTGTCAGCTCCCCTCATTTCATTGCTTTTTGCTGGAAACATTGCACCGGAGCACAAGTGAAGCGAAGCAGGTCCTAACTAGACCCAACAGCTGCCTTTTGTTGCTGCTGTGGAACCAGTTGTAAGGAGGTAATATAATCACTCTTCTGTTACCAGTCAGCTGCATATCATAAGCACCTTTCGTGGATGCAGGGGACCCGGAGGCAGCTCCTGTGGTGATGTGAATGCTAATTGGGCCCACAGCATGCTATTTTGTGCCCCATTTGACATACTAAGCACTACTTGTTCTGTCCCATGAGCGTAAAGTTGACTGAACAGATATTCTTGCGTCGCTTTTATTACAATGAGACTCATGTTTCATTCATATGCAGAAGAGGTCTTTGCCTTGGTTCCTGTAGTGGAATGAGTGGTTTCTTGGCTTTTTGATCTGTTTCTCATCTTTTGTGCAATAAAACTTTACTGTGATGTCAGGCAGCTAAGGCTTGGAGTGCTGGCATTTTGGATGGTGGATTTTTTTCTTTTCTTTTTTTACAAATAAGCAAGTTTTGATGAGTGATGGGAGTTGTTTTTACAACATACAAAATCACCTGGATTCACACCAGTTCTGTATTTTTGTGTCTGAGATTACTGATTTAAAACCAGATTTGATGGAAGAATATCTATTAAGTCATAGAAGAAATCACAGAAAGAAAAATTTAACAGCTTATCATCACAGGTCATAGATTGTAATGCGCAGGACACCATTTGAGTGTACTTGGAGCGGAACTAGGGCTTGTTGTTCTTAGAAAACAGAAACAAACACAAGAGTGTGTAAATACTGAAGACAGCTGAGCATCAGCATTAAGAAAGTGGTCTGGGGACAGCTTGCCTGAGCTTTAGATACTGATTTCAATATGTGTCCTAAGTCACAACAATTAATTTATTTGAACTTCAGTTTCCCCGCTATGAAGTCAACTCACTACCCTTTTAAGTACTTTAAAGCCCCACCTTGGAAAGGGTTGTAGCCAGTCAGGAACTGGATGTACTGATTCACCAAATATCCTTTGCAGCTGTTTTGATAGTATGTTTTCTGCTGAGGTGGAGTATTACAGTATTTCACTGGCTAAATATTGTGTTTGATGGAGTCAGACTATATCAGAACATTCAACTAAAGATCACAGAAGGTGATTGTTTATTGGTTTGGCACAGGAGAGGATATAACGTGCCTGCTGCACGTATGGGTACTGTAGGAGATGCATCAAGAAGAGCTCCATTATTGATCAGAGGTGTGAGTGGTGGTGTTAGGTGTCTGCTCGGAGAAAAAGAAATAAATGAATAAATGGAAGAAACTAAGTCAAAACCAAACAACAGTTGCTACCTGTGTAAATTTCTATGCGGAATGTCTTGAGTTGTATTTCATTTACTCTGTATTTTTATATCCTAGGTTCAGGTTCAGCGGTCGTATTCTTGGCCTTGCTCTCATTCATCAGTACCTTCTTGATGCTTTCTTCACAAGGCCATTCTACAAAGCACTACTAAGGCTGTAAGTATAAGCGTGCAACCATGCAGAAACTGTGCAGAAACAGTGATACCACAGTGAGCCCTACAGAGACACAAACCCTCATGGAGTTGCTTCGAGCTCTCTAACCTTCAAGTCCTTTCCGCTGTTGGTTGGTCGGTCTGTGGTAGAACACAAACATGTTTTAATTTTTCTTTACTTTCTCCAAGAACTTGCCATTCATAAATACTGACTATGTTGGCAAAAATGCACAATAAGTATGACATTTAGGAATGCACCTTTGAAAGCACTGACCCATAATTCCAGAGTTTACTATTGATTAAAAGTTACCAAAGCAATTAAAATGATACACAGAAGACTGCAAAGCGTCTTTGATGAAACAAAACAAAACAAGAACAAAAAAGGAGGAGGGTCATGGTGAGAAAAATACATAATTTCTCCTACCTCACTGGTGGAGTAGATTTTCATTATGAACACAACTTGGATTAATTAGGAATGCTAATGTAGATGTAGATTTAAACGGTAAATGTTTCGTGTTGGTCATCTTACTGTCTTTTACACTAGTAAGCAGAAGCTACCAGTAATATATTGCTTTCAAAGTCAAGTTTACAAGTTAAGTGTAATTAACAATCTGTCCCTCTTTAATTAATATACTGCGATAACACAAGGTACATAAAATTTGTAGCAATGAGAAAAGCTGTAAGTAGTAAGTCAAGACTGCAATTAAATGACAAAAGCAGAATAAAGCTTAGCTAACATAGTTTATCATTTAGGATGATTCTAAATCAGCAAAGACATTTGTCTTAACAGTCCTTCGAGTTCTTTAACTGCATTTAATTTAATTTTTTTAACAATGAGCATTGCTAGGGTCCCAACACTCACATCTGTATTGTATCATCTGAGCTAGTCTGGAAACCACATGAAAGCTAGAGTGCTCCCTGCATCCTTATTGCCCCTTTAGGGGATTCGAAACCAGACTGCTTGTAACATCCACCTGCCCTTTCAGCAAACAAGGCTGGCTCCTTAGTAGCAGAAATTTAGGCTGCCTGGTCTGCCTTGTGTCAGACTTGCGTGCTCACTTGGAGGATGGTAGATACATGGAAGCAGCCAGGCACAACAATGTGGGGCCCATCCGGACTGAAGGTAAGCACGTGCTCTGAAGTGCAGGGCATCCTGAAGATTCGCATAAAATCGAGGCCCAGGAGTGCTTTCCGACAGCAAATAGTGCAGGCAGCCAACAGATTTGGCCTTGGGCCCAGCCACGCAAAGCAGACAGTTGCACAACTGCTTTAAGAGGGTCTGTAACAGGCTTTGATGTTAACAAAACCAAATGAACACCAGCTTTATGTTGGATCTTCGGCATAAATTTGTTCACGTTCTTAGTAGTAAGTTATCCTGCCAATAATGGGGTCATATATTCAGCTATATCTTTTTTCTTGCCTCACAATCAGGCCATGTGATTTAAGCGACTTAGAGTACCTGGATGAGGAGTTCCATCAGAGCTTGCAGTGGATGAAGGATAATAACATCACAGATATCCTGGATCTCACCTTCACAGTGAACGAGGAGGTGTTTGGACAGGTGAGCACAGCTATGCAAAACATCTGAAAAGCAAATTTGAAGCTGACAAAGTTGAGCATGATGAACATCGTTCTGTCAGAACAGATCCTTTAGCCTTTCAATAACATTTTCTTCTCCTACCTCCTGCTTCTTTCAAGCCACCTGTTTCAATGCAGATGTTTATTCTTAGGGTGTGTAATATAAAATACCAGCCCCCCTACAGGCCTATTGAGCCACACACTGATGAGCATGAGGAATTCTCGGAAGTGGAGTGCAGCTCTTCTCTCCAGGGTATAGTTCACACAGATGTGGCATTCAGTGAATGTAAGCAATGTAACTTAAAGCTGATGTGACGGAAAGGATGGGGGGTTAGGAGGGAAGAAAAACATTTGGCAGGTGGTGTGAGACCTGGCAACTCTCACCATTATTTTGTCTGGTATCTCTCTGTTAGATTATGTGTCTCTTACTTACCTTGCACCTTCTTAATAACTTGGTATGTACATCCATTTATTATGCTTTGTACAACTCAACTCTACCTTAGTCAGACAATTCTATTTAACCTAGCTGATCTGGATAACTGTAGCCTTAAATAGGGTTCAGTCCTGGCTTAAGTGCAGACTGGCAACCAGAACAAGTGTCTCCTGTGGAATTCTTTGGCTTGCACTGAAGCCCGGGTGCTCTTTGCTGGTTTGACCCATGCTAGATTATAACTGTCTCAGGAAAGCCTTGAAGGGACCCAAAGCAATATTCAGACCAAGATTAAGGACCTGCAATGAGATACTGAAAAATAAAGAGACTGAAGAGCCAAGCTCACCAAGTACCGCAGAGACTCAAGGGGTGAAAGTTAATTTGTGTCAGGAGCAGACACACAGTGTCAAAGGGAGCAGAGATCAGGTGGAATATCCAGAAGAGTGGCTTTCAGCCCTTGAAACTAAAGTTGACAGGAGGAGTTTGCACAGAGCTAGAGTAGCTCTGCAAGCTACAGGAGAGTTAGACTAATTTCAGAGGGGAGGAATTCTGGCCCTGAGAGTAAAAGGCTTGCTCCGCTATAAGCTTGAAAGTAACAGGAAGCAAGCAAGACTTCAGGGGATATTTTCAAAACTGAACTTAGTCTGCTTATAGTACAAGGTCATGAAGGATGAGCGGGGTCAAGGGTGGATGAAATGAACAGGATAGGGCAGAAGAACTGAAGCCTCTGGAGGAAGGGTAACACTGTTTTTCCACAATCTTAAATGCGGAGGTTTTTCACAGGCTTTAAGCTGAGAGCTTGCGTGGCATTCAACTGACAGTACAGTGGTTTCCCTGGAAGGTATGGCTATATGAGACTAATACACAAAGACAGACAGAAACATACGGACACACTCACACAGACAGACGAGACAAGTTTGTATTTACATTGGAAGACTACAAAATTGAATGAGAATCTCAGCCTGAATTGTCCTGATGCATCTGAAGGTAACATTTGGCACACTAATTACTTGCTACGCTCTCCCCAAAGAAAACAGCTAGACAATTACATAGGAGTCTGTTGTGAAAGGTAAGAGATGGCTCCAAAGAGAATAGAAAAAAATGACAATCTGTTGTGCATACTGTGATATGAAAGCAAAAGAACACCAAAAGCCAGATTTTGATGCCGATTCACATGTTGTCTAGTACTTTATTTCATATGTACTAGACACTAACCTTGCTAGATCTAGTGATGGGGGGGGGAATGGTTCTCGCTGTGAATTACAACTGTCAGAATCCAAGAGTCCTAAGTGAAAGTGAGATTTTCCGCTTCTGAAATTTGCTAAGTGCTGACAGCAGAATAGCGAAGAAATTACAGTCAGATTTTATACTCGCGATGGATCCCAGTTGGAAATTCTTGCATGCCAAGAGTATCTGACCACTTAAATATCATCTAAGCATTGCTTTGCTGGATACATGTGCAAGTGTAGATCACAGTGGGAGCTCTGATAATATTTGGGAAGCTGGATTTCAAGGGTTGGGTGAGGGAAACAAGAAATAGTGGCTCTTTGGGAAGCTGTGTCATAGATGGGTTACAGCAATTTTGTCTTGCTTCCACAATGACTTTATTATGGGCCAGTCACTACTTCCATTTTTTCTTTCTTGGCTCATCTCTGACATGTATTTAGGTTTTAAGCCTTTTGGGCCAAATCCTCTTTCTTGGTACCTTTTTTCTTAGAATTTACTACTAAGGAGCTCTAGCCTTCTTGGATACTGGAGCCTGAAGCACTACTGTAATAGCAAAGATAAGATGTCAAATGAAGCGTTACACATTTTTACTGATGGGGACTGGATGCCAATTTCATAGAATCATAGAATCACAGAATGGTAGGGGTTGGAAGGGACCTGTAGAGATCATCTAGTCCAACCCCCCTGCTAAAGCAGGTTAGCCTAGAGCAGGGTGCACAGGAATGCATCCAGGCGGGTTTTGAATATCTCCAGAGAAGGAGACTCCACAACCTCTCTGGGCAGCCTGTTCCAGTGCTCTGTCACCCTCACAGTAAAGAAGTTCCTCCTCATGTTCAGGTGGAACTTCCTGTGTTCCAGTTTGTGCCCATTGCCCCTTGTCCTGTCGCTGGGCACCACTGAGAAGAGTCTGAC
>VZSC01009272.1:343291-367766 GCA_013398225.1 Steatornis caripensis | reverse complement strand
TTGTTACATGTGAGGAGTATGTACTTGCTGGGTAGAATCTACATTGATTCCTTAAATCCCTTCTCAATCTTAAGACTCGGTAACCCAAGCCAACTAAATTAACCCTTAAAATGAAATGAAATGCTGTAGCTCTTGGTTTAAAAAGAAAAAGTTATTTACAGTACAAACACTTCTCAGGTTTGGATGGCTGATACAATACTCTGAATCCCACAGTGACTATATTTGTCATCTGTGCAAGGTGCTCTACAGGTCTTGTTTAGGTAGTGTATTGCAAGTATTCATTTTGTGATAATTTCTTTGGCTATCGGCATCTCTTGAGTAAATGCTTATTAGCACTTTGGGGAGAGGTAGCACTTGTTGCCTAAGAGACTAGATATCCCTTCCAGTTGGCAGAACAGTCTGCCTATTCCAATTGTGTGATTGCCTCTCCATCCTGTTGTTTCCCATACTGTTGCTTGGGCAATCTACAGCAAGTAGTAAGCTGGTATGGTTGTCACCCTCTCGGCAGCTCCTAGAACGGGAAAGGAGAGGAGAAGGATGAAAAGATGGGCACCTTGTACATGGCTTGCGGATGGTGCTCTCTGAATCAATCTTTGCTGGTACACTTTGGTGTAAAGGTCAGTCCAGCTTCAGCCGGGGATAAGGCTAGGTGCAGGGCTGAGGGGATGTCCCTCATTATCCTTTTCATTTCTTCTGCAAAGGGACAAGGGGCCAGGAGGCCAGAAATACAAATATGGCTCTTTATTTTTCACTTACATTTTCAATGTACAACGTAAATTTGAAACATGCTGTGATCCATACATTGCTACACCGCTATTTAACTTTGTTCTGTAGGTGACAGAAAGAGAGTTGAAATCTGGAGGGGCAAATACAGCAGTGACAGAGAAGAACAAAAAAGAGTACATCGAGAGAATGGTAAAGTGGCGAGTGGAACGAGGAGTGGTTCAGCAAACAGAGGCCCTGGTCCGTGGCTTCTACGAAGTAAGTAACAAACCATGTTCCCACAGTCTTCCATTCCTCATCTGAATGAGATGACCCCATGGTTAAACTATGCTTGATTGGTACCCTAGGAAATAGCTAAACGGACACAGATGGCAAGGTATCACAGTGCCTGGATCTGTACAGACAGGTACCTCGGATATGGCATGTTTAGCATGAAGTGAGAGAAGCAGGCATTTGCAAATTTTGTTTTACCCTGCTGTGATACAAAAGGAGATTGTGAAGAATTGTATGTGAATTCAGTGAGGAGCTGCTGTGACACACTGTATCTTTAGGAACTTATTCCAGTAAAGTTGGTCCTAGGATGCAGTCATGCATTGCTGGTATTCATGGATGCTGCTCCATTGTTGTCCCTGAATTTCACTGATTTATCTTTGCTGAAGTCCTGGATCTGAGAACTTTCTTCTGGCAGTGCTGCTACAAGGACTGCCAAAGACGGGATGAAAACCTGTGGCTTTGCTGGTCATCCCATGTAGTCACCTATTCTTGCCCCTTACTAATCCTATTCAAACATTTATCTTACCTTGGCAGCTGTATAAAATAATTAGAAGTTGAGGGCTATCTTGCAAAGGGAAATAAACTGAAAGAATGGCCACCTAGGAAATACAACAGCAGATAATGGACATGCAGAATAGTACTAGCAACTGATGCCTCCAAGCAGTTGTGTACTGACATTTACTGGGGGTGGAAGGCAGTGGGGGTGGCTTTGTAGCTTAACAGACTTGGTCAGCCCTTTCCTGTAGAAAGGGGTTGGCTAAGTGACTCCGTACAGTTTGCTAAAGTGTGCATATAGTTCGCTAGCCTTTTCTCCCTGTGCATACTGCAGGCCGTTAAAGCTTGTGGTTTCACATAACAAAGAAAGTGAACCTCAGATGCATCTTCAGTGGATGAAGACCTGAGGGCACTCCTGCACAACTGTAATCAAATTACAATGCAAAACAAATATAAAATAAATCCATATTACAAATCCAGTCTTTGACTGTCAAAACCACTTGTCAAAATGAATCTAACAATGAAGAATGTTCTGCACAGATTATGTCGTGTCACCTGTATTGTTTCATTCTGGTCAAATCTCATGTGTCCTCGTTGTTCGCATCTCAAAACGTCAGCAAAACTGCCTGAAGAAGAGCACAGATTTATCAGCAGAGGAGTGGAAGTTAGCTGTCAGCATGCAGGCTTTGTCAGAATAAAGGGCTGGCTGTCAGAGCCATAGGTTTACAAGACATTGCATCTGCTTTATTTGCAGTCTGACACTGTGCTTACAAGTGTTTTTTGTTCCAGGTTGTAGACTCCAGGCTTGTCTCTGTTTTTGATGCCAGAGAACTGGAGCTGGTTATAGCTGGCACTGCAGAAATAGATCTCAATGACTGGCGTAACAACACAGAATATCGTGGAGGTAAACTGCCCGCTGATGCTTACTAATATCTTGACTGTTTTCAGTCTAAATCACAAAAGACTTGGTCCACCTTTTCCTTCTGTCTTTCCTGAGGGAAACGGCCTATTTTATTCAGGAAGTTTTTGTGAAGAGTAACTCATGAGAGAAAATGAGTAAGATGTCAGGTTTGGGTCAACAGATGTAATAATACTGAAATTGCTTCTGCTACTTCCATCCAGATTTTACCCACTCAGTTCCCTTTGACTTAGCAGGAGTTTTGACTGTTAAGGACTGAAAAAGATTTGCAGTATTAGATCTAAAAGTTACTTACTCAGAACACTGTGAATGAACTCCTGGCCTCAAAGGCTTCAGCAGGGACCTGAATTCAAGAGTTCAGTTCATGGCTCCCAAATACTCTTCAACAAAATACAGATCTTGCTTAACCACCCCCTCGGCCTAAATTATGTCAAGTTGGACTTTTTCCCTTCTCCTCTACTACTTGGTCTGATTTTGCTTTAAACGCTGAGCATGGTTTATCCAGGCTGTCTTGGATGATGGATAAATGTGAAATCCACTAGTTCTGCACGACAAAAGTCAAGTCCCTGAGGTTCACATATCCTCCCCTGAAATACAAGGTTTAAGTCTTTGCTGCTCACTGCCCAGCCTTTGCATTACCTTGAAATACGCAGCTTGCCACAGGTACAGCTGGTCCCCCAAGTTATTCTCCTCCTACTTTTTTCTGTTTAGCTATTGAAACAGATTCAGCCTGGGTTTATGCTGGCTATCACTAGAACAAACGAAGGCACAGAGCCCGCAGATGGGAAGTTTGCCAGGGAAGGGCTTGCAGCAGCAAACTCCTCTCCATATGTTGAACACTGTTGCAATCCAAAAGCAAATTTATTTGGGAACCAGAAATTGCTAAGTCGTTAGGACTTGCGCTGTGTGGCATATCACAGTTGGTCTTTTATATCTTATGCAGGTAACCCCAGTTCTTGCCAAGGGATTTGTGAGAGGCTAGTGTACCTCAAATACATATTTGAGCTTCAGGGTGTCAAATGAGTTAGTAATATTATAGTATCCACAGCCAGGATAAGATAGGGGCTGGAATCTACTGCTTCTCAAGAACAAGATATATTGTAAGGTCAGCATCTATTCCGTAGGAGATCTACTGCCCCATGCTAGTGGGGAACATATTTCGATGTTACACTTCTCACTCAGAGGAGGTGATTTTAATTTCTCTCTCTTGCTTCTTGGTTTAGGTTACCATGATGGACACATAGTAATAAGGTGGTTCTGGGCAGCAGTGGAGAGATTTAACAATGAGCAGAGACTCCGGTTGTTGCAATTCGTCACTGGAACATCAAGCGTGCCATACGAGGGCTTTGCAGCTCTCCGAGGGAGCAATGGGCTACGGCGCTTCTGTATAGAGAAATGGGGGAAAATAACCTCCCTCCCAAGGTATGTCCCAACTAGGATACAAAAACAGAAGTGCTGTGAGAAAGGTGAGCCTGGTATTTTATTGCATCTTTCTGCCAGTGAAAGATAATGAATACAGTAAGGACATCTTAAAACACCAAAGAAACAATTATCAGTTTGTTCTATAATTACATTCAGAGAAAAGTGTTTTCTTTGCTGCCTTTTTGATTTGCAGGCTCAATTTAAACTACTTTGAATCCTGGGAAAAGGTTAAGATAAACATTTCCATAGGTGCAAACCTAGTTCTCTTATTTTGATTCTGCAACGGATCCAGACCAGCAGGAACCTGTCAGCTGATTCTGTTCCCTTTAATTCCAGAATACTAGTAAAAATACTTGTGAGTTTATAGAGCCATGACAGCCAGAATCTGTCTCTGAGTTCTGTCCAGAAACTTGAGTGTAATCCCTTCATTTGCTCTGATGATTCCACTTTTTTATCATGAAGAAGCTTAGTGAAGGGACTTCAGACTATGTGATGATGATAACACCCAATTTGTTACATCTAGTTCAGTCAGCCAGCTAAGAGCAAATGAGCCATAATGTCATACAGAGCCAACAGACTTCACAGTGCTTCCCCAAGGAGGGGTCATCTTGCTTTTCAGAACGAAGAGACTGGGGCACAGAGGAGTGGTCTGACTTGCCAAAGGACACCCAAGAATGCCATTGCACAGCCAGCGATGTATTCAGCTTTGAATTCTGTTTCAGGACTTTATCCGTGACCAGCACTCCTCCTTCCTAACTGAAATAAGTCTTTTCTTGAATGTCCTTTCAGTTGCCTGAGGCTCTGCCCCGTTGAGATTACAGAGCATTTTTCATGGGGCCACATATCAGCACCTCTGAGATACTTTTGCTACGTGACCCTTTACACAACATTTGCCCTCCAAAGGATGCTTGCTTGCTGCTCTTAGCGTTTGCTTTCAGCTGCAGTCCAAAGGAGGCTACTTTGATGGCACAGAGCAAAAATCTCTTCTCATAGACATATTCAGACAATCAATTAACAACGGGTCTGGCCCAGTTTTCTAGTTACTTCCCATCCATGTTGTTTACCCAGAAGTGTACTATAAGACATGGACTTGGGCAGACCTCCAGAGTCCTCTGGAGACGGAAAGTTCAAATATGGCCACCCTCTTAGTACAAGCCTGCTCAAGTCCATGCTTATGCAGTGGGGAGACGCAGGAGCTGGACCAGGGCACTCTATCAGCAGACATTCTGAGCTGACATCTTATGTGGACACCCTCAAAAGTCAGAAAAGGGGAAGTAAGTGTTTTTAAGGCACAATTTGTCTCACCTGAACACAGACTTTTGAAATAGCTCAGTTGAATCACACCTGGTACGTTCTGAGTTATGTCCATCAACTATAAAGACTCTACAGAGACTGTATTGAGAACTAGAGCCTACATGAAAGCTAGATATAGGCACTGAAGTTTAAGAACAGATGAAAACATAGAAGGTCAATGAGATGACTCATGCCTTCTGAGCTTCAGCCAACAGTGTGGAAAGAACACCTGAGAGCTACAGTTTGCTACGCATAGGCCTGACCCTCCCTTTGCAGCATATTTATAGTCTGGTTCTACGTAAGGGTTTCAGAGCTGACCAAGGGCACTTCTGCCTGTAGACAGGCAGTAAGTGGAAGTCACAGACTTGCGCAGCATTTCTGCAGAGCTCTCTGCACTCCTGTGATGGAAAGGGGTGAGAAGGGAGTGTGGACCTTGGCATGTGCACAGAAAATGCCCTGGGCTGACCCATCAAGTTCTGAAAAGGTAATTGGCCTCTTTCTGCTCTGCTTAACTTTCTCTGTGAACCTAGGCATTACTTACGACCTAGATTCAGTTAGCCTCAAGATATTCACGTTAAGGACTTTAAGTTTGTCTGCTGATTGCCGAAATTGTTGCTCTCCCTGAAAGAGGCCTCTTTTCCAGGTGAAAGTTGTTAGCACCTTTTAGAAGTCTTAGAGCTCTGCACTCATTTTGGCCAGGGGAAAGAGAAACAACACTTGCTCATGGGGAATAAACACAGCTTGATCACTGTGAATTATTACCTACATTTTTATAAAATTATGGGGTGCTGCCAAGTATACACACTGTTAAGAAATACATAAAACACACAGGCTAAACCTGCAGGCTCCCTAAATCCTTAGTTAAGCAACTAAATGAATATTATTTTAAAGTTTTTTTAAATGCCTGATTATGGATTCCTCGTGTTTATTTAGATTTACTTACATATTTACTTAGATTTAGAGGCTAAAAAAAGTCTTATGTCATATCCTGTAGGCCTTTTGGCCTCTGTGATATAATATGAGTGTAACTAACTTCAGCTGTTTAAAATAAACCACAACAAATCCCCTTGTACTTCTAACAATTTCTACAATCTCACAGTGAGTTACCCTTGCTCCACATTTTCAAAGTCCTAAGGCAAAAACCCCAGCTTTTTTATATCTTAGCAAGCATCAGATTTAGTTGTTTATGTGCTTAGGTGTGGATTGCACCTCTTAATTACTGGCCTTAGTTCTTGGGCCCTGACCCAATAAATGTGATGCTGTGAGGTGTTATGGAAGCTTGCATAAAGCTGATGCGTTTGGCTTTCCTGACATCCAGGTAGATGGTGGGTCACTGGGGCTAGGTTAGTCTGGCCTTTGGGTTTTCAGCTGCTTTACAAATGTCGAGATAACTTCTAGCACTATCAGAAGAGTACAGGACTCCTTCTGTATTCTCTCACTCTGGCTCCAGATGGCTGAAGTCGTTATGCAACTCTCCCTTACATCTTGTCCTTGCTCTTTGGCAATGGAGCATGCAACTGCCATTTGCTTATAGTGAGCAAAGATGTGATAATACCTAAACCAGCCACTCTTTTGCATTTGCAACAGCAATGTGGCGCTCCCAGAAAAGAGGCATGGTGTAAATTTCTAAAATGCAATACTTTGAAGAATAACCACTAATACATAATGCCTAGAGTGCTTCTTGAAAGTACTGAGGATAAGCAAGACTTTTTCAGGAAGGCTGAGGATACAGGAACTTCATTCTAAATTGGTGCATTTGTTCATCAGTACCAGTTCCCCTACGTGAACAGGGTAACGGTTGTGTGTGTAGTATGTTCGTGTAAGACAAATAAGAGTTAGGTTACACTAGTGGTTTATTTCTGGAGTGTGCATGTGTACCAGACACATTATTCCTATCTGTATTTACTTTTCAGCCCACACACATTAGAAAGTGAAAGTACTATACAGCTCAGAGATACTGCTCTAATCCCAGACCTCTAGATGATGACCCTAAAGCAGATTCCAAAGAGACTGCTGGATTTACAGATCTGCCGGTGTAAATCTGCAGCATGGTTTCTTCCAAACTGATGTAGCTTGATGTATGAAATAACACCGAATAGGTAACAGGTTCAACCATTTGTTTCACTCTCCCTATCTACTAGACAAAACTTTCTCCCAAAATAAAGGAGTTACATATTTTACTTCTTGTAACTGATTGCCTGAGTAGGGGTGGATGGAGAATTCTTCCAGCTATAGCCTCTTCTGCAGCAGGAAGCCTGTCTTCACCTTTCCTGGGTCATGCGACTATTTAACATGGAACCAGTTTTAGCAGTAGTTTCACAAGAAGTTCTTCTTTGTTCCCCACCAAACATTAATGAACAGACCAGCTTTCTAGCTGGAATAACATAGCTTCATNGCTATAGCCTCTTCTGCAGCAGGAAGCCTGTCTTCACCTTTCCTGGGTCATGCGACTATTTAACATGGAACCAGTTTTAGCAGTAGTTTCACAAGAAGTTCTTCTTTGTTCCCCACCAAACATTAATGAACAGACCAGCTTTCTAGCTGGAATAACATCGCTTCATCTGAGATTGGGGAGCAGAACTCCTGGACCAAACCAAACCTGTGCAAAGAGCTAACAGTATTTTCTTCTGTAGCTTTAGGAGACAACAGTTCCCTCTTAAAACCTCAGCCTGCAAAAGTGTTCAGTGCCTGCAAATGTCACTGTCCCATCTTTGGTTGCAATTCTCTGCTGGCCAAAACTCCTGTCAGCTTCAAGGTTATTTCTGTTTGAGTATCAAGTAAGGACCTCAGCATGTATCCCAGTGATTCAAATAACCACATTTGACGCAATGAGGTCACTTTCCCCATCAGTGCTGAGTTGCAACTACCCTTTGATCAAAAGAGATTTTCATTCAGCAGAGCAATATTAGTGATTACCACCATACTGTCTGTGGTTTATGTATGATAAAGATTACCAGTGCTAGTAAATATCTGATCTTTTGTAAGAGAATTCTGTCCTTCTGTATTAGATGATCAAGTATTTAATCACCCCAGATTCCCATATAGCAATTTAAAAAGACTTTGTATGACTACAAAGAACTTTGTTCTCATCATTTCCTTATTTTCCAGTGGACTGAGTGTGTGTGCTTTGCCATCTTTTATCATTCCTTATCTCCCATCCCTCTTCTCTTCCTTCTTTTCTCACATACAACAGAAATACCATCTACAAATCTACGTTAAACTATTAAGCAGTGGATCCCAGACAGCACATAAGTGTTCCTTCTTACAGACAAAAGGAACAAAAATTGATACCTGTGGGTTCTGAGGTTGATCAAAGAGGGGTTTGTGAGTTCATCTACAGAAAGCAAGGTGAAAAGGAGAAATGCCCAGTTTCTGCCTGAGAAGCGATGTTGTGTTAGAACGCAAGTCTCATTTTAGTTGATAGGTTTAAATTAAAGATAGAGGGGGTTCTGTGCACACTGCCTGTGGACTCTCATTATTATGGGGATTAAAGGAAGTGACAAAGAAAAGAAGGATACAAAAATCTTAAAAGCTTGTACGCGTAATTTTTAGAGAGAATTCTTAGAAGAAAAGAAGCAGCATAGCCCTCTGAACAATCAGCAAGACTCAAGCTTCAGATCCACCAAAACTACTTTGAGCCATAAAGACAGACTGCCAGGAAGAATAAAATTTTAAGTGGTCTATTTACTGCTTTACTTACTGGAGAATGAGGGCACATGAGGGTCAGAGTTGGTTTACACGACTTTATCTTGTGTTTTCTTCTAGACAAGCCAGAATCCTTTCCATAAAACCTCTTACCAATCTAATTCTTATTCCAGACCTCTCACTCCCTGAACACCCTCTCAAATGTCAGCAGGCTTATGTGGTAGGAGGCTTAATCGAGGGAAAAAAGACTTTTCTTATTGCAATGACTGTTTCTTGCACTGCTAATGTAATTTTTCACCCCAATATATGCAGCAAGCCCAGTACTACAAAATAGCACATGCCACCTGGATTATGTTTACTGTAGTCACTCACTGGGATCAGTAGCAGGAGGTCAACACCATTCAGGAGGAACTTATCCCTTTGGAGGACAAGGGACAGAGTTAGTCAACAGTGGATGCTGGGGAAAATATCCTTTCCTCTTAATTGCCCTGTGTACTGCAATATCACACAGCAATATGATATAACAGACTAGAGGCTGAGCAGTTTGTCTTTAGTCCGGTTTGGAAAATAAAGGTTTCAGCTTTCAGTTGCAAAAGGCAAAGGCACTATGCACAGCAATACTGAGGAGAGAGGGAACACTGAATGACAAGGAGTCCCAACCAACCCTCTCTCATTTCAGGTGAGGCAGAATATGTTGTTCAGTTGCACAACTAGACACCATGTCTGACCTTTGCAGCAAAGAACCAATTAGACCCATTGCTGAATGTATACCAGACAATTTTGACCTAATTATCTTCTTGTAAGATTGGGTGGGCTTAACTGGCATCATCAGAGTTGCAGTAGATCCACATTAGCTTAACAGACCATAATTTGAACTAAGGTTTTGCTCCTAGCAATATATTGTATTTTGCACCTTAAATAGGTAAAAGTGTAAACTTTTAGCATACAACTCCTGAAAATTAGTTCTTATTTTTTATTTGTTGGCATTTTTTGGAGTGAAAAGATTTTTTTTTCTATAAAGTTCTTGAACTGGAGAACACAAGAGTGTTGCTTGGCAAAATGCTTCACTGTTTCTAGACACTTTAACTTTTTCTTCCTGTCTTTGTAATAGTTTCTCCCCACAATAAATTCCTTGAGACCTACAGAAGAGTCCACTTCTGTAAACCTCATAATAGGAAAAGGAATGGATCTTTTTTCAGACTTTGACTAGGTCAAGAATGCCTAAAAGTCAACAGCATTGCAAGGTTGTTTCATAACCAGTATGAAATGCAATGGGTGATCATCTGTAAGATGAGTATCTGCAAGAAAGTAAACACCAGAGTCAGTAGCTGTGGATATGTCTGCACCGCACAATAGGATGTATGACAGCGATGTCCGAGATGCTGTGGTCTCATACAGTTAAATGTGCCATGGCTAAGTACCATACAGAGATATTACTTTAGGTTCAGCAAATTTAAATTAGCAGAATTCACACCTGAGCCACCATGACTATGCTGCTTCCACTCCTGGAGCCAGGCAGCTGAGCTCCTCAAGACCGGCTGTCTCTGAATGGTGCTGCCTTGCCTATGATAAACACATTCTGAACGGACTACAAGAATCCTTCAGTTAATTAACTCCCAGTGGTTGATATGTATTGGCAATGGATTGTAGAAACAACTTACACTGCCAAAGATTGCTGAGATAACAATAAACAGTGCAGGGCTACTCAGGGATAATACGCATGAGCTGCCATGTTTAATTTCAAGAGATGTGTTAAATAATGGCTTTATTAATGTTACTTTTTCACTAACTTACATGTTCCCAGCTCATTTCTGCAAATTCTCTGTTTACTGTATCCTCCCTCTGAGAGTGACCAGCTAACAAATTTCATTCACAAGGGGAAAAAGGATTATAAAAGCTCTCCTAATTGAAATTGTGTGATGCAGTGAAGATTACATGCCTCTGGCTATTTCAGTTACCTGATTGCTTTTAATGATTCACCACTGGTGCTTGATAAAACTCTCTCTCTGAATCTGCAAGTCTCGGGCCAGCCCATCGCCAGTATCATGTTTTTCTCATTTTGTGGGTGGCCTAAGAGATGACTAGCACAGTTTCAAATAGTTTATCCAAGATAGCTCTTCTGCTTCAGTTTTGAAGAAATAGCATTGAATTAAAGTATGAGATAGAGAAAAGCTAAAAGTAAAACAACTTGGTGGCTTCTAAAAATACTAGTGGCCGGGAGCTTAGACATTGTTAGCCGTTGAGGCTACATCTCCTTCTCTAGGGTTTTGTCAATTCACATTTGTCGGAGGGAGCTAGAGGAAACAGAAATATTTCTAGCATCATGTAAAACCCCAAGCTGACTGAAAAAAATGAAACCATTTTAATGAAAATGTGCCCCCCTCCATTTGTTGAATGAGCTGTACTTTTTTTCAGTCCGTTGAAATGGATCAACTGTTGGGGCAGGGACTGTTTCTTTGCTCCACATTTGTATAGCACCTCACACAGCAAAGTGCAGTCCGCATCTGGTTCTGATTGCTGCTACCAGAAAAGCTGCAACAAGGTGGAGCATGTGTGGAACCCTTTCCACGGCTTCTTTTGAAGGTGCTGCCAACTGGGAGTAAACACAATGATAGAACCGAGGGAAGAGAGGGTCATCAAGTCGGCAGCTTGCTCTGCACAAAATATTTTGCTTTTGCCTTGGCTACTACAAATAAATAACATTTAAAGGCCAGACTTGCAGCAGATGGCCAACAGCCAACTTAACGGGAACATTTTCAGCAACCTTCCTTCTTCAGTTAGCAGATCCCTGACTGGTCTTTTACCAGTCAGCCCTGCCTCACTATGAACACGTGCCGAGTCCATTCTGTCAGTATAGTTCACCATGTTATGCTTGTCCAAAAATGATGCAAAACTTACTAGCTGCTCATGGTGGTTGCATAGCTGAGTTGCATTTTTTTTTTTGAAAACTCAAAGCAGCCAAAACTGTAGCAGTGGAGTTTTATCTCTATCAGGGCCTAGACCCCAGCACCTCAGTGACGTCCAGCGTTCTTCTCCGTGAAGATCCCTGCAACATCTATTGCAGAGATAGCACAGAGTGATGTTATGTTGATACTTAGCTTGTGTCTTCTGTTTGAAATATTCATGTGTATGGGCCTATGTATTTCACTACCTCAGATTCTGGTGGAGTTTGAGAGTTTTACTTTAATAGTTAGAATTTCTTTTAATCTCTCGTGAGTGAACTTGAATGTCTTGGGTCTCAATAGGAACTTGTTTTCTCAGTTCTTATTTTCTCCAGTTATTTAGATTAAAGTTAACATACAGCGTATTTTCTTTTTGCAGGGCACACACGTGTTTCAACCGTTTGGATCTTCCACCTTACCCTTCATATTCTATGCTGTATGAAAAGCTGCTGACAGCTGTTGAAGAAACTAGCACCTTTGGACTTGAATGAGGGGGTTCAAGCACTTCTGGTGTTTTTCTGGCTGATGATGTCACCCTTCCTGTCCACCATCATTTGATCTTGGTTTCCCATGTTTTTATTTTTGAAAAAAAGAAACAAAAACAAAATCAAGATTGACAAATGCTGTGCATGAAGAACTGCCGCCCTCTAAGATCTAACCTTCATGCTTTCATCCTCTGTTTCCAATGGACTGCTAGTCTGTATGCAATAGAAAAACAACTGTCTCAAGGTTTCTGTATATCTCTACATACCTCCATTAATAACAATGAAAATACAAATGCAAGTTACACTACACCTGACCAAATGTTAATAAATGTTTACTTCCACCTACGTTGATTAAAAAATAAAAAAACCTCATCAAGCATTCCAAGCTTTTGTATGCCCACATCTTCTAAATCAATTTACAGCCCATCTTACTTCTTAACTGTTGAATCCAGTACTAGGAGCTGGTCAAATATGTCTTCATCCATCCTTGTTTTCCTGTATGTGTTGTCCGTCTGAGAGACACCTACGAGCAAAACTGAAATTTTTATATATGAACTCATAATCCACTTCAGTTGCATCAGCTGGAACTGTCCCAGATACATGGTGCAGATAAGACCTTCAAAAACTAAAAAACCAACCTGTAACGCAATGCAAAGCATAACAGCGATTGTTGATTGTTACTTGCCAGTACTGGAGAGAACTTGCACTTCAGAGATATTGGGAGGGGCATCTGCATTGTAATGTTTACCACACAAGAAGCACAAGGTTGTGCACACTCAAGAAGGCTGTCTTATGTAGCATAAAGAACAAGGCTCCCTTACCTTAGTATTGTATATGACAAGGAAAAGGGGAAATAAGAAGAATGTTCTACTCTTACGAATACCCTTGGGTTCTGTTTACCAGATCTTTGTTTTCTGATGTTTAAAATGCTCCTTTCCAAATGAGAAGTCTAGACAATCCCATCCCCTGTGTCAGAAGCCATTTATTTTCTGTCAGGCTGTGCTAATCTATGGTTGCTGGGGGCGGTTTTCGGTTCTGTCATTTTTCTTCTCTTGTTCAGTGCAAATCTCCATAACCTCAAGAGTGGTGTAAACAGAAGGTTTTAGTCCAGGGTCTATTAAATGAGAAGCTGCAGTGAATGAGGGTGCTTGTCAGGGATGAAGGGGAATGTAACTCTCTTTGGGCCAAGAATTTGTTTACTTCCTCTTGAAGTAAGCCCAAAGGCTCTCCAGTCGTTTTAGGTACGACTGAACTAAAGATCTAGCTCTTGTTACTGCAGACATATCCCACTTCAGTTTGGAGTACTTCGCATTCCAACTCTGAAGCCAGGGAACTGAAGGAAAACAGCAGTAGGCTTGTCTTCAGACAGATTTTGCTGAGGCTCTTACAATCAACCACACTGCTCCGATTGTTTCATATTTATTAATCTTTGCTGCCCTTGTTTTCCAAGACTAATCTCAGATTGAAAGTGTTTGTCTTAACTGGGAAAAGCAAATACGAAGTATCTTTACTTCTGACACTGAATATGTTAAAGGATGCATGAAATACGAAGTGAGAGACTTGTGAAGGGTGAGTGAAGGTAAGTGAGAAGGTAACAACAGAGTGTCTAGCACCTCACATGAAATACCACACTCCCTTGAGGGCTTGTTACTGGTAGTTTTGTGTTAGCTGTGCTTCAGAAAACTGGAAAATCGGGAGATCAGTTCAATGTCTAAGACTTCTAATCCCTGTCACTTTTCTCTCCAGAGAAAAGAATTGGACCCTGCTTTCCCACGTATTTTTATGGTGGCTATACAGAAGCTCATCACACTTGAGAAAACTGCATTCTGAGAGTTTTGGATCATTTTCCTGGTTTGATTCTTGGGTCAATAGGTATTTGAAAGGTGATGGACCCAAACATGTGTTTCTAAGCAGAAACAGTAGCTTTTGTTAATGATATATAAAGTATTTTGGATATTTAAATTGCCCCGTTTGTTCAATTTCTGTGACATTTCAGCCACTTTTATAGTAATTTACTGTATGGCTTTTACTGAGAATCTATTTTATAGTACATGTCATTATTCTTACTGAGTACTCGTATTACAGTTGCGCGTGGAGGCTGCAGCTACAGGCCAGCTTTATTGTACCAGACACCGAAAATGATGCTTATTATTTCCACAAACAAGCTCTCAGACATCTATTCCACATGACCAGCCTCACTGCACAGTAGAGATGGAAAGCTTAACTTTTATCTGAAAACACCTGTCACATGCATATGAGTTACATCAGAGTGAGTCACACCAGGAGAGACTGAACAATGAAGTTTTCCGACATCTGTAGTTTTTGCCTCTTTACCACTGGGCCCCAAAATCCACTGATTCCTCTATGGTGTCTGTTTTTCCCCTGGTGATGTTACAAAATTATCTGCACTATGTCAAATGTTGGATGTCTTCTAACAATAGAATAGAAAAGAGGTATCCAACTGGTTGGTCCATGTTTGGCCAAGGAAAATAGTGCATCAAGAGCTGTCTCATTAACATAGTTAAAAAAAAAAAAAATCCAGTCTTTACAATACTGTATAGTTCAATTTTTTTTAAGTATTTAAAAACTATATTTTATTAGGAAAATGTGAAACTATTTTTTGTAGCATGATAAAAGATGTTTGTACTTCAGAGACAGCATCACACCTGACTGATTGAAACAAGGAAGGCTTTCTCCTGAAATTCTTCTTCACGACATGTTCTGGCACTCACCACACACTGGGCTAGGTTAGGTGTTATGCATCTCCTTACTTGGCAGATGCCATCTCAAGCACCTTGTGTGTTCCTGCTCTGGGAACATGTAGAGCGTAGCCAGCTACTTCCCACCAAAATCGTTGGTCCGAGCTGTCTTTCAAGCGCACAGCCTAGTATTTTTAAAAGGTTGCTTTCTTAGGTGACTGTGATGACATCAAAGCTACAAGGTCGTGCAGATTTCCTTTAAAGTTTTTTTGGATCTGAAGACAGGAATAGAGGAAGACAGTTGACTATTTCCATACAACTAAAAGAAAGAAAATGCCACACTCTGCTTTCCTTGCATTCTGTCATTTCAGTTCCATCCCTCTCTCTTCCCTAATGCCCTACCCTAATAGGTTTTCAAACACTGACATAATCGCTAGGATATACGGATCAACTCTTGACAGTGCATGTCTCCATTCGTTGCATTGTACCGTGGCCTGAATCCGGTCCCAGTCTGGAGTGAAGGGGAAGCCATGCATCTAAGTGGCACCATAATGTTAGAGTGAGGCAGTGAATGGTGCTAACAGGAGAGAAGGAGGAACCCACCTCCTATGCCCTGTTATTTAACCTGCCCATTATGCAATTAATTGACTTTGTTGTTGTAGTTACGCATATGCAAGACTCATACCCTTCCTTGTTCGCCTTTCGATTTGAATGCTGTTACTCACTCGTATAATCATCTGTGCTGTCCCCAGGTCTGCATTTGCATTTGTAAAACACTGACTGTTAATTACAGGATTTCTGGTTTCATTGTTTTCCCACAGGAAAGACAAGAAGATATTCCATAGGGCAGATTCACAGTGAAATAATCTGTTCGGCTCTTTCACCTCAGTTCCCTTTAAACGTCGTGGTGGCTAGATTAAGATATGACATCAACATGAATAGATTTTAAAATGCAAGTGAAAAATGAAATAGGCAATCTGATGGCTTTGTGAATTGCAGTTTTCGATAGGAGCAGTGAATGCTGGTAATTTGTACATTTGCTTTCAGAGGGCCCGTATCTTTCTCAAAGTAACTGTTGTGTTGGTATTAATGGTAGAGGGAGAGAATAGGATATTTCTGACTATGAAATCCTGTTGCCATACTAGCATTAAGCTGGAGATGTGAGAATGAAAACAGGTATTTTAAATCATCAGTAGGTCTTCCACCTTGAAGTAGTCTGACCGACTGTTCAACCACATAACCTATGCAGGATTCGATCCGATACAACCAACCGTACCTGACCGTTAATTGCATCAGGTCTAAACCTTACAAATGCTGTCACTTCAACCTGCAGTACAGTTTCAGTCATGTGGCTGTGCATATTCAGAACTTGACGTTTATGTTCTAGGGAGATGTGTGGCTATCACAAGGCAAGAAGTGAGTGATCCAACTACATCTAACAGAGAAATCATGAGTTTTGTACACGTCTGACATAGAGGGCTTTTTTCACCAGTTTGCTCAGGTGCCCGTGAACTTTTCAATGAACGGTAGCGAAGGTTTCGAGTTTGAATAGTCTAGTCTGAGAGAGACAGCCTGTGGGGAGGAGGGGTGTTTGTTGGGTTTGTTTTGTTGTCCTAGTTTCACTGTAACAAATAGTTGGCATACCTCTAGCTGAAAACAGTAGGATACTGAATTTTGACATGGAAATCAAGTATGAAAGCAGCTAAAATATACACGCAGAGAGGACGAGTTAAACTCATCCTTTGCTATTAATCCTGTGACAGTCTATGGAATTCCAGAAGGACAACACTGACTGGAGATTTCTTTCATTTCTGTTGAAATAGTAATTATTTGCCCTGTCTCCATAGTAATATTAATAGGGCTTCCCAGTCAAGATTAAACACTTTCAGTCAAATGCAGACCAACAGATCTTTCTACAACAAATGCGGTGCTTTTTTATTATTATTCTTGCTGTACCTCAGTGTTCGTTATTAAAAGAAAAAAATGACTGCAATATACTAAATCTGGGAAAGGTTTTCCAGTTGTCACAAGGTCCAAAAGATTGGATTGTTACTTTCTCTCTAGTGAGTCATGTAGTTCCTTTGTTCTAGTAGAAAAACAGATGCCTGTAGATAGTAGATACTAGGTATAGTAAATATTGTACCATTAGCCAAATTCCCTGCAGCTTCCGATTTATCTAACAGAAATGTCTGTTACGGTTTTTGTTAAAGACTACGTAAAGTCAATGGCAGGAAAGGTCCTCATTATTGGACTAATTTTGCTTATATTGACAGAAAAATGTGACATGATACTCAGGCTGTGCTTTCTATTCAACCATATCACTATAGAGGAATGTCAATAAAATCACTTTGTTATGGCATGGTGTGGACTGTCTATGACAAATAACTTATTTCGTAGAGGATATATTTTCCTAGAGTTTTTGATTTCCGCTTTCTCTGTCCTTTGCCCTTCTTGTCTCTCCTAGGTTTCATCAGAGCTGACATCAAGACAAGTGGTGTTTTATCAGTTTTAGTAAACTATGCCCATTTGTACCTTGGTGCAAATAAATTCAGGACAGAGCTCGTTCTAGGTGTTAGCACCGGTCAGCCCCTCTGCACCTGCCAAACACAGCTAGTTTTCCAGCTGCCCAAGAGGCCACGGAGTAGTAAGGGGAGGCCTCAGAAAAGCAAATTCTTGCTTGTGTCAAAAAACTGGCACTAGTGAAAGTCCACTGATTTAAGGAATTGCTCTTCCAGGATCTTATCCTTTCTGACCATTGCATTCCGGCCTTTCCACTGGTTTTGTTCAGCTTCTCAGGGTACATGTCTAAAACCTGAGGTTCTCCACATAAGTGTGCGTAACCAAAGCCCCCATGCTCTCCCAGACTACCCTAAGACCAGACCTGCCTTGAAAGCATGTGAGCTTATTCCTCACTATAGAAAATGTCTGGACAGAGAGGCACAAAAGAGATGTATATCCTACTTGCGTATACCTCACTTCTAGGTATAATTACTGCATTATAGGTATGAAAAGATGATTTCTTAATAGCACATGCTGGGTCTGCATTAGGTGTTGACAGCAAATAAATGGCAAGATTCTCTGGCGTTCTCAGCGTGTCACACCCAGTTCTCTACTGCTCGTCACTGTAATCTCTCAGGCATGTTCCATTAGCACATTCCAGGATACATTAACACACCTCACATGCACGGTCAGCAGACACCTTGCTGACCATACCTGTTTTCTTACATAAACGGCACCTCATGAGGGATCATGATACAATATGAAGGATGGGGATGTTAGATATGAGGAGGGGGTTTTATAAGGAAAAACGTAAACCCACAGAAGACACTCCAGCAGAAATGGTAAGCATCTCTCGCACAAGAGAAATCGGTAGCAAATATGAAACTATGTGACTGTGACAACTCTTAAAGAGACCTTCTGCTGTTGGCGCTGCATTTCGTCATGTGTGCAGGAGCACAGGCCCACAAGCCCGAGGCCAGCACTGGCCCTCCTGAGGCAGGGACGTTGGTGGTGGCAAGAGTAGCACCCACACACGCACGTGCTCAAGAAATCCATGTCTTACCACTCAGCCTTTATTCAAAACATGTGTGATTGTGTGCATGTATGTGAGGAGGAAGTGGGAGGAGAGGGTATTTGTGATACTACGCTATGTTTCTCTGAACTTTTCACTTCTAGAGGAAGGAAAAATCAGTATTTACTAAAAAAGCAGTGAGAGTAGCTGCTGGTCATTTGGGCACATCAGAGGTGTCAGTTTCTGCAGTGGTGATCTGTTTATGTGGCTGGAACTACGTCTTTTACCAGAAGCCGTTCTGTGATATATATTACTGAATTTCTCTTAAAATGTAAGGACAGTCCATCTGAGACCTCCATATGTACATCAGATGTCTGTCTTGGCATGCTAACAAAACTCCATCATCCCGTAGGGTATTACAAATCATTAATAATCCCTTCCTACCCTGTGGTAGCAAAGTCATAGTTTTTTGCTACAATGGACAATAAATGCACTTGTGGCCTGATGTTCATTCTTGTATAAGAGGCCAGATTGGACAATAGCTGTCATTTCTGGAGAACAATGGAGAACAAAGCCACAAAGGATCTGCTCTGTCTCCTGCAAACATAAATCCTCCTCGAGCTGCAGTGCCACGCTCTTTTATTATTTTTTAATTTAATTCTGGTAACTTTCAAAATCAATTTTGCCTGAAAATTCCTTTCATGGACGTAAAAAAATGAAGAGTGTGTGGCTTTGTTTAGTTCCTACCCTCTTGGAATTAAGTTTTGAAGAAAAAAAAATTATACATTATTCTGTCTGAAACACAAGGCCTGATTCTTACTTATATTAGGCTTTGGTGTAAAGCACTTTTTCATATTCTTTTAACCCTAGTGTAAATGAAGCTCATCCCCACAATGCTGTGTTACAGCTCTTTGAGGTTGAACAGAACAGAAGTCACTGGAGAACACAAAGACTGCAACTAATGATGATTTTTCCTGAATTGCTGGCATGTAGGATTTCATATAATTAACTCTTATGGTATAAGAAGATAATGGGGCTGCATGGAAGTTTTCTGTGGCAATGATAGACACTAGTAACACTAAGGTCGCTTGCCTTTCCTTCTGTGAAGAGTAATAGGGACGTAACTTCACCTTTTACATTCTTCAGCATGAAAATAAAAGACTGGTTTGGGTTGTTTTCTTTCCCAGTGACAGCATCAATCAGTTCTAAGAAAAAAAAATGCTGTAAATACTGTGCGGTGTGGCACTGCAAATCTGTTCGGTCAGTTTCCGAATGGTCCCCAGAGAGCAGCNTTGGGTTGTTTTCTTTCCCAGTGACAGCATCAATCAGTTCTAAGAAAAAAAAATGCTGTAAATACTGTGCGGTGTGGCACTGCAAATCCGTTCGGTCAGTTTCCGAATGGTCCCCAGAGAGCAGCTGAAGAACTACTGTTGGGTGTGATTTCCTGATGCTGGTTTTCCAGAATCAAAATAGCATACAAAAATAAATTGCACATGCTCCTATTTTTCTGTTTTCAGCCCTTGATATGCTTCAGCCTGTAGACAAAGCAGTACAGGTACCTCACCAGTGTGCCACGCAGCATCATCGTGTTTAGATAACAGCTTTTCAGGAATGCAGCTGGGGCAGCACTGGAATCTGCTTGGGAACTTTGTTACAAGCTGTGGTTTGATTTCAGTACCTCTTAGGTATGCCTCAGTATGAAATCTGATCAGTGACTTTTTAAGAATGACTGAAATTAGTAATACAGATTACTGTATAAGATTATACTTAACAAAGTGTGAGGATAAGTTTGCTGACAGCTTTGGCATATTTGGCAATTGAACATAAACTTCCCCGCTTTTGGCACGTAAGTTAACAGCTCTGGTGATTCGTCCATTGATTAATAGAGCTGGGACTTTAGCGTTTAACCCCTACTACTGTGGTATGTAAAGCACACAATGCGGCTTTTGAACATCATAATTGTGCTTCAACTATGTATTTCAGTCCTCCTAATGTACGAACCGAAACAGGTTATCTTTATGCTCTGGACACAGGCACAAAATAAGTAGCTGGATTTTGTAAAATGTAGTCTACTTAATTTGTGAAAAATGAATCGGTCTCTGGGACCGCCTTGGCACTGCAGAGAAGCTGTGAAAGCGATCTGAGGAGCACCCAAAGGAATGCATGGGGACCCATATGTGTTTTCCTACCGGTAAATTAATGTTATTATAATATATGCAAAACTCGTATTTAAATGGAAACTTCTGCAAAATATGAACGTGTGAAAATATTTGGAAAGGTTACTCTTAGATTCTCTTAGCACAAGGTTATTCATCTCTCCTGGAAATGACGCAATCAAACACTATGAGCAAATAAGAGGCGTACATATTATTGCCACGGGAGCAGCAGTTTATTTTAGATCTCTCACAAATATAAAAATAATTCAATGCAGCTGGCACTAATGATGCCTAGTGCTGCCACTCAGTGGAGCTGTGCTTTCCTTCCTTAAATTGGAAAAGCGAAGGCTTTTTTTATCGCAGCAACCTTGCAAGAAAACTCAGTTTGTATAAAAGTGTAGCATGGGGCTGGTTTTCAGTGGTGCTGGGTACTTGGAGCTCCTGTCTAAGTGCGTTTATGTGACGAGAAGAAGCATTTGAGGAATACAGGAGTGAAGCACCTCAGGTGAGGAACACGTACTCTTCTTTGCCTGCTGCCTCATGTATAAAACAATCACAGCAAGAAATAAGTAGCTCATCAATGCAAAATAAATCACTTCATATGGAACTTAAGCAGCCAGCAGAAATTCCAGCCACGGAAACATATGCTGATATGAACAATGCTTGATTTATTTAGAGATAAGCTAACAGACGTATCTAGGCTGGTTACTTTCTTGTGTTACCTACTGAAGAAAAAAAAAAAGTTTTTCTATCATTTCGGAAGTTGAAAGGATGAATTTAGCACCTGAAAAACAATCTTATGTGTGCTGAGCCACAGATGGCTAGAGTTCATATTTCTGTTATAAGTGGACTATGATGATGATTGTTATTGAGGGTAACTCTTCCATCACATACAAGTTGCCTGAATATGTTCATATTGAGAAGAGGAATGCCTGGTGAAGATCAAGCTAGCATCAGAAGGATATAACAGAGCCAGGGCTTATGTCCCTATGCAACGTGTTTGATCCACCTCTTCAGGGTAGAATTGAAATCGCTCTTTCACGCCAGTGCACTCAGACGTAAATTAAAAGGGACATTCTCTTAAGCAGAGTACCTCTGTTGGGGTTTTCCACCTCACCTCCCACTTCTTAGCTTGCAGGCCAAACACAGCTCATGAAAATGAATTCCTTGGATGCTACTGGCAGAAAAGAAAAAAAAAGTATTTAAATATAAACCAGTTAATGTTATCTGCACAAGCAGAAATCAATGTTTGTTGTGCCATCTGAGCACAACTGAACACACAACAGCTAATAATATTTCAGTGATTGAAGCCAAATATCCAAACAACAGAAAAAAAGCTTTTTTTTTTTTCAGTAGGTAACATAAGAGAGTAACCAGCCTAGATACGTCTGTTAGCTTATCTCTAAATAAATCAAGCATTGTTCATATCCGTGTATGTTTCTCCCTGTGTGGACAGCACGTATAAGCTTACGCTGCAGTATTAAAGACTAAGGTCAGTGCTGTTTCGATGCACAGCCGAGTCGTAAAGCTTATGTTTATTCTTTCTACAGGGAAAACTTAAATTAATACAGCCTAAGTCAGCTCCATAATATTCTGGTACAACTAGGGAAAGCATTGTCTGTGCTACGGCTAGTGCATAGTAAGTGGGAAAAGATTTTATTATTTCAGTCAGTTTTCAAGACAGTAAAGCGTAATTTTTCTTTTTGTCATTGTCTTCCTATTCTGTGGATAATTCTTTTTAAGAATGCAACAATTCCATCTTCCTTTACATTAAGACACGCTCACATCTTTGGATGTTTCTACACTATGGAAGAAAAATCGATAAACTTACATACGATATGGAATAGAAGTTCTTCCAGACAGGAAGAAGCAGTATACTCAAAACTCTCCAGAAGTTAAATACAAATACATCTTAAGTTAGATACAAATATATCTTAAATTTATCAGAATAAAATTAACCACATGGGGAGAAGGAGGAAGTAAGCTCAAGAGAACCAGTTGCTATATTTTTAAAAGCATTTAAGAATCTAAGATTTATAGTCTATTTAAAATATGACCAGAGAACCTTAAATATCCCAAAGTATTTTGAGGAAGGTCTGTTCATATTCCAGAATCAGTAACTGCACTCCTTTCCATAATTTTTTGCAGGTTTCCCCACCAGGACAATGTGATTGTGAAAGTAAGCAAAACAGGAGAAAATATCACAAGAATTCAGTATGTGAAACCTTCATTTAGGTGGTTAACACACTTTTAAGATACGATCTATTTTTCAGGAAACAACATTTTCTCCATAGCGAATGCCTCTGACACATACTTTCAGAGGTAACAATTTCTTAACTCCTGTTTAATCCCAGTTTTATTGTTCAGCGGTAACAGCCTGGCCCTGCTACAGCATGAACAAGGCTCTGAGTTGAAAGCACATTAAGAATGTAAGTCTTGAACTGTCTATTATTTTATACATGGGTTCTTGAATGTATTCCTAAACTATTTATTTCTGCAAATCAGATTTTGTGTGGAGTGAAAGGGAATTCCAGAAAAATGCCTCGTCAGCAATTGTACTCCCATCCCTGAACAACGACCAGGGTTTGGGCCGGATCCTTTCCCGTATGTCGGCCCGTTTCCTCATGAGTCCCCTTCCCTCTGTGCCCTGGACATCAGCAGGCAACGGCAGAGAGATTCTGCGCCCTTGACGGACGCAAACACCGCGGCACTGCCTCGATAAACGGCTCCCACGCGGAACAGGTCTCAAGCGCGTACACCGAGCAAGCCGGGCGGCGAAGCGCCTGGGCGGTGAGGGGAGTGCGGCCGTTTCACAGTCCACGAGACGATTTCCACGGGCCTCGACTAACGGCGACGTCGGGGAGGCCGTTCCCGCGCACCTCGCGGGAACACCCGGAGCTCAGGCACGCGCCAGCTGCGCGAGGGGCTGCACCGGAGCTCGTGCCTCAGCCACCGCAGGGGCCGAGGCTTCCCTCGGCGGGCCCGGGCGCTCCCGTCCCCTTCGGGGCTGCCCCCGCTCTCCTCGCCTTCCTCCGGCCTTGCACCCCAGCGTCCCGGTGCGGCCCCGAGCCCCGCTTCCCGGCGCGGCCGTGCCCTTCGGGACCAGCTCTCGCGGTTTCCCCTCGGGCTTCGCCCTTCCCGCCCGCCGCTCCCTCAGGGCGCACCTGAGAGCCCGCAAAGCCGGGTCGCGCAGGTACCGCCCGAACGGTAACGCCACGCCACGCCAGCCAGGAACACGTCGCTCGCGGACTCCCCTCAGCTTTACCAGCGTTTGAGTCTCGCCGCGTTGCGAGAAGCTCCGCCGCTACCGCGCCTCCCCCCCCCAACCCCCAATGGTCGCCAGCAGGTGGCGCTGCCCAACCGTCCCTCCAGGCGACGCGCGGCGCCCCGCCCGGCCCCGCCCCCCTCCCACCAAGGTGAGGCGCTAAAGGGCGGGGTCCTGTGGCTGCGCCCCGCCCCTCCGTCGTCCCCTCGGCGTGGGGCGCACTGCCCACCGTCCTCGTCGGGCAGCGGCAGCGGCTGGCAGGTCGCTGCGGAGCCCGAGGGGAGCCCGGCCCGGCGGAGCGGCAGACCGAGAGGGGAACGCGAAGGCGTGCCCCTTCTGAGGGAGAAGCCCCGCGCCATGAGCCCCGAGGAGAAGCCGCCACCCAGGCGCTCCCGCGATGACCGGCCGCCGCCGCCGCCACCACCGCCACCTCAGCCCGCTCCCGGCCGAGGCCGGCGGCGAGGCGGCCTCCTGACGGAGATCCGCACGCCCATCCGCACCGAGCCCTTCCAGGAGCGGTACGGCCTCAGCCCCGGCAGGGAGCTCGGCAGGTGAGCGCGCTGCAGGAGGCGCGAGGGCGGGGGGCGGTTGGCGCTGCCGGCCGGGGTGCGGGGCCCCGCGTCCCCCTCCGGCCGCCTCGCCGGCTC
>VZSC01009272.1:192367-339121 GCA_013398225.1 Steatornis caripensis | reverse complement strand
CCCCAAAAAAAAAAACTTTGACACAAATTTGCTTATTTCTCAGGTAGCTTTCAGTAATGTGCATCTTAGTGGTACGTGACACTTGTACAATTTTGTGCATCGGTAAGAACGTGTATGCTATGACACTTCTGTCCTCAGCTGCTCTCTGCAGTAGCACAGCTAGGGTGGAACAGTTGTGGAACTCAGTGAAAGTGGAAAAGAGGTGAAAATGAAGAGTTGCAAGTAGTTGGCTTTACCATTTGGGAATAAATTTGTGAGTAAATTATTCGTGAACATCAGAAATGGAATCCCCACACCTTGCAGTTTGGAAATCAAAAATTGTAGGGGGGAAAAAAACATGTTTTAGAAAAAATGTTTTATATGAGTTATGTAATAAATTGCCTGTAGCTTTGTGGAGCTCAGAAAAGTTTTCTGAACTTCGTAAAAAGTGAATATCTTTACAGGAATGGCTGTTAGTCCTGCATTTCTTAGTGATGAGGTTTTACAGGTCGCTTTAAAAATAATTATTAAAGTAAGGTTAATTCTCTGTTCTTCTGAGTCTATGACAATCAAAATTAACTGGTGTGACATAAATGTTCCTGCTTATCTGATTTGACATTTGATTTGTGATTTGAGGCTTTTACTTTAAGCCATAATGTATGCCAGATGAAACAATGCTAATTCTGTTGGCAATCTGAAAAGATGACATTGAGCTTCTTTGTAATCAGATATGATTTATCTTAAATCATAATTCTTGAATGAGACTCTTGTGAGGACTGAGAACTGCTTCTAGTTTCCTATTCATCTCGCGCTTCAAAGCATTTTTGTTTGTGTTTGGATGACTGGTAGTCAGTTTTTAACTTTGGAAATGCACGCATTAAGTATTTCCTCTCAAAATTGTTCTTCCTTCCATGCAGTGTTCTTGCTGCTAGCTCTTCTCGATGCAGCTAAACTAGCAATGCTCCATTCTAATACTATTTTCCTGTTTAGTAAATTTTTTTATAAGGAGGTCTGAAAAGCAAGATTTTTAAGAAAAGCAAAGGTGAAGGGTATGCAGTGTGTGCATTATGGGAAAGCTCGTGTGTATCTGTCTTGCCTACTCCTCTGTCTCTGTCAAAAAGAAAATCTTTACAAATTTATCTTTTGGCTTAACCGTACAGTGCGTGGTATCTTTGGATCTTAGCTCTTAAATTGTCTCAGGCATGAATCTAGAGTGCTGCACAGTAATTAGTTCTATTAGCTATAAACATCAGGTTTGTCAAGTTTGATCTTTTTTGGGATTGTATTCGGAGAAGGTAAGTTCTACAAACAGTAGATATACTAGCTCTAATTACAGGTATGACCATAAAGAATCCGGGCAGGATTCTTGGTCTTAAACAACTAAGAATTAGTATTTGTCAGCCAGCTGAACTCCCATGTAACCTGTCCTTTTAATTACATCACCGATCAGGCTTCTGGCCAGCTCGGCTAAATGGGACATGTGTGGCCATGTACAGTGGTGGCTCTTGCTGTTGCTTGCTGCCCTGTGAATACTGTTTTATTTCCATAGTGACTAATGTGCAATGAATCGGCAATATTGGTACTCATTGGGCTAATTAACTTGCTTCCAGATAGATTTTGTATGTAATTCGAAACAGCACAGTGCTTCTTGAAAGCTGTATTACAGAGACTTCAAACTTTTCTAGACTAATTCCTTTAGGTCCTTCCCTGGTGCTAGAATTAAAAGCTTTTGACTCCGCACTAAGGCGACGTTCAACTGGAAGGAAACTGTGCATTGAGACTATTTAAGGAAAACAGAGAAGGCTGAACCTAGGGGGTCTAGATTTTTGGTGTAAAGGCTTAGTATCCACCAGGTATTAAAATAACTTGCTGTTAAAGGTGTTATCTGTTAGTTTCTCAGTTTGTTTTTATCTGTTGGGCTTTTCTTAGCAACGCAGTCGCTAGTTTTTTGCTGTGCTGTTTTTGGTGCTAAAAAGTCAGTAAGGATTTGAACACTTTTGATAAATGCATAGCTTTATATTGTACACAAATCATACAGGTGCATGTCTTTGCTTGGAGTGACTTTAAATCCTTTCCACTCGCCGCATGAGGTAGGCTGCTCTCTGTCATGGCTAGGATTGCAGTATTGGAAGGATGTTTATTCTTGTAGCTGCAACACTAGTGTCGCAAGCTTCCTAGAAATCTTCCTAAAAAACCACTATCCTTGCAGTATTATGGGGATTGGGAGCATTGTTAGCCACATTCCTGTGATTCCTGATGAGCTGTCTCTGCTCTACACGTTTGTAATTTCTTCCAGCATGGTTTTTGATAAATGTGTACCGGGCACCTAGCAGGTTGTTAGGCTTTAGGTGTCAATTCTTCCTCTGCTGTTCTGTGGTAACTCTATATTTATTAACGCATTTTATAGTGATCTTTTGACCACACCTTCCTAGTGCTGCAAAATACTGTAATGATATTTTCATGTATTTGCAAAGCTATAATATTGTCTTAACATATATATTAGTAATTAAGAACTTTCTCCTAAAAAAATTGAATTCAAGACATTGAAAGCATATTCTCATGTTTGTCTGCCTTCACCAACGCCTGGCTGTGCTCTGATCTAGTCTTGATACATACTGCGCTGTACATAATGTGTGCTTATGCAAAATACTATTCCTAGAGGAATAGCTGTGGTTGTATCGGCGGTTACAAGTCTGATTATTTTAGCGAGATTGCCTAGCAAATACCCACTTTGTGGGTGTTTATTTGACTTAATTCATTTAGTCTGGTCAATTTTGAAACAAATGCCTATTAAAAGCAGGCTGACCACAACTTCGTTTAGCAGCTACATTTCATGGATAGCAGTCTGCCAACAGGTTGGGAGCTGTGAGAGTGAGTACTTTGGCATGAGCTGAATTAGTTAATTCTGAGCTTCAGCTTGGAGAAGGCGAGGGAAATTCCATGTAATAGAGTCCTCATCTGGTTTGGAATTCATATTTTAGTTTCAGCAACCCTACAATAAGTTAAGAACCGAAATAAAGATCTCCAAGCTATTCTGCGATTTTATAAGAAAATTTTTACGTAGAAATAAAAAAGATAATTTTGATGAAAATTATACGTGTGTGGTAAGAACTAAAAAGGGATTGTTATACTTCAAAGTATGAGAATTCATCATTGTATTAGATGACAGATACCAATTAATAGACCTTTTCAGCCTAAAAATCAGTGCTGTATGAATGGAACTGAGTGGAGCAGGTGGCGTGGGACTCTTGCAAGGAAGCTTAGAGCAGACGCTTCAGTCCAAAATGCTGTGGGGGAAGTCTTCTGACACAAGTGCTGCAGTGTGGTTTTAGCTAGCCTGCTGGCTTGGTGCAACTCATCGGTTGTGTGTTTTGTCAGAAATGACGCTCATTAATGTGGGTTAAGTACCGTGCTCAGTTCTGCTCAGTGTGTGTTTGTATTCACATTATCATCATCGCAAAAAATTTGTTAGAAAGCTTTGTTGGCCAAGCTGCTTAATTTTTTTTTTGAATCATCCATGTTCCTTACTTATACGGTGACACTAAGAATAAGGGATTTCGAGAACTGTTACACAATCAAAAAAACCCCCCTAGCTGTTATTTGAGACATACCATGTTGAAAATACAAAGTGCCATCTTTGAAAATGCAGAGCAGAGTCTGGATATTGCATGGCAAATGGAGCAGGATTTTGGGCAGTTATTCAATAAGAGTCCTGGTTGCTGTTGCCTTTAATATGGTGGGATACTTCAGAAAACAGTAACTGGATTGTTGTGATTTAGTAATAGAAAGCATAAATTGCCTATTTGTACACTTTGTTTTTCCCAGCTTTTTCAATGAAAGGTTAGAGGATAACTTAATCTTGCAAACTAGCGCAGCTTGTTTAGTCTGTATTTTTGAAATTTAGGTTCCTTGAATTGACAGGGTTTTTTAATTCCTTATTTTTCATGGAGGTTAAATTACATTCTGGGCTGCGGTGTTCCTAACTTTTAAGTGTAGGGATTATCACTCGGCAAGGCATGTTTCTAAATTTAGAATTTATTTTAAGTGTATCTATCAATAGTAATTTAGTTCATTTCTTGAAATGTTGATTTCTAAGGGCAATACTAAAGTTGTCACTAAGGGACTTAAATTAACTTTAAATTCTTCTTTAATTTCAGGGGGAAATTTGCAGTGGTGAAGAAGTGTATCCAGAAAGACACTGAAAGAGAGTTTGCAGCAAAATTCATGAGAAAAAGAAGAAAGGGCCAAGACTGTCGGATGGAAATAATCCACGAAATTGCAGTCCTTGAGCTGGCACAATGCAACCTTTGGGTCATTAACTTGCATGAAGTTTATGAAACTGCAACAGAGATGATTTTAGTCCTGGAATAGTAAGTACTAGTAATTTCTGAATAACCTTCTGCAGTATTTGCTTAAAACTAATAATGTAAAAATACTGTGTATCAGTATGAATAATGTGAAAAGATTTTATTGCTTGCCTGTTACGCTTGCTTGAGTTCAAGAAGAATTGCTAAGAAAATCAGTATTACAAGAAGTTCTGTGCAGTCTTGTAACTACTACAGATTATAATGTTTTTCCAATTACGTAGAATCTTTCAATGCTGAGCTATAATTCATGTAGTTAAAAAAATCTTCAGTGAAATATGAACTATGTACACTCCCTACTTAAAGAGGAAGGGGAAAGAAGCAATGAGTATCTGGTCAAAAACTGACGTTTATTTCATTGACAGTGACAAAGATAGGGTGAGATCTGGGGGGTTTTACCAATTACAAAAAAGATACTGAAAGCAACATCACTGTTAAAAAACCAAAAGCCCCTATGATCTACAGGGAAAAGCTCTCTAAATCATCATCTTTTGGGGGAAGAAAGAGTAGGAGGATTCAGACCTAGAATAGTTTCTTTCAAGTGACATTTGACTTGTGACTCTACGTTTGTCTGTGTGATTTTACCCCTCCTTGAGTTTGTCCAGATGGGCGTTTCTGCAGCTGTTGTGACTGTTCATCTAATAAGCCAGTGGCTCAGATATTTGACATCTAGGTTCCAAGAGGCAGCCAAGTGCTTGTTGCTGTTGAACTCTCTTATGATCCTGTTCAAGCTCAATAGATTTTCAATAATTAGGAGAGAAACAGTGAGGCTCGATAGTTCAGAAGTGACTTCACCTGTTGGCTAAGATAAATCTAGTTTTAGAGCTCTTTGCTTGCGTGATAACAAAAGGAAATGGTGAGAAATCTTGTGTCCCAATCTGATCTGGTGTAGAAGTCAAAATAAAATGTATCTTTAAAGTTTAGTGAAATGGAGGGAGACGGTGTCTGCTAAGGCAAACTTCCTTCTAGAACACATTTCTTCAACTTCATTGTGCCCTTATGGAATTAATGATTTATGAAATATTCCAGTATCTATTATAAAGCAAAGGTGTGACAGAGCTTCTGGAGTTTTAAATGCTGCTATTGGAGACTCAAAATACACGCTTTAAACACCAGCAGCGCAGATCTAATTAGAACACAGTTTAAATTTCTAGATCCTGTAGGGGTATAACACGAGCCGTAGAGTCCAAAGCTTGATTAGCAGCAGTGGGTTTTGTGATAATTTTAATGCAAAATTGCTAGTTTTCTTTTACAACGCAATTCTCTTACAATTGCAAAACTTTTTTAATCCAAGGTATTAACAAGGTTGTTCAGTAGTCACAAGGTTCTTCAATAATTAGCAACATGATTGGTTTTATATGCATCATGTTTCAGATAAATAGCTGTCTGTTAGAGTTGTAATTTACAAAAATAGTCTTTCCCTGACTTCAGCAAACATGTCTGGATGCTTCTTTAATGTCAGCATGTTCCAGAGACATGTTGCAACAAAACAGGTATGAATGTTAGTAAATTTCTGACATCCTCTATGCAGAGGATTAAAGAGAAGGTATCTAGACTGCAGGCTTCTCTAGGGCATTTTAGTTTCCATTGAGCTTGGTGGTCTGCGTGGCAATCTTTATCTTGTGAAGGAGAGAAACAAATGTTTAATTGTTGGCCACTGACGTTATCGGCTTTAAAGTTTTTTGTCTTGATGTTGAATCTGTCATAAGGGGTGAGTGGGACACCTAGTGCTTTGCCTTCAGGAAGAGAAATACTAATGTTACATGGAGCACTGTCTTTCAAGCAGTACCAGTGTTTGACAGAAAACAAACTTCAAATTGGCTGCTGTTAATACTAAGTTCTGAGCAATGGGAAACAATGAGGCATTACAGTGTTGGCTTCAGCTGTAGGACAGCAAACTGGTGGCTGGCTGCATCCACCCCGACAACAGTCTCTGACTTTTGTTTGTTGTCACAAGACCTCAAACAGAGGATTTAAGTAGGAGTTGAAGGGTGAGTCTGAAGGGGTAGTATGTAAAGCCTGGAATTAATCTGTGAGTCAGTCATGTTTCTTTACTTCAGTGAAAATTGAATGGATGGAAAACAAAACTGGACTTTTACTGGTAAAGGTAGAGATACAGTCTGGGAAACACACATCAGATATAAAAGGAAAAAAGCAAATTTGATAACTTCGGGGCTCAATATTTGTATGCTACCTACATGGTTTTTTCAAATTTCTTTTGAAAGAGCGAGCAGCAGAGCATCTGATGCTTGAGAACTGACATTTTTTGTAAGTGTTCATCACTTTATACATTTACAGAAGGGGTAGGTGATATTAGTGGGTCAAATACTGCAGGAACCTGCATGTGTGTAACTTCAAAATCTAAGCCATTAAGTGTTTTTTTTGTGACTAGCTTCTGAACTGAGTACTTGCCAGGGTCTTGTGTAGATATGTTTATTTGGTATGCTGAATGAAGTGCTTTTTTTCTCCTATAGTTATTTGGATCTGGGTAATGTTGCTACTTGTATTGTGTTGGGCATTACTTATTGTCATCTTTACTGGAGGTGTGACTGGTTCTGGTTAAAGTAAGAGCCTGCTGGCAGGAAACAATTCATTTGGCATGGGATTCAACAGATAGAACTTGAAGCAAAACCACTGTAATCAGAAATAACTGTGCCACTCAAATGTTTGCATCTTGTCTAGCAGAGTAATTGGCGAAGTTGTTCTACATGGCAGTGTCAAATCAAGACTGGAAGTCTTAAAAAAACTTCTAGGGCAAAACTTCTTAAACGGTGTTATCTTTTGTTTGCGTTCCGTTCAGTCCTTGGGATGCCTGATCAGAAAGGTTAAGGCAAAAACAAAAGGCGTTTATCTGAGAACCAAGAACTTAAAAGAACAGTATCTACAACTTTATGCATTTGGATGCTTCCATTCCCATATGTCTTCTCATCAGATATGGATTTACAGTTTTCTTAGGCTTTTGGTACACTGATATGTTATGGTAGCCTTACACTGGAAAAATTTGCAGTAAATTCACTTGCTTACTACCTAATGGTACGCATAGCCAAGGAAGGGAGGGTATGACTGTCAGCACTAGTGAACGTGAACCTTTGCTGATAGTGTTACAACCACCTTGGTGTGATCTTCTTGTAATACAAGCCCTGTGTACAGAAAGGAGATGAGTTTCCATTTGTCTTCCAAAGAGAACCCTTTCAAGAAAGGCTTTTGACAGAGGGTAAGATTCAGGAAGTAAATTTTTTGCTCTTGCAGACTGTGTATGGTCTCACTCAGCATTTGAAATCATGTGTATTCTAGGAACTTGTTACCTATGTATCTTGTACTCTGAGGATTTGTACTTCTGAGTCTTTCAGAAGACTATCTCAACATCCATTAAAGGTGGGGGAATGTTTAATATTTTTCAGATGCACTGAAACAGATTTGTTCAATCTTTTCCTGGTGATACACTAAATGACTGTGTCAGTATATTGTAAGTGCACTTGAAAGAAGTAGGATGATGAATTCCATACAGTGCATTGCTGAGATATGTTTGAAGGAAGATAAGCGGTCTCTGAGTTTGAAATAACATAATTGTAACCAAGATTAATGCACCAGACTTGCAAATGACTTTTAGCTCACTTACGCTGATAAGCAGCAATAAAATGATAGCATGCTTTTCATTGAAGAGCCGTTGGATTTGACTTGAAACTATAGGTAAGTTAATAGCACAACAGGATATCCATAAACAAATTATAGTCGCTAAAGAATTCTGGTTGCTGTACCTTTTAAGTTTGGAAAGAATTCCTATGTCTCATTTTTCGTACACCTAGTTTGAGTGAGTGTGTACTAGAGAAATAATGCATTCTAAGTAACACTGGAATTCAGGATGTTGTGCTCTTAAGTATTTCCTTATCCCTTTTTTCAGGTTAAGATGGCTTGTTTTCCTAAAGACTTTCTTGTCCTAAGGACAATTCTTTTATCTCCTAGGAACATTTTCTGTGGAGGTGGGTGGGGTGCCCAGTGGTTTGCAAAGTTGTTGTTTCATAATGATCACTGGAAAAACTGCAGCTTAATGGAAAATGTGTTCTTAGAGGGGAAAAATGGGTAAATGTTATAAACGCCAGAGAACTCCTAATCTGCATGTATATATAAATCATAGCAATGATGTGCCCGTAATACTTTCCTAGCAGGTATTTTAATACCCTCTGTGTTTTCATTGTGTTTTTGTTGGGGTTTTTTTCTTGAACTCTAGCTAGGGAACACAAAATAGCTGAGTTGAAAGTACTGTTAAGGAGCTTAGCAAAATTTGGCATAAGCGTGCAGGAGAATCTTTTTGGAGTTCATTTTGACATTGTACTTCCAACCACTTGTGACTGGGTTGGCTCACAGCTAGCTGACTGTTTTGCTTAAGGCGATCAGTTAAGCTCACTCCCCAGCAACAATACACGAAAGAGTCCTGCAGTAACAAATTTCCCCATGTTCTTGTAAAGGGTTGCTAGTTACTTGTCTGAATGTGGTAATTTTTGGATAGAATGACTTGTCTAGAAGAAGTTGTTCTATGTGAATCCTAAATAGCAAAGTTGGTCAAAAAATGAAACGTTGCATGTGAAATCACCTTTCCATGTTAAACTTCTTTGTAAAGCTAAGTATATTTGTCTGTGGTAGCTGGGAATGGCTATGTTTCGTAAGTCATGAAGTGGGTGTGCATGTGTAAGGGCTGTATTTTGCTTGTCTCTTAAATACCAATGAACATCATCAGAAGTACTGGGAGGTACTTAAATATGTTTTTAAAAAAGTTCTCTGGATCGAGGTTTTTCTACTCTGTGGTAGTACTGCCTCTTGATTTCACTGATGGGACATCAACTCTTACTGCCTTGACTTTTAACACATTAAAGTCAAAGTTCTTTAAGTGTAGTATTAAAATTGTAGGTAGCTTATTAGCTTGGTGCTTACTTAAATATTAATTTGTTTATTAGTATAACTTAATTGTAACAGATGTCTACCAAGTAGACATATAACAAACGGGGCTTCATAAGGCCTTTCCTGGGCTGATTTTTTCGGCTGGGTCTATTAAAAATAAAGTGTGATCCCTGGTTGACAACAGCAGGTTTTGGGTATAAATCCTATTTCACTGAATTAAATAGCAGAAGTATTGTTTTGCTTCTTCTAAGTGGCAGAGCTATACCAGCAAAATCCAAGGGTTATTGCTGTAAAATACATTGTGTTAGTAATTTTGGTAGTAGATCTTATCACTGTATGTGCATTATGATTCACTGCTACAAGGAATTAAATCATTCTTCCAAGTAACATATTATGTGCTTCTTAAAGTAGAAAGTTTATTTATTGATTACAGTAGATGTTTTTCTTTCCCTATCTTGAAGATCCAATTGATGTTGCTTTTCAAAGGAATTTGTTTTAGAATATTAGAATACACTAGCCCGTGTCCATTTAAAAATGTCATTAATATCAGAGTCCTGTTCAAAGCTGAAATATTACTGGCTTTTTCCTTGAATTAAATAAAAATGTGCTGAAAAAGATGTGATAGTGTCAGGCGTATGCAATTTTTCTAGAGGAATTAAAGTAGTAATACTACTTTGAAAACCTCATTTTATTCTTGAGATCTATCATCTTTGACACAGGATGAAGAGAAATAATTATTTAATGGACTTTCCTTTTTTAAAAGAAAATCTTAGTTAATAAATCAAATTGTACTTCTGTATCAGTTAGCCAGCATATAGAACAGAAACATAAAACTCCTTAGAAAAAGTTAAAATGTAACCCCCTTTTAAATTCCTTTTTCTTGTAAGACAATCTGCAGGGAGAATTTTAAACAACAGTAACGAGAATATCTGGGAAGACAAAGAATTTTTTTTTATAAACTGTGAGGCATTTTAAGGTACTAGGACTGTAGCAGCAAAGTTAGTATAGGTGAAACGAAAATCTGAGTATATTTAAGTGGTTCTTTTTCTGGGGGTACGTAATCCAAATGCACCATTTTTGTAGAACTCTCATTTGCTGTTGTATTAACGTTGAATATGTCTCTGTCTTCTGGATTGTCTAGGTAATACAATTTATCAGAAAAGAGCGAGCAAAGGTAGAATAGATGGCTATGCATCAATCAAGATTAGTGCTTGTGCCAAGTCTTGTTTGTCATGGCACAGTTTGGGGTAACTGGAGAAGACACTGTCCTCAGGGGTTTCACTGTCTTTCACTAAGGGGTGATTAAAGAATTTCATGCAGAACAAAGTGTGTATGTGTTGATTTCATAGTAGTAATTCAAGAATCCATATGCAAAATGGCCACATTCTAACGTTCTTATGCCTGTTCTTGTTTTAAGATGGAGCCTCCGCTCTGCTTTTTTTACTTTTGATGCTGTATGGTTCTATTGTAAAACAATTTTGGTTCTCTAGAATCATTGCTGTACAGACGTGCTACTGCACATGGCTTCAGAGTACTTCAAAAACATTGAATCATCTCTAGTTATTTTTTATTTTTTGTTACTTTGTTGTTTATTTAAACATATATAAACAACAGATTAGCAAGCTGAGAGCTAAAATTTTCAAAGGTTTTTTTAAACGAAAGCCGGTTAGAAACTTAATGCATCCCTGTACACCAGAGACTTCACAAACAATTCAATTACAGCCTCTACATTTAGTCTTTTGAGTATGTGCAAAGTGTTTTGAGGAGGATTGGGAGTGGGGCTGTTTTGCTTTAAGTTTAGAAACTTACCTTGGCCGAGTTTCCATGTAGTTTCATAGGAATGGCAAAAGGCACATTGTGTATGTAAACTCTGCCCTTGAACAAATGTGGCATTAATCTTAAAGCATAGTCCTTAGTGTTTCCAAAATAGTCCCCAAAATTTCTCTAGTATTCATACTCTAACCTAAATGACCTAGGTCTTAGCTTCTCTCCAAAGCTGCCATACCACAGAGAAGTCTTCCTAGGCTGTTAAAGGCTTGCCAAATGTTTAATAACTGAAATATCACCATTGGATGCTACCACCTGCTGATCTTGCTTACGCTAAGTAAAATAGCGCAAGTAGAACAAAATGGGTGCTATGATTTAGTATTTGAAATAATAAAATTCATACTGTTCCGTAGCGCTGCTGGAGGTGAAATCTTTGACCAGTGTGTGGCTGAAAGAGAGGAAGCCTTCAAAGAAAAAGATGTTAAACGACTTATGAAGCAAATCTTAGAAGGAGTTTCATTCTTGCATAGAAACAATGTGGTTCATCTTGACTTAAAGGTAAGATTGTTGCTGTATTTTTCTCATTAATTGCTTATCTGCTGACTTTCTTGTTGGTCATACGTCATACTAATGATATTTTGTTATTAACACAATTTTTATCTAGTTATTCCTCGAACAATAAAATTCAACCTTTGGGATGCTGTAGGCACCAGGGTTTGCAAGCCTTTTGGGGAGTGTCTATGTCAAATATAAACTTTGTTTGATTAAGTGAAATGTAATTCAAAAGTGGATTTGCATTGCTGCTTAAATGGTCAATTAGTGCTTTGGGTAAGACTTGACTCAGTCTTAAAGTGCACTAAAAATGCCTGGGTATTATATAGCCATTGAAAAATATTTGGGGTTTTGTTTTGTATTAACTTGAGTTCTAATGAGGCAGAAGGACGGCAGAGGCACTGGTAGTACTGTAATGTTTCAGAGTGAAGTGTTCATAGAAGAATGGTAAAAAGCATATTAATATGTTAAATACATTTATAACACTTTAGTATTTTTTAAAATTACATTAAAACTGAATTTAAATGTCTGTTATTTACTGCCAAACAGTTGGCCAACACCCTATTGGTATATAAATTATCATGACTTACTGGGGTACATATTTTTTTGTTACTGAAAAATAGTTTTGACCCAAATCAAGAGAAGTACGGTTGTTATGCGAAATCCAGAGTATTGCTTATGGTTAAGGAGTTTTAACAGTAATCCAGAAAACTATCCTCTCGCATTGGTAGCAAGCTGCAGTTAATTCTCTTTAGCTTTCATCCATACACGTGTATGGCAGGTGCAAATTTATCTCATTTTGAGGTTGAACTACTTTATTACTAAGCAAGGCAGTACAAAAAGTATCCTGCATTAAGATTTTGAATTCTTTTTACATGGCCAATTCTCATATTTACTAAGTATGTAGTAAGCTGTTAGATGTTTGTTCTGTTCTGTTGCTGAGATTCTTACTTACACTTAATTGCATTTTGGCAGTATTACAAAGCTACCAGTAGATTCCAGTATCAAGCTGTACATACTTAATACATAACCTAGCACATCATGAACCATTCATCAGCTAAAGCAGATGATGAGTAATCTTTGTACACAAATATGTCACCTGCCTGGTTTTCCAGCCATTTATTCAAATTATCTGAGAAATCCTTTAAAACTTTCTGTAGCCCATTGATTTAGTCATACACATAGAATATTAATAATTGTACTAAAATAATTGATGGAAAAATTTTAGCAAGTAATGTGAGAATAAGTGTTCAGAAGGACTAAAAAATGAGCATTTAGAATTCCTTAAAGTTCCAGTACACTTAATGCACGATACTCAGTGTGTCTACTGTGGTTGGCCATTGAATTTCCTTGAAGCCAAGTATTCAAAATTAGAACGTGTCTTTTGTGGACAGTATATATTCATACATGTTTATAGCTTAAACTGTGGTGTTCCTTAGCACTATTGTCTAGGTATCTGTAATCAGAAATGCATCGTGCTTTATTTGACTATGGTACTTAATGGCAAAAGTAGACTGGGGCGTTCATAACAGCTTGCAGACAGGTAGCTTTTTCAAAGTTCAGAAAAAGCTTATTTAAAAAACCTTCCAACTGATCAGAAAACTTAAGTTATAAAATTGAGTATATCCAGTTCTTTCTGAAAGATCCAGCATTGCTTTGCTTACTTATAAAAGTTAATTAGCAGAGCAAATTGTCTAGAGTTTGAGTTTAATATGTTTATATGTTACTGCAGTGTGCAATGTGTTCTTGAAAAGTGGATCTTAATAGGAGTCCTAATTGCAGTGTGATTACTTTCATAGTATATAAGACTATCGGTCTTTTGCAAAATAAGATTTAGGGAAGTCTTCAGAATATTGGCAAATAAAGATGACGGAAACTGTAGTATTAAAAACCATGACTTGCAAAGATTCATTGACCCACATGCCTTGCAAGACTTCAAAAAAAGTCTTAGAACCCATTTTAGAACCAAATTGAAATTGGGTACTGGTTTAGGCTGTGTGTTTATTAACCCACTGGCCTCAAGCCATCTTGTGTCGTACAGTATGGCTCATGCTGCTGTACCTGGCAGCTTGCAGCATCATGGAATTTACTAAATTCTTGCTTTTGTGGGGTGACATTTGGAAGACTTGTGCGCAGCGTCTGGCTGTTAAGCAAGGTGTTTGCCAGTATCAAAAAGTTTACAAATTCTTGCTAAAATGTTTTCCTTGTGCTGGTAGTTTCACCTTTGGGTCTCTAAAGGTTTCCCTTTCGTTTGTCTGGTACAAATACCTTTGAAAGGTCCATCCAATTTTCCATATGTTGCATCCTAAAAAAAGTGAGGCTCTACGCCCAGAAGAATTTAAGTCGAAATGATTGTCAGTATGCGATTGTCAGCTTGTTGTAATTTTATATTATAAATCTAATCAGCCAGATCTATGACTCTAAGCAGATACCTTGCTGTAGCTTCTGCCTGCCCCCTTAAGAGATGTAAGATTTTTTCCTGTCAGACTAAACACTGCAGAAAAAAATGGGATATTTTGATATGGTTTAGCAAGGTTGCCACCTGATCATGTCTTTCCAAAAGCATGGCTCTCCTGAAAGATAGTTGAAATATGGCTTGTTTTTAATAGCAAAATACAATCATGTAATCCAGTTTTGGCTTGGAGAAAGAGCAAATATAATGCTACTGAGTGCAAATTAAGTATCGCTTGACAGTACTGTGTTGATGCTACTTAATTTGCAGGGTGTGCATAGATTGTAGTCAGGAGTCTTTCATCTCCTCTTAATGGTGCATAAAAGCTGCAGAGTCAGGGAAGACTCCTTTCTCTGTGTTTTCGTTTGCTGTTTGACTTGAATTGGTGTTTGGTAAAAGCTTAAAGTAGTTGGGAATGGAGGAGAATTTAAAAAGGCGTGGCGGTTGAGGAAGGACTAGCTGCCTCTTGTCTACAGCGGAGACAGGAAAAGAGCCTCACACAGCCCTGGGGTCTGGGAGAATGACTGCTCCAAGCAGCGCTCCCCTATAGTATGTATTACTCTAGTTGTCCAACAGACGACTCTTCCCTTCCTTCTGTATTGTTTTCAAGATGTTATGTTCAGTGAGGACAACTAGCAAAATAATTATTTGAAATTGGTTGGGGTGTCATTTTACACCAATATTCAGAAAGCAAACTAATGCAATTGCCAAAGAAGTGGCCTGTTACAAGAACATTACAGATTAATTTTCTCAACTGAGTTTTCCGGGTGGCTTAAGGTGGAATGTTTATTACACACAAGTGTAGTATTAACAGAAGTGTAGTATTCCCTGTCTAAAGGAACACTCAGAAAACAAAGAAAAGAGCTAAAAATTCAAATATCATTTTTTTAAAACAAAAGTTTAATCTGAAGTTCAAACCTTTATAGCAATTAGAGCAAACCTGTTTGTTAATAGGCAAGTATAGAGTATACAGGTTCTACAGAACCCATTTTGTATATAGTCTTATTTCTTGATTTATGGGACTTGCATTGCTTATTTTGAGGAATTAAGTGTGATGCCAGTCTAATATGTCTACTCTTCTAGTGACTGTTGCATTTTATCCACTTGTACACAACCCCCAGGCAAATTCTGCTTTTACATTTCAATTGCTTAAAGATACGGGAGTCCTTTAACTTTTTTTAGGGCAGACTGATCAGCCTCCCTTAGTATCCTTACACACAGTGTAGCTGGGGTATCTGTTTTTCCCGTTTCTGCCCATTATTCCTTGGATAATTCCTGTCTTTTATTCTAGGGATCTGATTTTTTTTACAGCATTGTAAAATTAGATACCCAATTTCAATAGTGTTGCAGCTTAAGGTGAGGCATTGATTAGTTTAAAAACATGAACTTTATTATGTGTCCTTAGTCATACTCTTCTTGAAACAAACTAAAGATACAAGAAATATTAGGGCCAGAGGCTCATTGAAATTTCTGGAATAATGGCAAATATGCAATGTCTGGATTTTGCCATTAGATAGTCAGTTCCAAAACCTGCTGGCAAGGTAGGGTTGAAGGGTGTCCTATTTTACTAAGCACACTTGTTACAAACAGTTTGTGCAATTGGCAGAAATAAGTTTCAAGACAAGACTGGATCTTTGAATACATTGCCTTAGTTTAGCCTTTGCACTAACGTTCATAGTGTCAAGAAAGCTGTGTTCTTTATGTGATGGTAGTGCAGTCCAATTTAAACAAAAAATGTAAGACTGCTTAAAGTTTGCAATGATAAATGATGCTTTTCACTGCTGTTACTCTTAACATGATATAGGTATAACCAGCACATCAGATTCCTGAAGCCCATGTTTCTGATTGTTGACAGTATGCCTGGAAAATACAAGTGTTTGTCTTGTTTTTATAATCTTTCCCAAGGTACCTGTTTCTGGCTGTGCTAACTATGGCATTGGGCTGGACTCGTGTGGGCACATCATGTGGTTTCTGTGCACATACCAATCTTCTAGTGGAGTGTATCCATTCAGACTGTCCATTTAGCCAAGGATTTTCTTCTTTTCATGTTTTTGTTCAGTGCACAACATAAGAGGATCTAAATTGGCACCTCTAAGCCTTACTGCAGTAGAGGGGGAGGTCTCTAAATGTTGCCAGTTTTCATCAGCCATTTCATTACTGCTTGAGGGTAAGAATGAAAGGTCCTCTTCAGAATGGCTACCAGGAGAGCCTCTGGCCTGCACCTCTCTTGTGGGCTAATCAGCAGTAGGCAAACCTGGATGTATTACAGCAGAGGGAAAACAAAAGAGAAACGGCATTACAGATGTGGGAAAATGATCTTCCTTTTCTTAAAGTTTGAGAGTAATGGTGCTGAGCTGAAAACTATGGTAAGTTCAAAGCTACGGCTGCTTTAAGGCTTCATGCTGGTGTTTAGACTGTCACTTCACATGAACTCTGTAATGATTTCTTAAAAGGAGAAAACAACTGGTATTTCATTATGAATTGATTTAGGGTTATGACTCAATTCATACTGTAGACAGATTTTTTTTTTCTTCTGCATAGGTGTGTTTTGGGTAATAAGATTGGGTTTTTAAAAAAGACAATAAAAACCTCTTCTGGCAACTACATTATCTACTAAAATATTATAATGCAGGGCTTAAGGGTTTCACAAAATTTCCATTAAAAACTTTTCCTCGTTTAAATATAGGGAACAAATGCTTTTCTCATGCTTTCTATTTGCCTCTTCAGAAAGTAACTAAATTTCCTGCTGGGAAGAACATCTGAGAGGCTAATTAGGGAGGCAGGGTCAGCTTTTTTGGATGTTTGCTTTTCTAATACAATACAGAACAACAAATGTGAACTATAAAGCATATGGTAATGCACAGCTCCATAAGCCTTTGTACAGTCACCAGATCCCAGCTAATAAGCTGTTCTTAATACATAGATTTACGAACAGAAAATAGATTGACAACATCGTGGAGTTAGTTTGAAATACCGTGGTTTGACTTTGCAGGAATGAAAGAGCTTGACTATATTTAGGTCTTGCAGCAAGGAGAACTGGCTCAAGGTTTTTAAAATGTTCTTGCACAGTTTTATTTCCATGTTCAAAAGCAAGGCTATTCATGTGAAAGCGTGCCTTCGTGATTGGCTAGGGCATGAGGAGGGAACAGCTTGCTGATTAGGGAAAAAGTATAAATGTTGGTGCTAATCAAGTCAGATTGTGAGTCAGTGGTTGCTTCGGTGTTCTTGCTCTTTTGTCCTCTTCTCTTTTCAACCACCCCTGATGCAAGATGATCCAGGTCCCAAATAAATAAAGGCTTCTTCACTGCCGTGGATCTTGGGCTCACCAGAGGCATGAATGCAGTGTCAACTGTCAGTGTTACCATTTGGAGAAGTTAATGATAGAATCCAATGTGATCATTGGCCTGGGGGCAGGGAGGGTCACGCTTTTATTTTTGGCAAGGATATGCTTCAGTTGCAAAAAAATCTCTAAGACCTGTTGTCTAAAGTTCGCTTTCAGATTATTTTTTTTAACTGAGCTAGCATTTAAAATAGATGGTAGGGAACTTCTTAATGACCACAATGTTGCTTTGAAGGGTGACAGCCAAGATCTAGTAAGAGCAAACAAGTTTATCCAAAGGTGATGCTCTTGAAAACCTGTTTTTCAGGCTGCTGTATTTTTTTAAACTGTTCTTCAGCTAGTGTTCTGTAATAGAATTGTTTGTACTTTGAACAGGATTGAAGTCGGTTGCAACAGACTTTCTTTAAACAGGTGTAGTCAGAATAGGGTTTTTTAAAATGATTTGGTGTATTTGGACACCCTTGAACAGGAGGTATTTTACACCATCTGTTGAAAGGAAGCAAGGAGGGAAGGGGAGTTAAAAGGGTGATACAAAGGACTAAAGGCACAACTGTGAGATACTTACATGCTATTGTTAAATGACAGCTATTGGCATGTTTTGTATGTGTTCTAAGCTAATAAAGGTAGATATTTGATTCTCAGTTATAAACAGAAAATCCTGCCACTCCTTTTACTCCTTTACATGTCTCTTCAAGTTCGCCTTGTGGGGAAAAAAAATAAATGAATGATCCTAGGTGTCGTACTTGTTATAGGATGCATTCTTGCTACTCATGATCTGCGATAGTTGTGCAATATGGTGTTATAGACACTAGATTTGGGTGATTCTGAAAGTCTCCTTTTTTTTTTTCAGCCCCAAAATATTCTACTAACCAGTAAGTCTCCTCTGGGAGACATTAAGATAGTAGATTTTGGCCTTTCCAGAATAATGAAGAGCAGTGAGGAACTAAGAGAAATTATGGGAACTCCAGAATACGTAGGTAAGTTGTTACTATAGGAGTGATGCATAGTCCAGGCTTTTGGGGATTGAAAAGAGAAACTGCCTCAATTTGGTGAATGCCAGACTGGCTGTGTAGTCACAGTGTCGAAAGATCAGGTTATTACTTGGACGTGGTACTGCTGTGAAAGTTAGAACTGGCAAGCCTTGCCAGTCTAATGAGTGATAATAGTGTGTTTGTGTCACAGATGAGCATTCGCTTTAGATGATTCTTAGTAGCTGTGATAACAAGTATGACTTGGATGAAGAGTTCAAAATTAAATATTCAGTCTCTGAATATAGTATTTTGGCCTGTGGAGGTTTGTATACATTTTATTTTTTAAAAAAACAAATCATTCCAGGACTTAAAAATGTACTTGAAAATATTATGAAACTGTATGGTATATCTTTATGGGTATGTGTTTCAGTGCTGGAATATGGGATGTTAGATATTTCTGACTTTTCCTTAAGAAATTTGTATACAACTTCCTTAATTGGGGAGGAGACTGGCCTGGCTTCTGAAGATTACAATAAAAGGAAAACTTAAAACCAATGAATGATAGTAGTCATTTAAATAACTTGAATAGGAATGTCTTCATTTCAAAAGGTTGTCATGCTTCAGATGGCTTATCTTAAGTTTTAGCACATGCCTGTTACTGCACTATAGAACCACAACATAATATCTGCATATGACAAAAATGAACTTTTTTTTCCCTGAATAGCTCCTGAAATTCTGAGTTATGACCCAATCAGTACAGCAACCGATATGTGGTAAGTTGAACAAATTAATGGTCATCATAACTTACTTTACTGAAAAGGATTAAAAAAAAAAAAAAACACCAAAACTAAAAAACTGCTTTTCTGTTTTTTAATTTAGGAGCATTGGAGTACTGGCATATGTTATGCTAACAGGGATATCGCCTTTCTTAGGGGATGATAAACAAGAAACATTCTTAAATATATCTCAAATGAATGTCAGTTACTCTGGAGAAGACTTTGACCTCATATCAGAGTCTGCTGTGGATTTCATCAAAACTCTGCTGGTTAAGAAACCTGAGTAAGTAAACAACACAATTGTATATGAAAATAGGTGAGACTGGATTTGTTTTAAATGCAGCAAGTGCTGGCATTTTCGTTTTTAAACTATAATGGAATTTCGATTATTCGTATTTCACTTTGTTATTACTTTTCATGTATACGAAAAGAGAATTTCTCCATTTCCCTGCAAACTTGCACATTGTGAATGTGTCCAAGTGTTAGTACTTAAAACTCAAACTGATTTCAGAAAACTGTGTATGAAGTGTAGCGTGTGGTGCAGTATACTGACTTTCCTTGCAGGTACTTTGCTGATGTCTTTTAATTGAGCTGGGCTTTGAGCCTTTTGTTTTTGATGAACTCGTAGAGTACCTTACTCTTTTTCTGGTTCGTTAGTATACTTTTCTCAATGGGCAGCAAATTGGAAATTCCAGGTCTCAAAATAGAAGAGGTGTTCTCTGTGGAACTTCACCAGTTCTTCACAGGGCATGTCAGCTATTGAAATTGCCTACTGCTTGTCTATGGGAATACTTTTAAGAATGTAAGGATTGGGTAGTTTTCCTATATATGAAAAAAAATCTGTATAAACTTTGAAAGTTGGTAGGCAATGTGGGAGTGTAAACTGATATTGAAGGATCTATGAACTCTTCTACTTTAAACGTTAGCAGTTCATTTCCTTGTGCTGCTGTTGGTCTTTTTTGGGAAAAGATAGCTATCTGTGCTTTTTTAAAGTTCTGTCTGTCTTTAATACAGTCATACCCTTGGAATAATTTTTATGGCTTTCTTCTGCAAGGTGCTGGATTTCAAATTCATTTGAACGTGTATATTAACACTTTCCTTCCTCTACAGGGACCGGGCAACTGCTGAAGAATGTCTTCAACATCCATGGTTAGAACAAAGTGATAATCCTGCTTGCAGGACCTGGAATAAGAGTACAGGAGAGGAGACCAGTGATGTCACCCAGAAAGATGCAGATGCTGCCTCTGAAAAATCAGTAGATGCTGAGAAGACTGAAGAGGAAGAATCAATAGTGACAGAAGAACTCATTGTAGTGGCTTCATACACACTGGGACAATGTAGGCAGTCAGAAAAAGAAAAAGTAACAGAGCAGAAAGCCATTTCCAAACGATTTAAATTTGAGGAACCATTGCTGCAAGAAATACCAGGAGAATTCATTTACTGAACTGTGTGAAGCTTCATAGCTATGACTGTTTTCTACTAAACAAAAAATATCCTAGCCAAGTGAATTTCTGATATGCAATAAATGTTCTAGATAAGAGGAAATGTTGATAAATGGCATCCAAGGAAAATGTGCCAAGTTTTTAATTTCATGGAACAGATAAACAAGATTTGAAGTGGCTGGCAGGAATTTAACAAAGATAAAAGCTTATTTTTGTTTGTAATTTTTATTTCTGGGGGGTTTTGTTGCAAAATAACAGTTTTGGTTAATTGTTCCAGTGTTCTGCAGAAGTTGACATTGGAAGTGTTTCGGTGACAGATGTCAAGAGGAGTATTTTAGGATATGTTTTGGCATTTAATGCAAATATGTAATGCTTGTTTTCCTCAGACACCTTGTAGCACTCCTGACTTAAGTGGAACTATCTACTGATCTAAAAATTGTATGAGATGAGAATTTGATCAACTGGTTTGACATACAGATTTCAAAGTTATACTGTGTATATATTTCTTTGTTTACATCAAGTCAAAGACACAGACTCATCTGGTGTATAGCCAGACGGTGAGCTGCACTTCTCTAGGAAGAGACGTACATGTCCTGCAGGCAAAGAAATCTGTATCGGGGAACAATTCCAGATCACAGTGGTGGTATTTCTTTATTGGGAGTACAGTGAAGTCCTGCGTCGGGAGCACAGTAGAATTCTGCTCCAGGGGGTGGTGAATTTGCTGAAGTCAGTCACTCTTGAGAGCCAACAGAGATCGCTCCCTTCCCGTCCTGTGCTAGGCGAGATGTGCAAATAGAATCCAGCCCGGTGTGACTGCACAGTGTTGGTGAATGGAAAAAAGAATGACAAGAGGGTCTGACGTAGCTCTGCTGAAGTGACTGAAGTTCTCTCCACTGACTTCATCATGTTACATCAGACAGCTTGTCCAACTAATGATAAATCAGCCTTCGATTCCACCCCCTCCCCAGAACCTAGCTGGGGTTTTACTGGGAGCATGAGGTCATTTCTGCCTTCTTTCTGTTCCTCTAACTGCTGCTTTAAGGAAGAAAGAAGCATCTTTAGGCTAAATTGCATAACCTTGTTCAATATAGCTATCAGATGAGGAAGAAGATACTGCTTCCTCTGAAACAATGAAGCACAACTCATACCTCATGCTTCCCAATCACTCTCCCTTGGACACTTGGGAAAACAGCATGTGTATGATAGGGAAGAGTGGGATTAGGGAGCTGTACGGATGGGTCAGCATTTTCAATGGACATGGTCCTTTGGAGGACAGTGTTGGGACCTACTGCATCGAAATTGAATGTTTTTTGCAACGTACAGGTCTGTGGATCTTGGACTGAGTTTTCTAAGAAATCTTTCATATTGATGCTGTTCCAAAGTTTAATTTTTATGTAATTGAAGTTTAGTACTATTATACTGCATACAGTTAACTATCAACTATTTATTTGGTTTCCATATGCTGTTCCTGTATAATAACTCCTGGCAAAAGCTTTCTTGGTATAAAACAACGAATAGAAACTCTTAAGCTAGTTTTTCCTTTTTCCCATGTTGCTACACACTCTCCTAATTTCAGCTGTACCAAGAATTTCTTGCTCTTTTTAGTGATCAGGAGTTCAGTGCTCTGTGCTAATATTACAGTTCCTCCTTCACACAAAAGATAAATGGCTTATTAATAACACAAGCAGTACCGGTGTGATCTGATTAGCGTTGCTGTAAGGGTGGGAGACAAAATGCTAGGGAAGAAGAAAATTGGAAAGCAGCAGTATGACACTGGGGCAATGAGCATTTTCCCATAAGGCTTCACTGCAAGGGGTCTGGTTGCCTTCACTTGAAGCCACATCATTAAAATTGCACCTAAATTAAAGTGTTCTGTCAGGCTTCTTCCCCTATGGAATTACATGTTGAATGTTCACATAGGTAGGGCAGCTTCTCACTCCTTGAAGACTTTCATATAAGAAAGCAACCACTAGTATTCATAATTGACTTTGGATGTGTTTTATATTGTAATGCAGAGATGCCTTTCGTACTCTGGAGAAATGAGTCACTTGCTGTTTTTCCCCTCGTGTAGTCAGTAACATACAAACTCCTACTGAGAAGCTACCACGCAAGAGTTTCTTGGACAGCTTTGGCTGCCCATTAGTAGAAGTTAAACAAGAATCTCTGAGCCAACGGAGTAGTTGTGTTATCTGGGTGGTTCTGGAGGTGGATGGTAGCGGCTTTACTGCACATTTGCTGACCATACCTACAATGCCGATCTGTTTCAGAGTCTTTAAGCATGACAGTGCTCTTCATGAACGTCTTTCTTTTACCATTCAGTTTTTTCCCCAAAACAGTTTGCTTGGGGGGGCACACATTAACTTATAAAATTCACTTCCACAAGATTAAAACTTTTTCTGGCTTCAGTCACTGCCATTTTGACTTCTTTTCACATCCATACTCCTTTCCTTTTACAAAGCTGAGCAAAGCACTGAGGCTGGAGCATGTCCATATCCCACCCTCACAAAACAAATTCATGTTGCCGTATCTGCGTACCTAAATGTGTCATAGTTTGTGGTTGCTCATAGCAAATAGTTTGAAGGACCTATAAGCTGTTGCGATTCTTATTTGTAACAACAGATCTTGTCTCAGATGGGGACTGGTACTAATGAAAAAGAGTAGATGCTGAGCAGCATACATTTTGTCCTATATTTACTGTTTTTAATGTATGACAATGAAGCTTAACATGTATACATGAACTGTGTACTTATTACAAGGCCAGTTTCTCTCGAATTGGCTGCTTTGAGACTTCAAGTGGGCTGCATTTCTGTTTAACTTTTTGTGCCTTAAGGTAGTTTTGTACAGTGTTTCTTAACTCATTAAGAATTTGTATAAAGTTGTGAAAGGTTAATAGTATAAGTTATAAACAAGGCATCTTAGATTGGCCCTATAATAGGAAAAATTTTCTTTAACATTTAGCTGCAGGACTATCAGCTGCTCCCACACACACTTGAAGCCATTTCAGTTCAGCTTTTACCGTGCGGGTAAAGCTGTAAATGAGATGTTCCTTCCCTACACTGTAGAAAGGGGCTATTGAGGTTAATGTTTTGGGGAGGCTTAGTTACTACTTCAGACTGGGAGCAAATCACTAGCTTGTGAAGAAGAGATAGTTTTCTGCAGCTCCATGAATATGGAGGGCTGCATGTGCATACGCTGTTCATCTGAAAAAAGCTGCTTATGCCTTAAAGTGTTTGTGGGGGAGGGCATGGTTGCGGAGAAGGAGTTCGACTCCTTGTCCCTGTGGGCAGCGCTCTCCGTCCCCGCTCTCCAGAATCCACACTGAGCACTTCCCAGCTGGGAGCACGGCTGCTGTTTGCTTGAACACAGGAAGTCAGTGCAGGTGTTCTTAGGAATTCCTGGAAAATTGTTATTTCTATGCTTCTGATGTAAGAGATGTGAACTGTATCCATAGGTGGGGGGTGTCCAGGCCATTGCAATTGTTGGAATAAACAGCAAACATCTAGTTGAAAGCAAAGCCTTGTCTCCTCTTGTGTTGTTGCTGTGTTCACCTCTTTAAGCAAGAGGCTATAGATTTTTATAGTCATTAAACTAAAAGTTCTATAATATCATTTTTTTCCCCCAAAGCTGAATTTGCTTTGTAATTTGTCTCATTTCTTAATGCCTTTCATTTGAGGGTCCCTACATACAAAAGGGTGAATCTTGAGAGGTGTTAGGTAGGAAATGCAAGTAAAAATTAACTGCCTGTTCTCTGCTGATGGTGCTGGCAGTGGACAGGGAGGAAGGTGGGCCTTGTACTGTGTTATTCCATGTCTTAAGAATATTCCAGGTGCTGTTCCTGGGAGACAGTTCAACATTTTAAAGACATAGTGCCAGTTTATTGTAATTCTGATAAGGTGTTTACTGTTTCAGGAACTTTACAATAAATGAAACTTTTGTCTTCTGAACAGCTGACGGGTCTTTTGTTCTTCACACATTGTGAAAACGCTTTAAAACATAATAAATCTTAAAAAAAATAAAAAGCCCTAGTCTTTCTTCAAGGCAGCATTACTGACTTAAAACAGAATTCCGAAAGTCTCACTAGGGTGTCTGGTGCAGAATGACTGGGTGGTGACTGGAATCGATAGTGAAGTTGAAGTACAGGGCTGCATTGCAAACTGCTGCAACTTAAACCCTTCTGGGGTTGGTGACTGTACACCTTCACGCGTGGCTTTGAGTACTAGCTAGGAGTATACTGCTGGAACTGGGTTCTGATTTGTTACATGGAGTCCCCAGTTTAAATGTCCTTGCTTTTCTCCGNAAGTACAGGGCTGCATTGCAAACTGCTGCAACTTAAACCCTTCTGGGGTTGGTGACTGTACACCTTCACGCGTGGCTTTGAGTACTAGCTAGGAGTATACTGCTGGAACTGGGTTCTGATTTGTTACATGGAGTCCCCAGTTTAAATGCCCTTGCTTTTCTCCGAGGACATCTGTAAAATTATTTTTCTCAGCACCTGTATAGCAGGATTACTGATCTGTTAGTTTTATGAATTACACATTTGTTCAGTTTGTGCAGCAAATATAAAATACAGCAATTGCCTTTTCCACTCTACAGCAATATGTTTGCACTGTAGAGAGCTTCACAGTACAGCATTTACAGATGTTGAATTAAGCTGTCATTGGGATTAATGTAGTCATCTGTGTAAACCTTCCTGGGTTTTTTTTCTTGGTGTCTACTAAACCTGGAAATATATAGCCGTTAAACTTAAGATCGTTATTTCTGATGTCTTACCAGGGGGAAATGACCTGCCTGAAGGTGTGGGGTTGGAAAGATGGTGTTTCAATGCCAACGAACGGTGTGCGATGTAGGGTGACTGTATACCCAGGATGTGGTGGAGCATGTGAGCGTTAATCCAGGTTTAACAAATCATGCTGAAACATGTGCTCTGAAGCAGTGAAACTTCAGTATCCCTGCCCTGTCAAGGTGTGCTGTGTCCAGGCCTGTGCTGTTTGCCTGATGTGACTTCCTGCAGGGCAAGTCAGAGCATCAGCTTGGTGCTGGGTGAGAAAACTATTTCCTCTTCTGTGGAAAAGCATTTCCTCTTCTAACACTGCTTAATTTCATTAATTTTTCCTGTTAGACAGCTGATAACTGTGCAGCTCTGTAAAAGTAAAATATTTTGGTTCTATAAAAATACAACCTGGAAGCGTTACAAAACAGGAAAAAAAAGTCTGTATGCGTGCGATAAAAATCTCTCTTAATTAAGGAAGGGTTAGGATTTGTCAAAGTGAAGCAGAGTGTTAGGACCACAACAGTTACCGCAAAATTAGGAGAGGAAAGGGAACTACTTGAAGGGATTACCTTTTTTTCCTGTAAACGCAGAAAACTTAATTGCATTGAGTCTGTGCTTGCTTGCACAATCAGAATCACACTTAAGCTGGTGAGGCATTGAAATCTGTGTACCCCACCTCTCCAATTAATTTGTAATCCCAGCGTACAGACTGGTTTACGCAGGCGCCTTTTAAGTAATCCTTGCAAAAAAACCTCCCGAGCTGCTGGGGTATCGCTTTACCGACTGCCACCTTCCACCAGCACCCTGTGACATCCATCCAGCAGCCACACCAGCTGGAAGTTCTTGCCTTACCAAGCAAAGATAGGCAGAGGCTGTCTCTGAGAAGTTATTGAATAAAAGTGCTTGCTTTTAAATCTTCTGGGAACGCCAAGTAGCAGAAACTGCACTGGGCTGGTTGAGGAATGATGTGATGCTAGTATTTTTATGTGCTTGCTGCTACATAAAGTGAACCAAAGGCGGTTATCCAGGTGCGGTGCATCTTCCAAAGTAATGTCAAGAATGTGACAGGTCTCCATTGCTACTGGTGTTACAGACTGCCTGGGCCATGCTGCAGGGAACGTCGTAGCAAATTTTGCAGAAAACACAGAGGAACGTGGTTTTGCGTTGTCAAGCACACAATGCAGGCAAATGGTGGGGAAGAACTTGATGCATCCTCGTTTCTAAAGGGGAGGTGAATCCAAATGACTAATCTTCCGTGTCAGTGCAAGACACCTGCCCAACCTAGGAAGCGAACTGACAGGCCCATGAGTTGGACAAAACCGCATTGCGAGCTGGAGAAACATGCTCCAAAGGGAATGAATGCATCAGCCCGTTTAGCCTTTGTGAAGCTAGTGCTTTTTAAATATCTGGTTTTATAAAGCCCCTATGTGCTAGTTGGGTCCAGCTCAAATCAGTGCAAGCATTGTAACAGTCTGCTAAGCAGTATTTGTCATTCCTCAGTTGTAAATTAAGTTCTTGCCCTGAACAGCCTGCTGGCCACCTCGATAGCTTGCTTGAGTGTGATGACTGCCTGGCAGAAGCTATTAAAATCAAACCAGAGAGTAAGAAATAAACATGTAATGTAGCAAAGGTCATGAAGATGATGGTTGTTTTAACCACACCAACAACTGGAAAAGGAGCTATGCAAATTTTCAAGCCAATTTAAAATAATTTAATATACTTAATATTATTATTAATGGATTGCAGCACCTGTTAACGAGGGTGAGAGACCTGGGATTGTGAGCCTGGGGAAGACGAGGCTTGGGAGGGATCTTACCAGTGTGTATAACCTGTGGGGGAAGAATAAAGAAGACGGAGCCAGGTTCTTCTCAGTGGTGCCCAGTGCCAGGACAAGAGGTAATGGGCATGGGTTAAAACACAGGAATTTCTGTTTAAACATAAGAAAAAGCTTCTTTTACTGTGAGAAAGGCTGAACACTGGTACAGTTTGTCCAGAGGTTGTGGAGTCTCTATCCTTGGTGATCTTCAAAACCTGAACGGGCGCAGTCCCAGGCAATCTGCTCTAGCTGACCCTGCTGTGAGCGAGGCAGTTGGACTAGATGATCTCCAGGGGCTCCTCCTGACCTTAACCATTCTGTGATTAGAAGAAAAATGGTTTTCTAAAGGAGTTTAACTGAGGGGTTTAGGGTCTTTCTTCAAAAGATGAATATTTTCTCAATAAAAATGAAATTGTGATCTACATCAGTGTTGAGTGACGTGCAACACAATACAATTATAATGAATTAGTACTTCAATGACCTAATGAAGTAAAATACAGCCTTATCTGCTCCAGCATTCCTTAGAAGAAAAAGACAGCAAGGGGAAGCGTGGTGCCCGTGTGCCCTCTTGAAATTGTTTGGGCTTTCAGCAGCTGCTGGTGGTTCTGAGACCTTTGCTCTCTCCATTTTCCTGGCATGCTCCAGCTCTCCTCGCTGCTCCTGCTGCACCTGTGTCCTCTCTGAAAGCAGCCGCTGTGGGCTGCGGTGTATTTAATAGGAGCCACATGGCTGAAGCAATTCAGCACTGAGCACATCAGCTTGCTGCTTTTTTTTTTTTCTCCCTTTGAATGTGTGCATCTTAAAAAGAGCTTAAACACAGACAGGAAGCGGCTTCTGAGGCTCTTCAAGGTCAAGAGGTAAGAAATTCTGTGTTTGCTATTAGGTAGTAAAACAAAAGCAGGGATTTGAATGCTATTTCACTCTTGTCCCACTCCACTGATCTGCTGGCTTCCAGCTCCACCCATTGATTTCTTCCTTCTCCAAGTTTAAAGATTTGACTTGGAGAAAAATTGGTACAATATGATGATACTGTCCATTCCCATGGCTTTGATGAACCCATAGGTTGCTTAGGATAACCAGGAGTGCTTAAAAGTTAAAGGTGTGCTCTGCTACGTTTCTAGGGGGAAAGCGAGAGATGCAACCTGTTCACAAGGTTTACACTGCTTTCCCCAAGCAATGAAATACAATGTCCAGTGTTAGAAGCCACAGCTTCTTTGGAGACTGGTAACGAGTCAAAGCTGCAGCCAGGGAAGTGATAACTGATGGGTGTGAAGTGCACGATTGGGCTCTTCCTTGTCAATTGTCTGATCCCCTACCAAACTTCTTCAGTGACCAAAAGCCACACTTGCCCAAGATCCGAGATGCCGGATGGCCAGGAGTTCTCCACATCTCCCAGGTGGTTTTCTTGCTAGGGAGGCTGCAATAGTGCAAAGCTAATTTTTTAGAATCACACGGTTTGTGTTTTGGTTTGTGAAACCAGATAGCAGTGATTGCAATCTTAAAGCTGGGACATTCTGTCCCTCCTCAATTCATCCTGATCCTTCCCCTGGCACGGTGGGCGTTCATATGGCTTGGATTAGGTCCCACAGGTGCTGTTCACCCTGGGCAGCTCTTTGTGAATCCCAAACTAAATCCGGAGTGGGTGAGGTTTTTCCCTTCTAAAACACTTTTGTCACAGGTGCTGTTGCTGCGGTCCTCTAGTCTCTCACTCTACTTGCTTTGGCATTTGCTCTGCAACTTGTTCAAAAGTACCTTGCCCCGTTTGCTGGGTCGTTGTTGAGCAGGAAAGTGCTCGCTGGTCTTTAACGATTCTTTGCTCCAGCTCTATCTTCTCTATCTAATACGCATTACTCTTGAAAAGCTTTGCATTGCCTGTGCCTTTCGTGGATTTCTAGGACTCAAATTTGAATGTGGTGACGGGGTGGGGAGGGAATTGCATGGTGTTTACTCTGGGCTTTCACTAGCTGCGTCTTGATTAACCTGCTCCGTTACAATAAATCCAAGACATGTTTTCTTCTGGACATTCTTAGTGGCTTCCATGTTACTTCAAGGTATGAAGGCAGACCAGTTACTTGTGTCTCTGCACCTTCTCAGGTGCCTTAGGCCTTGCAATTTGTTAGNTGGTGACGGGGTGGGGAGGGAATTGCATGGTGTTTACTCTGGGCTTTCACTAGCTGCGTCTTGATTAACCTGCTCCGTTACAATAAATCCAAGACATGTTTTCTTCTGGACATTCTTAGTGGCTTCCATGTTACTTCAAGGTATGAAGGCAGACCAGTTACTTGTGTCTCTGCACCTTCTCAGGTGCCTTAGGCTTTGCAATTTGTTAGAATGTGCAGTTTAGTGGGGGGAGTGGAAATTTGCCCTTTTTTTTTTTTTCTTCTTATTCCTCAACTTGCTTCAGGGGACGGGCAGTTCTCCACCTCTGTTGGCTGAGATGCTGCACCGACAGAATCAAGGCACGATCAAAATCTCTTGTTGTAGTCCAACTGAACCCTGTCAGGGTTTTACTTGTTCCGCACCTCCTGAGTGTTTTCATCCCTAAGCAGAAGCGGGGGAATGAATGTGCTCTCCCGAAATCATGTCAGGCAGTGCTGGTGTGAAATAGCAGCGGCTTCTGAGTGACCTTCAGCGTGAGCAGTGCGAGTAGTGCGCTTCCTCCTGGAATTCCTAAGTTACGATGAGTGGCCTTGGCTATCTCGGGAGCTTTTTAATGACGACTGTGAGGGTGCAAATCTACCTGGTACATGACTTATTCATTAGGAGTGGAGGGGGCTGCTGCTGAACTTCACCATCACTGCTTTGTGCCTCCAGCTTTAGCGAACACCTTGTTGAGAAACAGGGGAAACCAGAAGCAGCAAGGGAATTCGCTTTGAGAAGCTGGCGTGGTATGCTAGCCACAACGGAGCAGCCCAACTGTCCTGACTTTGGGCTGCAATTGTAGAAAAATTAAATGTCCTGGCAGCTTGTTTATTCATTCCAAATTCATAATACCAGTGCACGCAGAACATAACACATGACTTCCCTGGAACAGCAAGTCTTTTGCAAGATGTTTATTTTAGGCTTCTGCTGAACACGTGAATAAACTAGCAAAAGAAAGAAATTTCAATTATGACAATGATGAGGTCGATCTTAGAGATAAAATTGTCTAGAGATCACCCACTTAAGTGAAATCATCACCTGTGACAACTGTGTACGTTCATGGACACAGCAGGACGCAATCAATTAATGGCTCCTTCGGCTCAATGGGAGGTGGAGAAGCAGCTGCCTTTGATTTTTAGCCGTCTTGCACACCGATGCTTTCCGCGGGGGAGTGGTAAACTGGAACACTCTGACCATCCCGCAGTTTCAAGGTGACATCCTGAAGGCACCAGCTGACAAAAACCCAAAGAGATTTTTAACTTGTTTCAATCACTTGTAATAGAGTAGTACAGTCAGTGTAGAAACAGCTGGCATGCAAAAGCAAATCATTCCACACATACATTGCTTTTAAAAATTCTCTCTTGTTTTAAAACTTGGTTTGCAAGTGCCAGCTTCTGTAAGCTGTTTTCCCTAATAGCATAGCACAGCCCAGATTTAAAAGCCTGGGATGCATGTTCCTATTCGTTGCAACACAAATAAAATCCTGCCAGCTATTTTTAGATAGGACATTCCTCCCCCGACCCGGTGCCTTTCTTCCTTTCCATCCTGTGGGTGCATTCCTAGCTCAGTTCCTCTCCAGCCTTGGAGCCAGACCATGTTGCTAAGGAATTATCCCGGCCTGGAGGAGTTTGAACACTGTGTGATCGCTCGGTGTGACTGCTGAAACCCCGACGGGGGTACGACAGTGGTTACTCAAAGGAGAAGGAAAACTGCGTTTGTTGGAGACTGAGGGGGAGCCTTTTCCTTTCTCTAAGCTCTGCTCCAAGCCCGCTTCTGTGAGACTGCTTGTGCTGCCTTTCCAGCTGGGAAGGACTATTATTTCAGGGTGCTAAAACAGGATTTTTCAAAAGCTCCCGACGCTCGCCCAGCTCTGCTTTTGCTGGCGTCGGTGCCGAGTACATACAATTAGGTAATTAGGCTGCCACACCTCTGTACGATGGGTCTACAGCGGGGCTCTTCGCTCGCCAGCCCTCCACCTCCAACTGACCCGGGACAAGCAACTGCGTTGTTTAAAACAGGGTTTGAAAGAGGAACAGGCTGCTCCCATCCGCGTGGCCTGGGGACTCAGCCCTTCCCTCTGCGTGCTTTGGGGCAGCCAAGTGTGAGTTTGCCAGACCCGTGCCTTGGCCACCCTTGCCTCCGGCCACCCTTCTCATCTCTGGGCTGCCTGTGCCTGAGCGAATGCCTCCTCCAGGTCCAAACCAGCACACACACTCTCAATTTCCCTTTTTTCAGTTACCTTTTTTTTTTTTTTAAATAACCACAGAAATATATAAGCCACTATGGCTAGACTGCGCACTCGGAGTCAGAAGCATTTCAGTAACTTAGGAGCCTCAACTACTCTTGCACAGAGCGCTCGCCTCCTGGTGTCATTTAACTGTGTCTGTATCGGCCTGTTTGCCTCCCCTGTCTCCACTGGAAGTGCCCGCGTGCACACTGCAGAGCCCCACCAGCGTGGCCAGCTTACATGTTTGTTATTGCTGTTGGGGATTTCAGGAGCTCCTCTTCATGGAGCAGATGGGGACCACCCACTTTACTCGTAGTTCCTCAGCCGCGTGCCAAGGGCACCAAGTCCTGCCTAGCCCCAAGTGGAGCTGTGCGCAGGGCCCCACACGTCGACGGAGATGGCTGAGTCTGACAGATTTGTCTGCCGCAAACCCTTTTACAGGAGATGCTTCCCCCCCCACCCTTAAGCTTGCAGAAATGCATTAAGAGCTCATCTTAAAAGAAAACTGAGAGATGCGTGTATGCTTCAATTACTGCCATAATTTAACATGTTGCAATCTTCAGTTGTCCTCACAGGAACTCACTAAAATAGGAGGGAACTGTTATTTCCCTCCATCTGTGAGGAGGGGATGAGGAGGAGTGAGGAGATCGGAGCCCAGGTGCCCAGGGAAGCGTAGCTATGCAAGAAAAGTGGCTGGGGACCGCTGGGGTATCTCTGGTCACCGGGGATGGGGCCAGGTCTGGCCCTGAGCCTCTCAAGCCCCAGTCTAGTGCCTTCCTCCCATCATTCTACACCTTACTTCTCACAGCTATTCAGAAGTACAGTAAGTCGTGCTCATCTAATTATGAACATAAAACATTACCGTATGGCTGGTGGCAGCTGAGCAAAAATGTTGTAGCTTTGGGTTTCTAAATAGAGCTAACAGAAGTGCCTAACAAACTCTGAGAACTAGTACATGTGAGGAGGTTTGTATCTAATGAAATTTCCTCTTTTGCAATGGAAGATGGACTTTGAATTCACGTAGTAATTCTGTGCTCAGTTCTAGGAATCAGTTTAACCTTGACAAGAGGGGCTTTCAGGCTTCAGTATTACAAAAATGTAAAATCGCTACTATATGATGTGGAGTCCGAGCATCCTCCTACTGTAATATAGCTGTTCTGGCCCTTTTTTTCACTATAAAGACTGTTTATTGGGTAGCTTGAAAAAGATCCTGCATGATTTTTACCTCACCCTGATAGGCTCCGACGTAACGCGTAAGATTACCCTACTGCAATACATGCTACTAGACTACAGCTAGGACTGCGCCTTCTTGGGGAGAAGGGCTGGCAGGGGACAATACGTTACCTTGGCTCACAGTATTTGTGCGTATACTGGGCTGTAGTTTGTACAACACATCTCGCGCAAATGAGTGGCTCGCGTTGTTCTGTTTGTATTCATACGGATGAATTCCATGTATTTCTCAACTAGTTTTAAGTTTTTGTCGTAATGACAGTAATAACTTTTCACAAGACTTTCAGATGTGAGTTTCCTCTTCCTTCGTGTACGTGATCCCAGCGACAGGGGTGACTAAAGCAAATATCCTGCTCCACTCTTTCCTCCTACCACTTCTCCCCCTGCATCTGTACGCTTCTCCCAGTACGCACCATTGACGGGAGTGGTCCATCTGTGAGTTAATATAGAGGTATCCTGCTGATTTTGTTCCAGATACCGGTAACTTTATCTGCAGATGTAAAATTGTGTTAAAGATTCAGTGAAGCATGTTACTGAAATGGACATTTACTCCCTCTACAGTCAAATGCAACACCTCCCTTCTAACTTAAACCCTAATTTGGGGGGGGGGGTGTGTTGTATGTATTTCAGAGTTTCGCTAAGCTTTTCAAATGGCTAACGTGTGTATGGCTATACAAGTATGCCTGTTCTGCCATACATCAATCTCTCTCTGCTGAAAGAATGTACTGTGTTACAGCTGCAACCCCCAGGGAAAACCACTCGCTCTCTGACATATTTATGAGCAAACACCTTTTCTTACCAAAACGCATGGCGATCCAGANGAAAGAATGTACTGTGTTACAGCTGCAACCCCCAGGGAAAACCACTCGCTCTCTGACATATTTATGAGCAAACACCTTTTCTTACCAAAACGCATGGTGATCCAGAGGTGACCTGCACTGCGCTAGAGCTTCCCACAACCATAACAAGCCTGTAGGTTGAGATCCTCTACAGCTCAGTCCCTTAACGTGCATCGAGGCAATGAGATGTTCAATGGTTTTTTTTTTTCTCGGTGTCACAAATTCTACCACTCGGTTGTTTAACAAACAAAGTTAGGAGGTGCAGCACCGACCACAGCTAATTGCACTCGATCTAACTTTTGAATAAAAGAAAACTTTCAAGTGCAGCGTTTCTGGGTGGTACCGCACTCACAAGGGGAAAACGCCAGGGATTCTCCATCCAGCCCAGCAGGCAGGAGCTCTGGATGTTGTGGAGTCGGTAAATTGATCTATGATGTAATCATTAATGATGATTAACTAGTTTATTTCCTGAGAACACGAATGCTCATGAGCATGAAAAAGCAGAGAAGAAAGCTGGTGGTTTGTGTCCTGGGTGAGGTTGGCAGAAGGCAGGGTTTGACTTAATCCTGAGTCACCTGCGCAACCAGCATTCTTAAAAGGTGATGCAGGAAAACACCAGTGGGACAGGTTTCCTTCTTCTTTTCAATCAGCATAAGAGGTTGTGCTTTTTTCCAACATTTTTGGCCTTAGATGTATTGCCTTGTAGAATCTCTAAAACCTGGGAAATTGGGAAACGTTTTGGCCCAAGATATCACGTGGGTGAAGCCTGGCCGGAGCGAGATGGAAAGTACAATTTTATGAGAATTGGTTAAAGGTTGATTTTTCTTGCCCTGACAGGCCCGCTCCTTCACTGCACCACCCGCCCCATTCTTTACTGCCCTTGCTTGGTCTCCAGGACTCAAAACCAACCACCAGGAGGGACAAAATGATTCAAATGTGAGGACGTCCCTCAGTGAGCTGCCCGGAGAGGTCACTGGGGACACCTGGCGTGGCCAGCAAAACCAGGGAAGAGCAGCCTGGATTAAGGGGCTAAAAACACTGATGGAAAGTCCTCTTCAGGCAGCAGCCCAGAGGGGAAGTGGACTTGCGTTTGCGCGGTTTGCCTCGCCTCAGCCTTGGGCTGACGCAAGGCCACCTTGTGCAACACTTCAGCACCCAGCGCAGCATTCTCCAGTCACTACGTAACCCCAGGGCTCAGCCCTGCGCCGAGCAGCTGTCCTCCGTAGCACAGACTTACAGATGTTTTTAAAACCCACAACATTTGTGCTGTACCACGGCATAGCTGGTGAGCAGCTATAAATCTCAGTTCTGAATAAAGCTTAAAAACTAGCCTGGGACATATCCAGGGAGAAGCTGCTATTTTAAAGATGGATCTTGATACGTTTCTGAAAATCATTTTGTGGCTTACAGTAGCAGGAGGGGGATCAACTGGCCTGGGAGGTCCCTTGGCGTTCTGTGACGAACACAACAATGTGTACAGCGCAACATGAAGATGCCACTCTTGCCGTTTATGCTCCCTCGCATTAGTGCATAGATTTATATTCTGGAAATCCCNCGTTTCTGAAAATCATTTTGTGGCTTACAGTAGCAGGAGGGGGATCAACTGGCCTGGGAGGTCCCTTGGCGTTCTGTGACGAACACAACAATGTGTACAGCGCAACATGAAGATGCCACTCTTGCCGTTTATGCTCCCTCGCATTAGTGCATAGATTTATATTCTGCAAATCCCTTCCTCTTCCAGACCAACTGGTACCCCACCCTACAGCCTTCCAGCGCCCCCAGCTCACTCGTGACCTGTTGAAAATCCCCTAGCCGATCTCTTGTCACCTGGCGCTTGGGAAGCCACCATCTCCCCAGCGTTACCTGTGCTCTTTCTGTGTCCACACGGTTACTCCTGTCTGTCAGTCGGATGTTGTGAACCTTGAGCGGGGGAGCACCAAGGGCTTCCAGGGCATCAGGATTGCTGTTCAGTTGCTCCAAAGCCTGCTGATAATACTGGGTCCTGGCAAAACCCTCTAGGTGAGGGAAACAGGGTAGTGAGGAAACTGCCCACTTAAAATCAAAAAAGTTAAAAAAAAAGAAAAAAGAAAAAGACATTTTCTCCAGCTTACCACACCTTCCCTCAAAAACACCCCGAAACTGTTAATGAGGAGAAATCTGTCTAAAGGAGGAAACGCACCCTTACACCAGAGAAGCAGTGTTGAGCTGTATAGTTACCCAGCTCACTTAAGTGGAGAGGGCTCTGAAAACAGCCTGTTCCACACTGATAGCGCAGTTCAGCTTATGGCTGCAGCTCCCTGCTTTTCATGCGTTTGTACGTCATCGAAAAGGAGCAACAACAACAACAAAAAAAAAGCACGAGGATGAATATCTGAAAGTTTTCTGAACGTAATTCAATTTTGGTTTAAAGGAGGCACAGAAATACTTGAAGAATGGAAAATGTTTTGCAGACACGGGCGTGAGACAAGAACAGCTGCTGCTGCGAAACTCTAGCTGTGGTCTTGATACAGCTTTTCAAGCGGCAGCCACGAAGCCGCGACTCTACCGACGGATGCATTAAAAGGGAGGCACAAAGAAGCAGCGTTAGAGCTAACGGTCAAAGCAGCAACAATGGCGCGGTAGACTGGATGCTGCAGCGCTGGCGTATGGAGGACAATGGTAGTAAATTGCTATTTATCAATGTCTGGTTACTGTGTATAGCTGGGAAACGCTGTCCTCTGGTGACCACTGCACAATGCAGAGCTGTGAGGCTGGAAATGTGCCGACCCTCCTTATGGAGGCAGAGACTTGCCTAGAAACAGTTTTAAGGCTTGCCTGCTGAGATTTCTAGATGTGCTTCACGCCAGCCTAACTTCACTCTCTGGACACGAAGAAGGGCAGAGTTAAGCTGAGAGCGCGCACGTGTGAAAATCCTACTCTGGCAACTTTGCTCTCGCCTTCCAAAGAGTTTAAAACAAGGTATAAGGTTTGTTTCCTGGTCTCTTGCCTGTCAGTGTTACCCTTTGAGCATGAGGCAGAAGGAGCGCTCTCCCTAATTAGAGGCATCCCCGGTGAGCAGGCAGCATCCAGTTGGCATAGAAACAGCTTTGCTAGGCTGCAGCCTGCGGTGGTCCTGCTGCACCCCCGGCCATCCTACGGAGCTCCAGCAAAAGGGGTTGCACCACGCCAGCCCTTAGCGCCTATGAATCGCGGCAAGCAGACCATGTTACAAGTGTGCTGTGCTCATCCTGCAGGTTGCAGGCGATAACAAGATCGAGTGTCCTGGAGCCCCTTCTCAGCTGTTCCTAGTTAGCATCTCATGTACTGGACATGAAATGCCTCACTAATCCGTTTGTCCATGCGTTTTCAGTAGGAGAAGTGAAAGGACACTGGTGCTGGCTGGGGAGACTGCTCCCGTGAGGAAGGTACGGACGTGAAAAGAGTGAGTAGAAATAGGATTGCCTGAGCACTTGTAGAAGCTTTCACAGAGACCACACGCATGCAAACTTCCCTTCAGCCTGAAGGAAGCGAAGCACCCCTCTCCCCCGGCTCCCACCACTATGGAAGCCACTTGCTCCTCACGGGTCCCAGTATGGGCCAGTTCTGTGCACTGGGATAGCCGAAGGAACTGGGATAACCCTGGGTGTGGGCCAAGGGAGGAAGGGTCCCGGTGTGGCCCGCTTGCCTGTTGGAGACTACAGAAGGCCACGCTCTTTCAACAGCCCGGTTGGCTTGTCACCGAGTTACCAGACAGCTACTCGGTAGCCACGAACATTGCACCAGAGCAAGAAGCCGCCATCACGTTGCGCCACTTCATTGCACAGCTAAGTGATGCGGGGAACAAGCCCGTTGACTTTCTGTATGGCACAGGGGGTGACTTCTTTTTTTTTTTTTCCCCCCAGAGATTTCTAGATAATAATGCTGAAGCTGAAAATTAAAAAATGCTAATGTCCTCGTTAAAGCCAGATTCAATACTTTAAAGCGTTAGGAGGATCATATATCTGTCATGTACCCCAGAGCTTGAGGGCAAGAGCTGCCTAAAATTAAAGCCTGCTTTCCAGCCTTGTCTGATTTGTTATTAATACGTGTAAAATGAAGGGGAGGTTTCAGAGCTTACCTGAGGCTTGAGGAACAGGCTTGGCTACACTTTTCTGGCAGTATCCTCTGATATAAAGGGAAGTCAAAAGCAGTATCATTTGATAGTGCCAGCAAGGGAGAGGCGTAGGGCCGAGAGGCCTCTGGCACCCACCAGGAGAGAGGCAAAGCCTGTTTGATGCTAAATATCTAGAAACAATTCTAGAACAAATAAGCTTCTATCATTTGGACTAGTAACTTGGATTCTTGGCCAAAGACACGTAGCAACTAGAGCTGTCTATAAACAGCAATGGCACCCGTCTAGCTTTTGTCTCCCTGTCCTGGTCTTCTCAGTGCTGAGCGCTCCCATCTGCCCTTCATTCAGGAGAAGCTAATGATGTCTTAGCAGTTCACAAGTGCGTGGTGTTTAAGGGCTAGCACCAACAGAGAGATTTACAGATAAAGCTGCTAGACTTTAATACCTTCTCACAGATGGTTCCCTTTTCCTGCCCAGTTGTAAAATCTCCGTCAGAAATGAAACCTGCATTACCGCCTAAGCTTTCACTTCACCCTCACCCTCAGGAAAGCCCCCAGAAACCAGACTTTCTCCTGACCACAGCAGCCTGCTTCCTATGCAATAGCCACCCCTGGAAGTGGCAACGGCAGCGCTTGGGAGAGCAGCAGCCCTGGGGCTGAACAAAGCGGAGCCCACGGAGGCAGAACCCAGAGGCTCAGCCACACTTCCCTTAACTTTATCTGCTTTTCGCATCTTGCGTGCTGCTGTTTTCCCCGCTACACATAAGCAAATGAAAGGGGCAGATGAAAAATAAGGTTGCTAACGGCACCGTTGCTTACTTTGCATAAGATTATACATCACGATGCATCCCCCGCCGCTGAACAGTCCCATGAAAACAGCCATTTGCTGCAGTTTTCGTAGGGAAGCTGGCATTTTTCCTCCCTGAAAAGAAAAGGGGAAGACATTTGTTGTAAAAGAAGAAAGCTAAAGGGCTGTTTCCCACCTCATCCTCTTTCCGAAAAGGCCTTTCTAACCAGGCCTGAATGAAAGCGCAGTGCACAGGCATCGGGCTCTCGCTCGCGGGGGCCCCACCGCGTGCCCAGAAGGAAGAGTGGTGAGAACAGAGCAAACCGGGGACCCAGCCGCGCTAAATGTGTTTATTCAACTTCTTTTAGCGATGCCACCACTTCGCTAATTGCCGAGAAGGGGAAAATGACCTCCCCGGTGTGGCCGGGGGCCAGCGCCGTGGCGCATTGTCGCAGGGGCTCCCAGTGCCTGTGCGCTCGCTCGCACACTGCGAGCATTCAGGCTCCGGGGGCCGGATTTCTCTCTCGAGTAAACTCCTCTAAAGTAAACACGCTTGCGGCAGGGCTGGATTTGGCCTGGAGTGGTAAGGGACGGAGCCAAGCCAGCGCTGTGCCAGCAAAGATAATGGAGACGGGGTGTGTGTATTCTGTTGTGCTGTTTTTTTCCCAAGCCCGTGGGTAAACAGGAAGGCTCTTGCAAGCTATTCTTCTTCCTTCCTGCACCCCCCCAGCCTAAGCTTGCCCTTTTAATGAGTCACAATTTTGGCACTTGAGTGGATGACCCAGCGGAAAAAGAAACACCTCTGAGAAAGCCAATGTACTAAACACTTCCACGGTTTGGGTAAGAGGGGGACCGTGTGGCCTGAAGAGCCTGAGCTAATGCTCCTGCCCACAGCAGGTTAGCAGGAGTCAAGCGGAGTCGTCAGTGGGAAGAGTAGCATGTTGCTTCACGCTGTGGCAGGATGGGACTTGACCAAGCATCCACGTATCGGCTTACGTTCTTGCTTCTCTCGCAGCTGGGATGGTAGGGAGGAACAATCTTGACAGCAATTAGAAAAAAGAAAAAAAAAGAAAGAAAAAACAGCAAAAGGCGGCCCTTTCTGATGTAGGCACATAGACATCGGAATACTTGGGGAAGCTATATGGGATTTCTAATCCCAAAGGCTTCACACCTCGATTCTTGTGGCACGATGGTGTGACTTAAGTGTGACAGTCAGCGAGAGCTGGTTAATAAACCAAGGCCCAGACCAGTTACAGAAATGTGACCTGGGCAAGGCCATTTGAGTCCTGTTGTGAAAAACCACCTCCAGCATCCCCCAGGAATGCGTTAGTCAGGTATTGCTCAGCCGACAACCACAGTTTAGAGAGGGTGGAGAGCCAACGTCAGGACTTCTTCCCATCGTGGCCAGGTCAGGGCGATGCTGGCAGCCTCCCTCTGCTCACAGCTCTGCTGACGTGCCTGTACGCCATCTCTTCCGCCCTCTAGCCCAAGGGAAGCTGTGAATGCAACCCAGGTACAACTTTCATCTACAGCCTTGTCGGCGCTAGCATTCAATCATAACGCATGTTATCCCTTAGTCAAAGGCTTTCCTTGATAACTAGTTCCCTTGATTTTAAGAGCTCTTAATATTTAAGTTTACTGCTTAATTTACTTCAAATTTATGGATGGCTAGTAAAGGTAGCAACCCAGAGAAGCACGTGGGTATTATGTTTATTTGATGCCCCAAAATCCCCAAATTGTGCCATTGGGACAGTCACTCATCATCTCTCTCACTCCTGATCTGTTTCTCAGATGAGTTTTCTTCTTTACTTCCCCTGGGGAACTTGAGCGGTGTGAGAAGTTGCAGCAGAGGAAGTGTGAGTATGTTTTTACAGAGAAACAGCGGCAGTCATTTCACAACGACAGCGAGAGCTTTCTGCTTGCCTGCTTGTGTTTGCGACTTTCCTTAAATTGCAATTTACAACATTATTCCTCCCCCTTCAAAGTGCAAAATCTGATTAATAACCGGCCAGGAGGAGGATCCGACACCAACATCACTAACAGCGAGGAGGGGGGGGAAAAAAGGTAAATCTGGAGAGCGGATCAGATATAACAGGCTGTGACCTGCGGCATTTGGTTTTGCCCCTTTCAAAGTTGTAGCCAGGCAAAATTTGCTTTCTGTGACAAAATTCAGGGTAATTGAATGCAAATGTCTGGGGGTGGGGGATGCTGCCGGCAGTTTACTGAGTAAAAGTGGGAAGATGTGAAGCTCTTGCACCAGCGAGGAGGTTTTGACCGAGGCTCAGGGGACCTGCCTAGCAAAGGGTGGAAATTAGAGGCTCTGCAACTCGCTGTCAGCGGGTTTGAGGTTTGTTAGGTCTCACGGTCTGCTTGCACCCAAACAAGGGGCATGGAAGTAAGAGGAGCTTCGTGCTGGTAGGTCACGTGCTCGCACACGCTCTCATCACTGCCTCTGCTCGCAGCAGGCCAGCGGTCGCAAGCGCCTCGATGGTGCCGAGCCCAAGTGGTGCCATCTGGCAAGGGAGCTTGGCAGCTGAGAAACGGTGATGCCAGTGAGCGCTGCTGCCCCACGCAGCCCTCCCAGCTGCTCCTGATGTGCTGCCCTTTTCTGGAGCCGTTGCCCATTGCTGGTCCTGGTGAGGCAGGGACGTGGGGGCTGAGGTCCTCCCAAATTGCGTAGCCCTCACCAGCTTTGTGAAGGTCCTCATTGCCAGAACAGGGAGAATAACTCTGTTGCTTGCTTTCAGTCACAGCGGGAAGCCCGCAGGCTGGACCACCCCATCCCCAGGCTAGCCCTTGACGATCTCCTCCCACTTGTTTCTCAGCTGTTTTCCTAAGCCAGTCCTATGACAGCACGTTGCGGNTGAAGGTCCTCATTGCCAGAACAGGGAGAATAACTCTGTTGCTTGCTTTCAGTCACAGCGGGAAGCCCGCAGGCTGGACCACCCCATCCCCAGGCTAGCCCTTGACGATCTCCTCCCACTTGTTTCTCAGCTGTTTTCCTAAGCCAGTCCTATGACAGCATGTTGCGGGAAGAGGTTCAGAGCTACGCGTTTTAACAAGCCTCTCAAGACTTTGCAAACCTCTTTGATCCCACGATTCCGTGTTAGCTTCCAAAAGCAAGGACAGAGGTGTCCTCAGAGCCCAGTGCATCTGTCGCAGAGGGGCTGCTGCTCCCCTTCCCTGCCATCATGGTCCCTTGCAGCACGTATGTCCAGATAGTGCATCCAAATTCGTGAGCATCCCTCAGCATGCAGCTGCTGATGACTTCTGAATGATGACGCTGGAGATACAAATGGTGTCAGCTTGCGGAAGACCAAAACATAGTAAGGAGCTGCGAGGATTCATCGCTAGGATTTCTGCCCTCTGGCCAACCATGTTTGCTGCTCCCACTTGCTGCTCTGCTGAAGTGCCATGGAAGTAGCTCGCCGGGGAATGGAAGCAGAGACATGCCCAGAGGCGTGCCTCTTGTCCTGAGCCTTTCTGAACATTACTTACAGCCTTCAAAGCGCAGGCGCTATTAAAGGGAAGGACCAAACCCCCTCAACTTCACTCACCACAAAGGGAGTAACTGTAAGACAACGCATTTAGGAGAATCTTATAGATAGAAAGTGCAATTGCCTGCTAAGGAGGGAAGTTCACACTGCTATCTGTGGCAGAGATCTCCCCTCAGAACCTGTTATACCACTAAAAACTATGTAAGTCAACTGGTGGAAAAACAGATTTCTTCACAGCCGGTAATTAAAAAAAGCACAATTTCCAATCTTTGCTGTTCTGCAAAAACACCTTTTCCTGCGTGCTATTTGCAGCAGTAAGAAAAACTAAGTGGAGATTAGCACAGAGCCTACAGTTAGCAGAACAAGATGCATTAAATCATTATAAGCAGTGTTCTCTAAAAACAAATATTAAAGAGCAGAGCTTCCTAGTAAGAGCAGTGTTCATTTTGTGCCTTGAAAATAGTAAGATGGGGTGGGGAAGGTAGTATTCAGACTTGACTTTGAAACTAAGCAGGACTCGGGCAGTTAACAAGATTTAACAAACCCAGAGAAGTGGAAGACTCCCAGGGTCACGTGTGCAATGGTGGGTTACTGCAACAATAAAGTCTGTTTTTAATTGGACTTTGTTTTCTCCACAGAGGATCTTCTAAAAATAGACTGGGCTTATTAAGAGATTCTCCCTTATTTCAGCAAATTCGGTTTTTCTGTTTTGGTCTCTGAAGTTTGTGTGGCAGAGGTTGATCTCAGCCACCTCCACCAAAGGAAGGTAGCGGTGACGGAAGGGCATTTTCACCAAGCCATAAACTTTTATTTTATTTGCCTCAGACCTGAGCGAGACAGCTGGGACTGCAGGTTCTTTGGGGAAGGCATTTCATTCTCCTCTTCCTTCTCCTCCTCTTGGCTCCACCAGCACCTCCAGCTTCTAGGTGCTATCGCAGACCAAACAGTAAACCATAATGTTGCTCGGAAATCAGAGAGAAGCAACTTGATCCATGCAAACTCGGTGTGATCAAGGCCGGCTGCCTCAATTTGGGCCACTGCCTTCCCACCTGGCCAAGACAATATACTGCCAGGCAACCAATACAAGCAGCTGGGAGCCTTTGAACCCCTTTGAACCACTGCAGTCCTGAGGAGTCGGCATGACACACTAAATATGTACGGCAAAAGACTGTTATTAAAGTAAAACTTAGCAATAGGCCTGAACACGGACCTGAGCGTCTAACTTCCAGGCTGGAACAGTTGCCCAACCCTTCCGCAACAAAACTGTCCCTTGGGCCGGTGGGATTTGAGTCGGCCCCAGGTCCAGCTTTTCTGCAAGCCACCCAGGTAGTCACGGAAGTCACAGGAGAGGAGGGTAACGCCAGGCAAACCACACACAAGCGCACGCTTGCATTTCACATTCTTGCTCACTTGCACACCCATTGCTCTTGTAAGATCCATAAGGCATCTGGGTGTGAGCCAATTTCTATACTAATACCATGCCAGGACAACGTTTTTAGGGACAGCTTCTCGACACTCGCTGTCTACAAAACACTTTCATCATGGGTACTGTCACCAAAGAGAGGACAGTACAGTAGAAGCGTTTTGACAGGATCATCATTTCAGCGTATTATTTTCCCCTTTTTCATGGAAAGACACTCAACCTCCATTCTGAGAAGTAACAGCAGAAATTGTGCCCCTTGTAGCATTTTCAGAAGTAGCAAAGACTTTGCCTGTAGATCTGCCTCCACCAAAACCTCAGCAACTTGTAGGAGACAAGTTTGCTTAATTCACAGTCAAAGCAAAAGTAGGAGTAATACTTTTTTTTTTTTTTTTCTCTCAGTGGTTCTTCTCCAGATGCACTGAAAAGGCGTATTTTGGCATTTAGGGAGGGAAAACACATTTTCAGCCAGCTTTGAAACAGTCCCTTCCAGGGTCTCCTTGTGGCTCAGTTCCTAGAAATGTGTAACTTAACTTTGGTTAAAATGCTTTGAAGGGACAACTCTATGTACGAGGAAGATTACTGGCAAGCCAGGAAACTGCGTTATTTTCTGCCTTTGCTGCTAGCTAATTAACAAGGAAAGTGAAAGTAGTCAATAGAGTGATTAAGAACTCTAAACAGCCGCCTCATTCTTGTAGTTGTATCACACCTCCTGGGGCACACGCGGCGACGCAGGTGGCCTGCTCAGTTAGTACAAAGCCTGACATGGTGCCTACAGATATTTTAGTTTCATTTCCTTTTTCTCCTCTCTTGGGTGCTCTCATTTGCATGTTTCCATATATTTATATATCTTCATACATCTTCCGTACTCCACTGTCACAGTCTACTTTCCCACGTGCTCTTAAGCTACACAGTCTCACCTGGTGGGCTCGCCTGTACTGCGCTTCTTTGCCTCCTGCCTGCCCACCTTCACCCTCCTACGTGCCCTCTTCGCCTGCACACTACTGCGCCACCCCGGTGCCAGGCAGACAGAAACGGTGAGGCCACCATTCCCATTGTCCAAGGAGCCTTCTTCTGCCATCCCTCGGTCTATCCCTCTGTGAAATTGTGTCTGTCATCCCAACTGCAGGTAACGAAGGCAGGTGCCTAAATCCTTTTTTGCTTTTCTCCCAAGTTGCAAAGATGCCACAACCTAGTTTGTTCAGTCTTTTTGAAGGCCAGGGTCATGCGCCAGCCAGTTCAACAACACACTCCAGATCAATCCTCTGAGACAACTAGAGCTGCCCGTGCTTTGAACTGAAATACGAGGGATGTCGCAGAAAAGAGGCACAACTAGGGCGTGTTATTGGAGAAGCAGGATAATTATCCCTACGGCGTGACCCATTTTTGCTGTTATTGGAGCACGGCGTTATAGGTTAATGCCTAACAATCTGTCATTAACATCCCTAATTGTATGTTTCTGTAACTGGACACTGTGGAGGGGGACGAAGGTGTCACTGTCCACCTTTTGTGTTTTAGAGGTGAATTGCAAAGAATTTAAAAGTAAGAATTTGTAAGTAGGGTAAATGAAAAAGTTGCATCCAAGGTGCAGGAAGAAAGAATCAGTGGTGTTTATGGTTTTAACAGTGAGTGGTTTACCTGAGAAAACTACAGGACAGCTTCTTGGCTTCCCTGCCGCAGGGAGTGAGGTCACGAGCGGTGCAATCCAAGGTTCAAAAGAATTGCTCTGCCCTGGACCCGTGCCTCCCTGCAGTGTGCGTCACAGCCCAGCTTCCAAATGGGCACATTAAAACAAAAGAATCACATAAAGAAATAGCAAATATAGTCCTTTGACTGTCTCGTGCTGTCAGGATGAGAGGGAATAGCACTCTGTGCTTAGCAGGAGCTTAGCAGAAGTGGATTGTCAAGCCAGGGAGGTTTTCACAGAGTGATGTCTATTTTCTGTATATAAGTTTTCTAGAATACGTTCACCGAATGTGCAAGGTAAGTAATCAGTGAAGTGTACCGAACGATTTCTCATGGAAAGATCAAAGAGCTTGCAACGCTTTCTATGCAGTGGTAACTACTTAGCTCTCTTGCCAGTCTGTGGGCGTTTACCTGCGTCCAATACATTAATTATGCCGAAGACACTGACAAGTTCCCAAAGCCAAAACCAAAGACCTATCTAGCTTTAAGTCAACTTACTAAACCCTGAGATGGGGAAAAAATATCAAGAGACAGGAGGAGTCTCTAATGACCTTCTTGGCTAACAGGTCACATTTTACCTTGTAAAGAAAATGGTCACAAAACTTGTGACACAGAAGTACCGCAGACGTCATTGGGCTACGAACAGTACGTGGCTACGTTAAAATTTAGTACGCGCCTGGAAGCCTACAGTCTCTTAACTCCAATCCTGATAAGGGTTATGCCTGTCTGTAGTCTTACTAACTTCAATAATACAATCCACACGCATGCGCTAAATAGGCACGCAGTAGACAGTGACTTGAAGGAACTGAATGCCAGGGGAGGCAGTCACAGGGAAGAAATGTTTAAGGCAGGAACACAGTGTAAATCATATGATGCTTGTTCCCTTGTAATGTGTCTGCTTCCAAAAATGACGGGGGGAAAAGATGCGATCTACTCTGCTGTGATCCACATGGAGCCTGACTTACAAAGCCTTTAAAAATACCGGCGGAGACAGTAAGGTTTGCAGCCCTAAGGCCAAACATCTTGCTGATATAATGCCTTCTATTATATAGCATTAGAGCGGTACATACTTCTGGCACTTCACAAACACCTTGCTCTTATTCATACTTCCTACTGAAAACCAAAAATAAATAAAATGCTACCCTAAATCCCCCCCATATTCTCAGATGTGGTAAGTTTATTTCAAGTGCCCATCTTACACCCTCCCCAGAAGGGCCCCTCCTTCAGAAAATGCTGACCCTACCCTTCTTCTGAAAGTCAAGTCCCTTAGAAATACATCAGATCAACAGTTAAAGCTTAATGCCTTGAGGAAAACTGCTTTAGAACATCTTGCACACCTGGATTGTTTCCAGAAGTCTGTCCTTGCCCACATGACCAGAACTGGTTCAGTATCAGCTAAATCTGTTAACACAAATTAAGATCTGGGGAAAAAATAACCTCAAAGACTCGTGACTTTTTAATAAGCACTGAACACCAAAACCAGCACAAGACCAATAGGGATTCTGACCTAGAAACATTCTATTATCAGGAAGACAAAAAGAGGAAAAAAAGTTATTATGGGAACGAATAAATTAAAGAAACTCCTGTAATACTCGAAAGTTTCTGTTCAGACAGATCCAGCTTGTTAACCTGCGCACAGAGCTGTGCGAGATGGGGATGGAGAGAGCAAAAGGGTGAAGGAAGTGGTGCAACCTACCACACCCTCTGCATGTGCAGCATCTGGAGTCAAACCTTTAACTTGATCTGCGGAGTAGCTACCGATTTATCCATCCAGCCTTGGAAAAAGATATGCTGGATGCTCACAAGACAGTTGGACGTGAATCAACGTCTCTTCCAAAAATGAGTCAGGGCAAGAGGAATTTCAGAGAACAGCTGACTGCAATCCGTATTCTCCTCCTCAGAACAGTGTGGGAAAAGATTTGAGGGAAAAAAAATATCTGTTTAATGCTTTAAATTACGTCTCTATTTTATTCATCAAATCTTAGGTCCTTCTATAGCTCCCATCAAGGAAGGCAGGAATTTTTTTTTATTTTGCAGAGCTGTGGCAGAAAAACATGGAATGACTTCTAAGGAATCCTGTGCCAGGTTGGGCACTTGGTCTCCAGAGACCTGGGCTGTGTCCCTGCCTATGCACTATCCCCTCTCGAAGGTGAAAACATACCAGCATAGACAGGTTCAGCACAACTCCAGCGATGCTTCCTACAGGGGGTACAGGGAAAAGCTCTTCCTGCGGCCCTACAGCGTAGGGCTTTGCCCAGCGAGAAGATGTGACAGTCCAAGAGCCAGACAAAAGCACAAACCACACCTTCGCATACTGTTGATGGGTGAGATTTTTCAAAACGTCAGGTGCTTCGTGTGTGCTCAACAGGCGGTACCTTTACAGGATCAGTTTCCTAAAAGCGCTGGGATCTTTGAAAATCAGGCTGGTTTATGGCATTTTCAAGACGCCCCCTCACTAGTAGCTTTCGAACACATCCTCATAAACTTATGGCTCCTGTAATCTTCAAATCCTCGTTTGTGGGGTTTGTTGATCAAATGCTAGATTACCAAGGGCTAAATACAATGAAATTTTACAAGTGTGGCATACACGAGACACACAGGTGTGCTGTGATCCATCAGGAAAGGACACAGGACCAGTGAGTGGGGAATCACTGCTGCTAACGATGCTGGCAGAGATCCATGCCCACAGACTGCTTAAATTGAAGGCTGCAAAGGAAAGACTTTGCCTTTGACCACAACACACACACATTTTTTCCGTTTGTTTTTGTCTTCTCATCGCATGCTACTCAGCCCTCTCTTTGTGGGAATTAGAAAGAGTGATAAAGAGGTATCATCACTTTTATACGATGTTACTCCCTGCTTACACAGAAAAAGCCCCTACTCATTGTTACTTCAAATTTATCTGTGGCTTTTGCAGTTCATATGACACCAGCGCAGGCAGCGCAGAAGACTGTGCTCCCAGGCTTCACAAGCAACTCAGGGACTGACTCACTCTATCACTGTAGCTAAAACCATGGGCTTTGTGTGTCTCAAGTCACACATGTGAAAATAAGTGACTAAACACTTCCTGGTTCTATCTTCGCTGGACGATAGTGACATTTAATGGCAGCAAAATGCTCCGACAGCATAACAATTTTACTTAGGCATGGAACTGCCCGTGTGCAGTACACGCATGTTAAGAGTCACGACAATGTGTTCCAGAAAAAAAAAGAAAAGTATTTTGCAGCCTGGCACGGGGCGTGTTGTAGGACCAGCAGAATAATTACAGCAGCCACAGTTGGCACTTACTACAAAATTAAAGAAGCTGTTAACAGGTCATTAATAATCTGTGACTACCTGCCTTAATAGTATTCTTCAGTCGACAGGCATGAGGGTGAGGGGGTGGAGGAAATGGTCACACCTTCTTCTAAGTCACGGTAGAAGGCTGATACCCTTATTTTTCATCACTTTGTAATTTGCTTGTTTACTTCCCTCCTGGCGTCTCTTCTGACTGGCTCTCCTCTCGCTGCTAGCTCTCACACCGAAGGACCGCAAGGCTCTTGCCCAGGGAAGCCAGCAGCCGCTCTTGCAACAGCCAGCCCCAGGGACCAGGCAGCCCCCGCTGTGATGTCCCAGCCCGGCAGGCATTTCTCTGCTGTTCAGAGTTGCCTCTGAACACCTCGCCTGAGCATGTGCTCCTACTTTTGAAAAACATTTTGTCTGCAAGGCATCCCTGTCCATTTACAACAAGCTATCACTTGTTATCTCGTGTCTTGCGCCTTGCCTTCCGAGAGTGTAGGCAGACAGTTGGAGGAGGAGAGAAAAGCAACTTGTTTCCCTGCTTCTTCAGACAAACACACGCTCTCCAGAGCAGACAGATGCCTTAAAGTCAGATCCAGGGCATCAATTCATCTTTTGGGTTCAGCTGTAGCATATAAAGCATTTGCTGGCTGTGGTCTAATGCTTTTTGACATTGTCAGGCCCCCTTCAGTGAACTACTGCCTTGTAACCAACTTGACAGCAAGTATTGTTCTACATTTATTAATACCGTACGTGCTATCTTCAAACTGACATGTTCCAAGGCCAGGCATCAGCTGTGTTCAGCTCTGGCTTTAAAAAAAAGTATTCAGACAACAGCACAGACCTCCTGCTGCTAATAAGTAAATAAATAAATAAATAAACCCATGCCTTTACCATGCTGCTGCAACTCCTTTTCAACCTTTCAATCTCAAATTTGCAGTGATTTTTTCTTCTCCTCAAGGCTGTAAAATTCGACGTCCTTACTTCCCTGCACCCTCCCCTTTTTGGCTTCTTTCGGAAAGGGCTTGTTTTGTTTTTTCCCCTGTCTTCTTTCAATTTATTCCTTTCTCTCTCTTCTGGATGCAAACCTAAATTCCAGAAACTGGAATCTACATAGAAGTTAATTAACTTCAGGAACTGTTCCCTCTGCTTTTTATTTTTTGGGAATGCAGGTTTGTTAGGTTTTTTTACTATAGCCACTGTAATTTTCTATTATTTTTAAAATATTCAGCTTAATGGGTTATGTTTACTTAGTCAATAAGCTGATGATGCCCACGACAGGACCAGAAGTGTTTGGTTAGCAGCAGGGAGGGGAAAAAAAATCAATAACTCCAAGCATTTGGCAGCTTTGTGGGCAGGAAATCATTTGTATTCTCTGGTTTAAATCAATGACCTTCTTTTCTTTGCTGTTCCAACAGGAAATTATAAACTCTGTGAACACTATTTGCATAGTGCCTTCTGCAATACACTTGTATATGCCTGGGGAAAACAATACGCTAACCCCAGCAGTGCTTTGTCCGTTATAGAAACCCGGACACTTTAGCAGAGAGCTTTTCAGCTGCAGGCACTTGTATTTATTAGAAGTGGAGGCAGACTAGAGCAAAATGTGAAAAGAGCTCCTTCTCCACATCCAATGGCACCATCAAAAGATGAAGGCATTATCATTTGATAACAGGATCGCCTACTGCAGAGTATGAAAAAACCGCTGCCTTTGTAACTTGGCAAGACGTGGTATTTTCAGTACGACAGACAGAAACTTGCCACCCCTACATTAAAGCTGCAATTGCACTTTTGTATCTTGCTTGTCAGGGTTGTCCTAATGTGTCAGGTATGGTTTGAAAGTGCTGCACCTTTGCTTGAACTCAGCTTAGCATTACAGAGCTCATGTTTGTGAAAATTTCAGCCTCTTCTATCCTGCCTTTTTGCTAAATGCACTTAAGGAAGAAAAAGAAATTGCCGCCTTGTCTTGCCATGCTGATGGGAAGCTGTTTCAGGAAGGTGACGTTCTGAGAAAAGGCAGTGCTGACCCTAGCACTGAACTTGCCTTCTAATTTTTTCTGCTGCCTACCACTGCATTAAGTCCAGCTCAGCTATTTCTTAGCATGTAGGAGAGCTGACATTCAAAAAGAAAAGCTAGTCACAGGAGATGGAGGAGGTGAGTGACCCTTTTTTCTGTGTTTACCCCAGTGTGATCACAGTGCAGCCCCAAAGTCTGGGATTCCTGTTTATGTCCAGAGCTGTGTTGCAGCTTGCAGCACCAGCAACTGGCACTGTAAGCCCCTGGACCTAAGCACCCCTCGATGTGCTTATCTTCATCCTGTGCAGGAGAATGACATGATAAATCAGTCTGAAAAACATGATTGTAACCCCAGAAACCACCAAGGCCTCAGTAGTCTGCACTGAAATTGAATGTCATAAAATACAGGCATCCAGATTTCTCTGCTTTGCTTTTGCACATGACAAGTCCTTTCATGGTAGTTCTCAGCATCCCTCCTGTGCTCCTAATGCCCCTGGCACAAAGTTGTAGTCATCAGGTGATAGCTGAAGTGTATTTATTAGTTATGTCACAGCTCTCCCTCCCTGCAACAAGAAGGATAGGAATGTTACTCGGACCGATTAAAGTGGAAGTAATATGTAATTCTTGCACTCCTGCTTTGCTTTTATTAATTTGCCAGATGTAAGGCTTGCCCTTCCTGACCCCGCATGCATTTCATTCCTTCCCACTGCAAACTCTATAATGCTTGTTTGGGTCCCTTCCAGAGCAACTGGCTGCTGAACCACAGTGTCTAAAATTTGCAGTTCCTGACTGAAGGGAGCCACCAAGAAAGTGAGATGCCTCACTTTCTCACCGACAAGAGACCAAAGCAGCATCACAGTATCACAGAAGGGCTGCAGTCAGAGGTCACCTTGTCCAACCCCCCTGCTCAAGCAGGGTCACCTAGAGCCAGTTGCCCAGGACTATTTCCAGATGGCTTTTGAGTGTCTCCAAGGAGGGAGATTCCACAGCATCTCTGGGTAACCTGCGCCAGCACTCTGTCACCCTCACAGTGAAGAAGTGCTTCCTGATGTTCAGACTGCACCTCCTGTGTTTCAGTTTGTGCCCGTTGCCTCTGGTCCCCTAAGTGGGCACTGCTGGCAAGAGCCCGGCTCCCTCTTCTGCACACTCTCCCTTCAGGTATTTAAATACATTGATGAGATTCCCCTCGAGCCTCGTCTTCTCTACTCTGAACAGTCCCAGAACGCAGAGTGCTAAATCAAAGGATAAATTGGGTAGCTATTGCTCAATTGACTTGCTTCTACTGAGTGGGTCAAAAGCAAATGTGCCATTCTTTCCCTGCTGCTTTTCCTCCCTTCCCCACGCACGTGTCTCCTAAATGTCACGCTGTCACCTTTTCCCTTTGAACACCACGTATCTTTCCATACCACAACAAGAAATGTTTTAATCTGGAGAGACGTGTAAATGGAATAGCTCATGACAGAAATATGAACTGGTTTGGTTAGTTTTAGGCTTTGGACTGGTTTCTGAGTGATTTGTGATTACATATGAACAAAATATAATCAGAAACTGTGGAGTGATAGTGGTGTATGTACAAAGAAGAGAGCTGCTCCTGTTACACGTGGGAACGTATGGGCCATAATCTAATTCTTCTGAGGCTGTGAAAGGTGTGCTATGTGACTAATTCATTCCACTAATACATGACAAGCCACTTTCATAATGGAAAAAATTACTTTCCTAGATAATTTGTTTTTTACTGACTTATCATAGTTGTTACCATCCTAAGCGTGTGTATTTTCCACTATGCAGAAAACTGCATGGAATAAAAAATCCTGATAGACTCAAAAACTGCGTTTAGCTTCAAAACAGAAGCTTCTTCATTGTTGTTTTTTAATATATATATATAAAAAAGCTGCGGGTTTTGAGGGTTTTGCTCAGAAGACAACCATGTGTTTCTTGTGGCCTCTGTTTACAAAAAGGAAAATATTCTTTCTGTGGAAAAAGAAACTAGATTACACTGCAGGAAAAGAGATTTAGTGCTGCAGTGTTCAAGAGTACTCAGATGGAAATTCAGCTCAAGAACTCTGTAACGAATTTAGGGCACAGATTTACCAATTGGCTCTGTTCTTGCATTGCACTTAAAAGTTCTGCTGTATTTGTACTGAACTGAATGGGATTTGCTGTAGAGGTAAAAAGCAAGACTCACACTGTTTGGAGTTTAATACACGGTAATGGCTTTGCTGACTTCAGTAGAGTAATTCTTGATTTATACTGCTGTAAGCAAGAGCAAAGCCAGATTAGGAATGTACCTCAAAGTGACAGTGTTCAGATGTGTATTTAATCTTTGTTAAATGAAACATTTGGAATAAAATGCACTATTCACTGCTCTTACCATATCTCTGTAAATGTGTTGTGAAATGGCTTGTGGTGGGTTTTTTTAACCTTTATAACACTAGCAATTAGGACTCATAGTCTCCAATCGTTACTCTCCTCACGTTATGCTTCTTCAGTGTAAATCCAATCACTTTAAATGAGGTACAACTTGGTACCAGAGAAGATAGAATTGGCTAGTTTACTGTGTGTATGTACAAACAATAAGATAGCAGAATTGGCTGACAGATATACAGAGCTAAAATTCACCACATCTACTCCTCTGCCCAAGGCTGGCACAGGAGAGGAGTAAAACTTCTTCCTTTCCTGCCCTCGATATTCAGATCCATTAAACACACCCTCAAGTATCTTACTTGTTCTTCTTCATTTGTGTTGGCCATTCCTTTGTAACAGGCCATTCTCCTCCACCGAACACAAGCAGCTAGGCAAGCAAATGGTGCTATACTCTGGCTTGGAAGTTCCTATAAGCACGGGATTTTCCCCTGGGGATGTTTTGTCTGTGCTGTTTTATGATGCAAAGGTCTTACTGGAAGAAAGAACTGGCCCTACAAGGTCTTGGATGCCTTGCTGAGAGGTGAATACTAGTTAGCATGTATGATATCCAGTACCAGTGGGGAAAGTAAGAAGAAAGGAACCAATCACTTTTAACTTATGCAACAAGCTGCACTCCTCTTGACTGCATTTTTCACTAAATCCGCTTGTTAACTATGTCTCGGTATGTGTCATTTGTGCTTTACGGGACTAAGAGTCTAAGCCAGTTTACTGGTGAAAGTAACAACTTTCTCATTAAACATTAATGGCAATGTTTAATTAGTCCCAGGATTCTGGTAGAAAGTTAAGCCTTCCTTCAGTAACCAGAAGCTGGAGAAGCAGTAAGTGTTAATAACCTAATAGGAAGCAAACTAGGAAGTCATACATTCCATCACCCAGAAAATGGATTTCATGTAGCTTTTTGATGGACTGTTCATACTTTAAACCAAAAAGTGGTTGGGTTTTAATATGGAGAGTTGGGCTGTTTGCAGCACATAAAGCTGCAGCCCCATCATGTTGTTTCTCATGCTCCCTGCTGTACAATTTGAAGTGAAAAATGTCACCTGATTTAGGGGTGAGGACGAGAAGAAAATCAAATGGGAGCAGCAACCGTTCTCAGACTTACAGCAAATGTGCTGAGACACCAAAAGAATAAACATAAGAAATCACATGAGATTTAAATAGCTTTGTTTCTGATATGAGCTTTTCAAGCCACAAATGGACTTTTATAAAGAAAGAAAAGTATGCATGGGGGTTATGTGGGAATAGGACAGGGCTGCATATGTGAGTGTGCCACCAGAAAGGATTTAAAGGGAACAGCAGAGGAACAAAGTTTTATCAAATGCTGGCCCAGAGGCCAACTGGAGCAACCAGCTGGTTTTGATCTCTATGCAAAAGGAGAGCAAGCAGCCAGTTACACTGCCCTTCCTCCCCCATCTCTCTAGCCGCCAAGGTTTTAGCTGGGGGAGATTTTCTCTTAAACGGAGCCCAGCAAACTGCAAGTAAAACCAAACATGAGGCTTTTGAAAGGTTGCTATATCTTTAGGGATACAGTTACCTTTAGGGATCCTGTATCTTTCGGGATAGAGAGTTATCACTTTGATTGGCAAGGTTGCTTTCTGATCCTTGTTTTTCTACCCTAGTGAAAAAAAGGTAGGCTGCCACTATATTCGCTTAAGTAACTGGCCAGCTTAGGAGATGTCTTCTGCACTTTCCAGTTTAGAAAGTAAACTGAAGTTGCAGAAAGAAATCTCGAGCTTTTGTCATGGCCAAGAACCAAGGCTGGTTTTGGCAGTGGGCAGGCCTTTTCCAGTGATCCACTGCAGTTTTCTGGCCTCAATGCTGCTGTAACAGAGGGAGTTCTTGAAATGCAACCCAACATCAACACAGTGCTGGGGTGTGGTAACAAGATCTCATTTACTGTAGTTTTAGTACAACGGGGAGAGATCTGGTGAAACGAGCATCAGCTCACAGCATTGTACTCTAGTGATTTTCCCCCTGGCTTAGTTTAAAACAGTTGTATTGTAGGCTGGTAACTATAATTATTTTAAACTCAGTCATGCAAAGGATGCAGACTTCTGAGGCCAGACTTACCGTATTCAGATTGAAGCTCAATATCTGTGGCTTGATTTTTAGGCAGCTCAGAAAGCAGTGTGTTATTTGTCCTGTAAAGTACTCGGCACAACAGGCTTTTTGGTGCCACTCCTCTAAAATGGGGGTTCAAGATTGCTATCACTTGGTAGCCACAATCCAGCTAAAAAGCTCTCCCGACAGCTCTTATCCAGGCTCCACCTAGAACAAAAGAGAAAATGCAAAGGAGTGGGTATATAGCAGAGGCAGAGGAAGAATATTCAGACATTCCTAAGGATTCAACAGTCCCTTCCCTCCCTCTCCAAGACAACATGTCAGTCGTACTGCCTGTGTTTTCCTTATAACCAATTTACAGTAAAGCGCCAAGTTAGCACATGACATTTTGACATGAGAGTAGTCCCATAAAAAACATTAGGGAACTCCTGCAGTTTTGTCCGGCCTTATTCACAAAAACCTTAAGAAAATAACCCCACATTCTTTTGCAGGAAACCATGCCTGCTGGCTGTCTGAATGGTGCCAGCAGTATTTGGGAAAAGCAGGTAACAGACCATGTATTTCAGTCCTACAGCTAAATATCATTTTCATAATAGACATTCCTCCCGTACAGCTCTTCCTCTGTTGGTAATAATGAATAAATCCACCAACAGTCCATGTGCTGGGACTTTTTGTTTACACGTTTATCCAATTTTTATGAACTAGCCTACCTGAAAACAGATATATCCGTTCTCCTAATGGCCCACTGTGTTTACCAGTCTCTCTGCACATGCAGCATTTTGCTCTGTACATGTACAAGGAGGAACAAAGTAGAGGAGCTAGTGTTTTTAAAGATGAAACATTTCAGGCTGAAGCCGAGATCTTTAAACTCGTAACGTCTGTGAGAAGTGGAATAACAAAACCTGGGATCCTCCGGATTTGGGCCTCTTGGAGTCTCCAAGGCCGACTGAGAGCACAGCTCCCTCCACCCTCTCACCTACAGAGAAGATCCAGACCCTCTTCAGTATCCAGCCACCTGCTTCCACAAAACTCTTATACCTTCAGTATCTCAAAGACCCTGTGCCTCTCCATCAGGTCTGTTACAAGAGGGAGTGAGGTTCCCAAACTGCATATACATGGATGCAGACATGTGCACAACACATACGCTGAGAACAGCCATTTAAGTCTCACTTCCGTAACAAACCATGCTGAAAGATGTGCAAGTCAGTCAATACACAGCCAGGCAATTTTCAAGACAGCTGTTAAAAAGCTTGTTAAACATTTGCTAAACTCTAGGAACGGGACTGCGTGCTTGTAACAGAACCGCATACCATGGCACCCCAACATCAGCTTCTTGAGCACTCCCAGCATGCAGGAGCTGATGTTACACTATCACCATGAACAGCCCCAGCAGAAATGAGACTTTCACCACTGCCCACTCAGTCTTAATTAATAGGACACTTTCCAATTAAACTTCAATGACATCTTTTTAGAACAAGTTTTACTCCTACTATATTTCTTTTGGACAAAACAACCTGCTTAGCTGTATTCCCAGCTGTGTGTTTTGTTTCTCCCAGCCTGCTGGCAGCCACAGCTAGTTAGAAAGAGAGTAAGTTTTATCAACTGCTAGGATTTTTCTGTGGTACGTATTACGTCACCTTTCCTGAGAAACTTGTCTGAGCAGATCCCTTTTCTTGCTTTCTTCTTCCATAACGTCCTTCACATTCCTCTTTCAATATTTGTTGTTCTCTCCATGGAACCTCAGTTGCTGGCATTTTAAAGAAAGGTTACATAGCAAAAGGGTCACTAATGGAGCTTTTCTCTCCCTATCCCATGCTCCTAGAGAGAAATTTGTTGTGTGTGGCACCTTAAGAGAAAGGTGTTCCTTCAGAAAAACCTGCAGCATTCACTGCCGGTTTCAGAACAAGAAAAGGAATTTGGAGCATAAATTACCTCAGTCATTTTAATTCTAATAGTGAAGAAGTAAGGAGAAGAGCGAGCAAAAGACAAAACAAAACAAAGACAGCAAATGATGCTCTGGTGCAAGTAGAAAGCCAGACCCCTAAATTTTACCCTCATCCGTGACAGTTAGGCAACCGTGCCCCTGATCAAATTGCGCTGTGCCTCTGCTTACTTCTTACCAGTCTTGGTGCTTATGAAATGGACTCAGAAGTTAGCACTCCTACGTCTTTCAAAATGTCCTCTAGATAACAAGTACCAATTGAAGTCTGGTCTAGAGACAACTGAAGGTGCTGGGAGCCTGCCTAATTCAGGTCCATAGACTTCAAAGTAGGCAATGTAGGAATGAAGTATGTTAAGTCAGGGCACAGGATCTGGAATAAGCTGGGAATTGAGCCTAGCGAAAAAAAAAAAAAAGATAAACATTTCCGACCTTTCTATACAAACAACGGAGAAGGAAATCTAATTCCCAGTCTAGGAAAGAAAACACAGCTAAATGAACGCTGTTAGCAAGGGCAAGCATATTATCTCTGCCTGTTTGAGAGCCCACTGAGGTTGAACAAAATCTTTTCGTTAGCTGTAGTAGAGTCTTTATTACCCTTCATTTGAATGATCTGTTTAGGATTAAGCATTTCTTGAAAAACACACTGCTTTTACTCCCAAAGCATTTTCCATTCCATGGGACTTGGTAACACCTCAGTTTAGCAAAATGCTGAACGATCTGTGTCATGTTTAACAAGCAGTGTAACTGAAGCACCCTGTACTCTGCAGTAGTGCTCTCTGGACCTCTGTTTTTTAAAGCATCTGTGAAAAATCAACAGAAAAAACACAAGCAAGGTATTTTGAGCAGGCTTAAATTTAGTACAAATAGATCCTCATCTTTACTGGAAAACTTTTAAAGGAGTCAATAAACCAAAGAAAAAGAATTCAAAACCACTGTGCTTCAACAGCAAAATCATCTAAAAATTAGCTTAATGCTTTAAGGATCAGCAATATGGGCAGGTAACTAAAGCAATGGATAATAAAACAGCTAAGCACTGGGTACCCAGTTAGTGTATCAGCATGCTGTTGATGGTATATAAACAATGCTAAAAGAATGGGAAATTACTAAAGCACAAGCCAATACTTCATTTATACTTCAGCTGGGATTATTGCTTAGGAAGTCACTAATACACATTCATGATGAATACTAGAAGTGAGTACAGGCTTGTAACTTGCCTGTTACCCAAATGAGCATGACTAGTGCTGAATGTTTCTCTTACTGTCTTTCTTAGAGCCTGAACTTCAGTTCCAGAAAGCGAAGATTATTTGGGAGGTTCTGTTTTCACACTTAATTGCAGAATCATGGAGCTCTTGCAGGAGCTCTTTGGGTTTTGGTTTCTCCTGAGCAGAAAGAACATCAAAGAGTAATAAAGCCCAAAGCACCTGCTCTGAACTTGGTTTGCCGACCTGTGGGTTGTGTGCTGGACTGGGAATTTCCTTCTCTTTTTCTGGAAGGTAGAAAAGAGGTGTGTGTGTGTGTGGAAATAAAAGGACAACTAGCCCAAAGTAGTANTAGTGCTGAATGTTTCTCTTACTGTCTTTCTTAGAGCCTGAACTTCAGTTCCAGAAAGCGAAGATTATTTGGGAGGTTCTGTTTTCACACTTAATTGCAGAATCATGGAGCTCTTGCAGAAGCTCTTTGGGTTTTGGTTTCTCCTGAGCAGAAAGAACATCAAAGAGTAATAAAGCCCAAAGCACCTGCTCTGAACTTGGTTTGCCGACCTGTGGGTTGTGTGCTGGACTGGGAATTTCTTTCTCTTTTTCTGGAAGGTAGAAAAGAGGTGTGTGTGGGGGGGGAAATAAAAGGACAACTAGCCCAAAGTATTAGTCTGTTCTTGTTCCAGTTGATCTGCTTAGGATTTTGTCACTGGCCCCTGCCAGATCAGGAAAGGCTTCAGTGCATGAGAAACAGCACTAAGAGATCAGATCGGAAGGGGACATAGCAAACTAGTGGATGCACTATGGGGGTTCCCGGCATACCTCCCGTGGTCACAGTGTGATCTCCCTGCCCCTTTTCACAGAAACATTGACAAGACCACGTCAGTACTTGCCCACTTTTCCTGTCTTAGCAGTTTCAGGTGAAGAGGCAGCTGCTTTGTGCCAACCAACGAGGAGATGTTAGGCATGAGGTGTGTCTACCAAAAGGTCGGAATCAGGATTGCAATACTCAAGTCAGATGCCTAAAGCAAGGAGGTAATCTCAATCCAGACTACCCTTTCCCCTTCCTGAAATGACGAAGTTGCTGATTTTCCCACTTGCCTTTTCAGTTGCTATAGATTTCTTTTAGAAAGGGATGATACAGTACCTCAACTTCTAAAGCACCAAAAAATGCTGCAATGAGAGATTCAGGTAACGCTACTGAGGAGCACTTGGTGTCACACACGGAAGCCCCTCGAAGGATGGGCTGCTGTCACAGGTAAAACCAACCGGGTTAGTTAACAGCCTGGAAGCTGTGACTTCTACAGAGGAAAGGCAGACTCGGGACAAATGAAGGGACATGAAAGAGAAAGGGAACTTCTGACCATGCTTTGCCCCTCCATCTTCCATTTTTACCCCTTCCTCTCCTCCCACCCCATACCTTGTCCTCCTGCCCTTTTGCAAAAATCCAAAATGGCACTGATCGCGTTACAACTACAGATCATTTGTCAAAGATTTGTCTCCTCCCTCTCAGTGCGAGCTAATCGTTCCCAGCAAGCTTTCTGGGCTGATGAGTCAGTGGCACAAAGAACGGACAGACTAGATGTGGTATTTATTTTCTTCTGCCTTTTTCAAGCATGGCAGTCTCCTCCATCCACTAGCATAGAGGAAGGGGTACTCAAACTGCAGCTGGGAGTTGTAAGGCCAATGTTCACAAAATCTGCAGCTTCCAGTAAAAGCCTTGTATTTTTTGTGTTCTTTTTTGGTACCAGGCATTGCTGGATGTTTACTCAGCGACACACTGTGTTAAAAGTTGCAACATTCATCTTTAAACATTAATTATCAAGGCACGATTGCTTAAAAAATCCACTGCCTGAGGCCTAGGAAGTGGAAAATGTAATTTCAGAAAGAGATGAGAACAAATGCTGAGCCTTTTAATTGCAGGTTAGTACAAATGACTAACAGTAAAGCAAAAATTGTTTGGATGCATTTGTTGTTCTGAATGTCAAATTCAAAACTTAGCAGCAAGTTGCCTGGGGTTTATTTTTTTCCCCCCACTCTTCTTTCCATAAAAGTCAGAGAATCTGGTGAATTTTGGAAAGGTGCAGGAAGGACATTTCTAAAAATTCAGTTAAAATAATTTTCTAGACCGGACCAGAGAAAGAAAGGGCTAAATGATACATGCAAAGTCAGGCAATAGTTGCAATAGTTGCTGGACAGTTACTGTGCTCACTTGGAGTTTCATTTTGGGATGAAGGCTGCAGTGATTCTCAGCATCTGTCTCCATCTACTTCAGTTCTACTGGAATCCACCTGGAATTACCAACAGCGTAACAAAGAATCAGGCCTGTATAATCACATGGGGCAACCCAAGATTAAATGCTGCTGTGACTCAACATTGCTGTATCCTGAAGCCAACAGAATCATCGCAATGGCAACTTCATCTCCGCCCTTCTGGCCTTGCTGCTGGCAGACTGGGGACAGCCCTGTGTGACCACCTTTGCAGGGCATCAGAGGCATTTCTTTTCCCACGAGGGTAGAGAGCTTCTTCATCCGAGCCTCCCATCGCCCCTCAGTGGTGGCCATGCCTGGGAGCACACAACTGGTGGCAAACGTAGCTCATGGTCTGGCGGGCCTGAGGCTGCTTTCTTGTGTGACCACAGGAGAGATCGTAAGGGCAGGGTCTGTCTGTGATGGTCCTAAAGCTGCAGTTATGCACCAAAGCCCGGAGGCTGAAGAGACTCCAGATCATGCTACTCATCTTTTCTAATGCTGACGTTCACCAGGAACCTCCAGTTCTGCTTCCTGGTGCGCTCAGAAGCACTTCTGACCTCATAGCACTCAACAGCTTGGTGCCTGCCTCCCCAGGACTGAGAAACGGCACGCCACTTCGCTACCAGAAGGGCCTGATCCACTATGGTATCAAAAACCTGCTTAACCCATCGCGTTTCATCCAGAGGAGCAGAGAGAAGACAAGAGGATGGTGGTGGTGACGGCGCTTGTGTCCCATCTCCTCTCTCTACTTGTTCCTATCTAACAGTTCTGTACTGAAAGCCTTTTCCCAGAGACCTTGGAGATCTGGTTTCAACATGCTCTGAGTACGTTCTCTTGCTGAGTCAGTCTGCACCCTTCTGTTAAATGGGGAATAAAAGACCTTCTTTGTCTCATGGCTACTCTCACCAGGCCTGTACTGCTGACCCTTGCCCACAGGCCAGTTTTTGCAGGATGGCTCCTGACCACACTGTTAAAAGAGTTTGCTCCCTACTGTGGGGTCTGGCTGCAGCCATGCTACGTAGTGCCTAGCTCATGTCTCCTCTTGTGAGCCGGTGACTAACAGTTGTTATTTTCTGTGCATGGGCTTGGTGGTGTTTTTTTCAGTTCAAATATGGAGAATACTAAGAGGTGTACATTGCCGGCCAGCAGAGCAGCGCTGGATCAAAAACATTATAATGCCAGAAAGAATTACTGTGTGCTCTAGGAACACAATGCTGAAGCACTATCCTTGTTAAAGGAAATACATTTGGTGTCTTCAACACCTATCCTCTGTCTGGAGCAAACCCTGGAGTGTGAACTACGCAGCTGATGACACTCACGTTTCCCATTGGGGATACCAACACATTTGTTCCAGAGGAGAGCTCAGGCACTAAAGGGTGTCTGACATACTGATCACAGGTAGTATGAATGACCAGGAAACCCATCCCTGGAGCAAAGCAGGAGCATGCGAAGCTTCCGGTACAGACACAGCGTTTTGAAGCGATAACCGTTCTACTTCGATGGGGCCCATGAAGTTCAGGAGAAGTATCTCTCCTGAGCTTGCTCTACTCAGACAAAGCACCAAGAAGAACATTGAAACCAAGCGAAATACAGTGCTGTTCAGCAGCCCTCAGCTAGTGTGCTCAAGTAAGTAATGATGACATTCCTTTTCTTACTATTCATCGCTCTCTCACTTTCAAATAACCCAGGTGGGTGCTGCGTTTGTAGAGCAATGCCTGGAAGTGTGCAGGAAAAGACTGGGGCTTGCACAGTCTCCCATCCTCCCATCCTTTGCCAGCAATCTAGTGATAAGTTTCAGTTCTGTTTGACGACAGGTATGACTGGCAGACTAAGAGGACTCTCCCGCGCCTCTATACTCTTGAATGCCACTGCTGCTCTATGGAAAACCAGCTGCCACTATGTTTTCCTGACCGCCTCAAAGATGATCGTCAAGGGCAGAAAATATTAATTAAATTTTAATTAATAAATTGAATACTGTGGGGTTAATTATAGCTATTTACAGGGAGTGTATGGGATTTGGAGGGCCTACCTTCTGGTGTTTTTGCACTAAGTGTTGCCTCTTCCTCTAAGCTCTAATTAGCGGGCTTTTTGTGTTTTTCAATAGCTGGTCTCCAAATGATTGCTCAGTAGCTCCCATTTTGTTCCTCATCAGCAGTTCTCCAGCACAGCTGCTACAGAAGGGAAGCAGCCCTGCAGTTTGCCTTGCAGGGAGCAGGTGATAAAGAATTTATCAGAAGTGGTGTAAACCAATAACATAAAAAAAAAAAAAAGAAAACCCCCGAGAGACCCAGCCCCTAACATTGTCTAGCAAGGGGACTATATAAGAAACAAAGGACACAGGCAGAAATAAGAAGCAACAGCAACATCTGAGGCTGCTGCAAGGTCAAAAAAAAAATCTTCTCTCCACATGCAGCCCTCTTGTCCAGCTGCATGTTCTGCCTTCCTGCGTATGCATAATGCCAAGAGTCATCAACAGCAGACAAGCACCTGGGAAAAAGCAGGCTGTTCCAGCACAAAGACAACTGTGCAACTTGGAATAATTTCTTCTCTACTCAATATTTTCAACCTACACGTTTCCTTCTTAGTGGTAAAACCTTTTTAAAATTTAAATGGACTTAATTATCTGTATTTTAAAACCAGTTACTTTTAGCCGCTCAGTGAATAGCTGTGAAGAACAAGCGTTCTTTCAGGACACTGTTAAACTAAAGGCACACAGTAAACACGCTGTGCCCAGATATCGGGGTTTATGCCAGCCTGCTTTTCAACTTCATGCCACTAGATGCAAAGTAATATCGCCCAAGAACAAGCACAGAAGAGAGCTTTGGGAGTTTGGGGATTATTTTGGATGTTGGTTTGTTGGGATTTTTTTGCAAAAGCGATCAACATGACCAGCAGACGGCCTGCTGCTTTCCCTCAAGTATCCCGTCCTGCTAGTGTTCTCGACTCAATGAATGGCTGCCACAGAGGGAATGGAGGGCAGCGGCTGGAGGACGAGGACTGACAGCGGCGCTGCAGCCGGCAGCTGGCCCGGTGCCTGCCTTCCCTTTCCCACTGCAGCAGCTGGCTCTGCGCGGCAGGCATGAGCCAGGTTTTGGCTCCTGCTGAGGTGAGATGGGGTGAAGAAAAGGCGAGAAAAAAGATTTTTTTTTTTTGTAACAAAGAGCAATAATGTGAGTAAGGGAAAATGGGGATAGACTGGCCAACATGGAGAGCAGGGTATCCTCAAAACCCTGCGTGGATCTCTGTGGTTTCTGAGGTTGGAAAACCATTGCCTAAATTAAGAAAGCTATCTTCCATCTCAAGAAAGGAAATGCAAAAGCCAGAATTGCTCTTGCAGAAAAGCCTAACTCATCTGGCTCCTCAAGCATGCTTGAAAATGTTATCCACTCCCCTTTGCAGTGAAACGGTTTCACTGCCTGGGGGTGCCCGGCTGAGGGCTCTCCAGCACCAAGGTGTGTCCTCACCCCACACCTTGGCTGAAAGCCTGGGATTACAGTGCCAAAACCCTGTTGTTACAGGTCTACCTTTCACAGCCACAAAGGGTCCCCGAAACAGAGAAGATAAAGCACTGTCTCTTCTTTTAGTATTAAAGTCTGTCACCTGAGAAACGTTTGCCAGGGCGTGTGACAACTCGACTGCTCGCAGCGATACACGCAGCACATCTACTAACGGAGTGGCAGCGCTCACATGGCACTAGCAGCTGCTGCAAGACATCCTTTAAACAAAACCCACCCTGAACGGTGTCTTCCGACGCGCTTTTCCCCCCACTTCAACAGCAAAACTGATTCTGTAATGAGGAGTATAAGATCCCGCTGCATGGAGTTTTTGTTCCTCCTGAGGCTCAGCTGCTTACTCAAGCCCCAAGACCCCACTCACACCTGACTGTCGGTCACCCCTATGCCGGTTACCCGTGGGCTCAGAGGCCTGGAGCCAGGAAGAAGAGAACAGGCTTGGTCGCAGGCTTAAAAGGCTGAGAGCCTCTTAAAGTGGCTGAGACACCGGATTAGCGAGGCCGTTTCCAGCCGGGCCGGGCTCGCTGCCGGCAGGCTCGGGCTGCCGCTGCCACCTTCCGGACACATGCGCAAGCGTTACTCATCCTGCCCTTGGGATGTAAGCAACTTTGAGGTAAGTGTCTTCATTTTACTCCCTCGCCCTGCTTTCCTGGCCGTGTCCACGGCCCACCCCCCCCTCCATTTTTAACCCATAACCACGTAACCCAGTGGGGGGCAGCCCCAGCAGGGCGGCAGCGCCCAAGATGGCTGCACAGCGCATCCTGCCTTACATGGAGGAGCACGTACTGCCAGCCCGAAAAAATGCTCCTTGCCCTTTGGGATCTCCTCTTCTCTCTGTCTCTGAGACAAGCATGGGGAAAGTAGAGGAGAGATGCTGGTGCATCTGTGCATACCTCATCGTGGAGGACGAGCAGGCATCCTGGTTAACACCACTGCCACCGTCTGAGGGTCTCATGGAGCATTAATTTCAGCGAGGACTAGCCTGTGGAGAGGGGTCTGACTGGTCTTGCTGCCCAATTATCTTTAATGGCCGTGTGTGAATGCAGACACCTTGAAGTCTTGCCATTTATGTCAACGGCAGTCATGTTCTCAAAGGGTATTGTCCTCTTCAACGTCCAAACCACACACTGTTGAGCGTGGTTACACCGCAGGCATTACTGAGAGCAAGGCTAAGGTTAGAGAGGCCACCTCATTCTGAAGGAATCCAAAATTATATCTCCCACGGACAGCAGCTGCAGTTCTACCTATTACAGCTGCGGAGTGGGACCCGACGACTCCCTTCCAAGCAGCAAACAGGATGCGTACACCCAACACAGTCTCAAAACTGGCCCACAGAATGAGCCTGGGAGCAACTTTTAGGGCAGAGAAGATGTCTCCACAGAATGCTTTAAAGAGCACAATAGGGAACAGCGGACCAGGAAAAGCTGTGAGGTTGGAAAGAAATGTCTGAATTGGTAGAAAGAAAAAAGGAGCCAAAAGGGGCAGGCTACGGGGACCATGCAGAAAGCAGGCAGCAATGAAAAGTTGCAGGCTACAGAGCACAGTGCTGCAGGGCTCCTCACTGAAGACTTGTTCTTCTGCCTCAAATGAAGATGGAGCTGAAGAAATGTGCAGCTTGAAGCTGTCAAACGCTTGTAGCAGCTGCAAACATGCAGCACCCAGCACAAAGGGCCTCAATTTAGTGGTAGCTTTTTTAGGGATTATTGTAACATGGGACGGTGGCAGTAGAGGCAATGGGTCATATGAATTGCACAGATAACGAAATGTGGTCCAGGATGGGAACTTAAGTGATCTCAGCATTAGATGGATGCTGCTGTGCTTCTGTACTGCAAACGATGTTTCCATTTCAGAAACTGGGGCACAGCAGTGACGTGGAGTCGGGCTGAAGGACCCATAAGGCAAATGTACAGCAATGGTAGGGCAATGTATTTATTTCAGAAACATAAGGCACTTGAAATATTTTTTCATTACATTTATTTTAAATCTGTCAAGCCTTCCTTTAATATGCTCACAGCTTAATGATAAATACCAACCGTGTGGTGATTAAAGCCGCACTGCAGCTTTGATACTGCCATGTTGCTATTACGCAACCCAGCTTCAGATGCTGACCCATCTAGGGTGTTAGTTTTTACACTTAGACTCCACTTGAATTTAGTTGCTATACAGCTGGCCCAAATACACCTACTGTTACTACTTCTTTGTGCAATGGCTTCACTGGGTTTTATTAAAAATAGCAATAGGCTATCTTCCACAACGGTGTAATGAGAGTAACTGATAATAACAGCAGTTTAATCACGTCAAGGCATCTAATTCCTACTGCTTTTAAGTCTCTGTTCCCATAGGTCTCCAGGAAGGACATGGACAAGTCCTGTCTGAAGTACGTTTCAGCAGGATCTGGAATTCTGAGTCCTGCAGAAAGGGATTCATACATGCTCTTCTCTCTAGCACTGGTACTTGACAGTGTTGTATGCTTTACAACAAAGGCCATCAGTGAAGTACTTTTACTCTCTTTGGCTACTACACTGAGGAAATAGCAAAATCTCTATTTATAAATGTTATAATTTCCAGTCTGTATTGATTTTAAAAGCATGTTTAGCATGCCAGCAGCTGTTTAACGCATTTTGACCCAAAAGCAGGGCATTTGCATTAGTATTCCCACTAGAACATTTGTCCTTTCGTGTCCATGCATTAAGGCCCTGTTTAAAATCTGTCCATGTCCCTAATCTCTCTGGGGAGCTTTCCCTGAATATTCAATGCTAGCCCACAGTCTATAACAAAGGAGGGAGGGGAAAAAAGAGACAGAGAACAGTGTTTATGCATACAGTTCAACAGCCTTTTCACGTAAAAAACATACGCACACACAAAAGCACCTCAACTACAGAGCCTGGCATTTCCACAGCAAAGATCTGACAGCGTTTGCAGTTTTTCAAGTTAACTAATTTACAATAAGGGCATAAGGCATATCTGAGCTCCAGATGCACTCATTCAGGCAGCCAGGGCCATAAATAAAATGGAGAAGAATGCTCTAACACGGGTTTTACAGAGATGTGTTGAAGGTCTAGCAGATGGGTTTTGCTGTCTCAGCTTTTACCTGTGTAACAAAGTAAATGCATAAAGCCGCTTACTGGCTCCTTCAACTCAAAACCTTTGCATTTCCTCCCATATGCTCCCGTGAAGATACGGCTAATTTAAACAAGGAGCAAAATCCTCCCCCTCAGGGAGGCTGATGGCAAAACTCCCACTGGCTCCAGCAGGCTCTGAGTGTTGCTCAACATAAATGCAATTGGCTGAACTTGACTAAAAGCAAAACCAATACTGTAATCAAATTTGTATTCTTTCATCTACAAATGTGCCACCCTAGTGCTGCCCCCGGTGCCGCTGTCACCCCGTGGTTCTCGCGGAAGAGCAAAACCAATGACACAGCTGCGGCCACCGAAACTGGGCTTGCTGCAGCCTCAGCCCAGGCTGACAAGCAGCTCTCTTCCATGGAGGGGTGAGAAATCCTCTCATTAGTTAGGACAACATATCAAAACATTTTGTCATGCCATTGACTCTGTTTTGCTCAATCTATGTGCTGTTCTAACACAGTTCTTATGAAGCAGGAAACTGGAATCCTGTACTTGAAAGACAGCATATCAGATAGCAGAAATCTCTGATTTTCAAAAAAGTTTGCCAGTTGAGAAATGAGTTTTTTCCCTCACACAGAGACTTTTTCATCATCCTCATGATCCAGTCTTGCTTTCATAAACATCTGAGTATTCTTTTTGAAGCCAGTCTGCTGTTTGGGCAGATGGGGGGAAATTTTACAGTCCATTTCATCTCTGATGCCTACAGTTAATGCTAACTGTTAATGATGGATACACACATGGATACATAGACAAATACACATGCATATACAGACATGCTAAGAGGAGAAAATGTTTCTGATGTGTTCTGATAAGGGAATTAAACTGGTGAAGGAAGATTCCTGAGCTCAACACATACTAGAAGTACATCCCCAAAACTGTGTATTTGGCTGAGTTTAGGAAAAACTGTGCACTGAACAACTAAGGAATGCTTCCTAGTTTAGTATTTCTGGAAAATCAATTCCTGTGTGCCTCTCTTATGCCTTAGGAAAATACATCTGCTCACCTGTACTACTTAGTTTTAAAATATAACCATCTGGGTGGCCATATTCAGTTTGGTTTCTGTGGATGGTCACTACTCACTGCTCTTGGCTCTCATCTGCAGGTCTCAGATCCTCTCGCCAGAAATACATGCAGCCATTTGAAGGTATCTTTGACTCATCCCATTTCATAACCAGGGAATACTTTTTTCTTCTCAAGACTCTAGATTTAAATCTGAAATTCCCAGCATTGACAACCGGGAGATGACAGGGAGAGGAACACCACGTCAGGGACTCCCTAAGACCAAAGTCTGCATCAGGAGGTAGCGACAGGGGCACCTCCAGGGACGGGAGGGAGAACAGGCAGTACCGGGAACAGGCACCAAGGGAGTTGCTGAACTAATGCACGGCTTGCTTACTCATGGTTGGGAATGCCCTTCCAGAGGCCGTCTTAAAAGCTGCACTTGACTGAAGCAGGTCTTGCAACCTGGGCTCTAGTCGTCTTTCTCAGTACCTTGGCTCAGTCCCTCCCCACAGTCTCCATCCCTGCCTGCTCTCAGAAGTGCCTCCGTGATGCACCCCAGCTTCCAGTCAAAGCACTGCTTCGTAACACAGCTTAGGGAAAGATGGAGGAGGAAGGAGAGAGTAAACATATTTGAGGACCGATGACTCCAACTAACTAGAGAATGTGCTTAAAACAAGTTTGTTTTGTCAATGGCAGTGCTCTGCTGTTTGCTTTACCCCTTTTAGACTGGGTCATCCCAATTCTTTTTCTCCGTTTCGTGGTGACATAACCAAGTGGCCAGGAGGAAGCTGTCTCACCTATCACAAAAGCACAGTATGCCATAATCAAAGGAGGCTACTGTTCAAGACAAAGCCATGAACTCCACTTTTAAGAATGCGCTGGGCTGTAATTCTGAAGAACGCGTTTATTAGCAAACTCCTGTTTTTATAAGCTGCAAATCAAGACACGGCTCCCTTCAGCACTCAACCGGCTTTATGAATCATGAGCTCTGCAGTGCATTGCCATGAGACTTTGCTTTAGAAAAATTGTTCAACAGCAGAACACCCCAGTTCAGTCTTCTCTTTCCACAACTGCTGCTTAGTCTCAAACCAGAATGAAACAGCTCTGGAATTACACATGCACTTAACGTCCTTAGTATCTACCAGATTTGGTATAAAAGCATTATAGTGAGTTTCTAAGTCTGACATCTGCTTAATTAAGCAATAGTTTCAATATCTGGCTACTTTGTAAAACTGGGCAGCTAAGTAAAACAGGTCTAGCGCAGAGTCAGTAATGGGTTTTTTTTTGGGGGGGGGGGCGTGGCGCAGGCTGCTAGACATTTCCCAGATATCCCTTATTTCAAAGCAGGAAAAAAAACAATGGCCAGCTCTGTACCAAACCACAGGTCAATAGATTTCAATGGTCCAAGGTTAAAATTGGCCTCCAGCTAGCTGCACAGACTTATCCCACAGGTATTAAACAGGAAACTTTTAAAGCTTAAAAATAGTTATGTGACTTATTCTTGTGAAAGGATTTTTATCATGTACATGAAGACTCAAAGCTTTCCTCCTTTGAAATGTTTGTTTGACACTTCCTCTGTAGCACAGCAAGTCTGTGTTTTTCTCTCTTGCACAGGCTGTGGGTTGAGTTTTGTTTTGCTGTTTTCTCCTTTTTTCTTTCACAAATCAAGCTGTCAGCAGCATGGGAAGTAAATCTGTAACTGGGACACGTAAGAACTCTGTTCTGAGACTGCATCGCTGCCCCCAGTAAAGTCACCCTTGGAAACAAGAGCACTTGAGAATATCTTAGCACGCAGTGAAAGGCTTTACGCTATGGTTTATTTAGCTGAAAAGAAAAAACGTAATTTGAGTAAAAAACCCCAGAGATTAGAGATGCTAAAATTATGTGGTCTCTGCTAAGCTTCCTCCTACTGCAGGCCACAACCTCTGAAGAGCCCTGTGTTTGAATATCCGCTTTGGTGGGGACAATGCTTTTGGGTTGGGAGATAAACCTAGTTTTCCTGGACTGATATGAAAGCTAAACAATAAATATGCTCCTCTCCTGCTACCACAACCACTCCCAAAGCTAAGGGAGGCCAGCCCAATACCAAAGGGCCCTGCTGAGCACAGCTGGTTGCTACACGAATTGCTTTAGCCTGCTATTAACTTCTTCCTCTGCTCCTTACTCACTGCCCTGTATCACGGCAAGTAGCTGTACTCTCCACACATCCAGCCTCCATCCCCAGCAGATCCATCCCATCTGTCCCCAGATGCCACATCTAGCCACCACTTCCCAGGTGGCCCACTTTGCCTAACCTCGATCTCCTGCTGGGCGCCAGAGCCCATCTCCACCGTCAGATGCACCGCGCTCAACCGGCCCAGCTATGTAATTAGCAGTGCAGCTCAGCTGCACAGCCACCAACCTGCCAGTACGCATGTGGCAGACCACTTCTTGGCAACTATTAATCATATATTGCATAAGAAACAGTCACTTAATGCAGGCTAGTCTTTCCACTCCCAACCATGTAAAGGACATAAAAGCTTTTGGCCATGCAGAAAAGTGAACAAAATGAGTGGTAATTAACTCTCATGACTACAAAGGCTAACAACTTCGGCACTTGCAAAGGGGATCAGAGGCAGCTGAGCTGAGAAAGAACTGTAGCAGAACAAGTATTTGCCTGGGAGCAAACACTGCCAGAGTGCTTATTTTAGAATGAATAGTCATGTTAGTTAACTAGAGCTAACTACTGAACAAATAGCTCACGTTACAGTATACCGAGGTACACTAGATGGATCCTTTCATCTACTGACTGACAGACCTACTGCAGTGTTCTTTTGTTCACAAATTAAAAAAAAAAAAAATTATCCTTCATAGCTGGTTCTGGTTTTTGGTACAGAGTTTTTTCACAGATTAACAGGAGTGAAACTTGTATGAAAAAGGAACCTAAAATGGACTTACTGCAGCATGAGATATTTACGTGAGTGTGAGCATGCGGTTTGCAACGAAAAAACCAGAGCAACCAAATTAAAAGATTTTCTATAAATCAACACATGTGACTGTTAACCTCTTACTTGTATCTCCATCAGGACAGGCAAGCTTTGGTGCACTACATGCCCTTGTTGTTTCTGACCTTTTAACACAACTGCAGCCTCTCAGCATCAGGATTTGGCTTGCTGTTCAGTGGCATACTATGTAGCCCTCCACACCCTATGTGCCACTTACTTAAAATACCAGTGTGGACAATGACTATGACTCCCCTGGTTTTCAAGAAGTAAGGGAAGAGAGCTGGTTTTTTGGGACTGTTTTTTAAGGCAGCCAAAATTAATCCTGAAAATTACAAGTAAAATGTGTTCTGATTATCACCATGCAAGTAAACACATCTCATCTGGAAAAACACATGAATTGATGAGTAAAAGTTTCTTTTTTACATGAACTGCTTTACATTGATCATAAACTCAAGGGATTTGACAGGGATTAAAGATTCACTTGTCAGCTGCTACGTCCTTTAATAAGCTTCTTAACATCTACACTGACAGAAGCAGTGTGTCCCCAATTTAGCAAACCAGGCTATCTCTGTCCAGGTTTCACTGCAGCTCTGGAGGCCTGGAAAAAGTATTAAATGCAGTGAGCCTCCTGCCCCCTTTAGGGAAATAATCTACTAAATAGATTTTCTTCAGACCCAGCTTTTGGGGAACGGACGATAAAAGTATTAACTTAATTTCCAGGAGCCGCACAAAGTGCGTGTGGCTCTTCATGCTCTGTTGAGGAGAAATTCACGTACCAAAATCCCGCGTTGTGCTCTGCTGCGTCCTGTTCTTGTACCTCCTGCCTGAGTTCAGGTCCATGGCCAGCGTCTTTCTTTCTCAAGGCTTATTCAGCTCGGTAAGGATGGCTTGCTTGTAAGGCACTTGACAGCAGATAGGGGTTCTCTGCCACAAGGCAACACAGCTACTGACTGTCTAACCCAACCAAGCCATCTTAATCCCCGTTTCACACTCTCTGTAACATGGAGACATATAACTCCCTGTAGCATGGAGATCAAAAAATTCTTTCACCTTTCCAGCTAAATATTCTCCTACTTTTTAAATTGTATGCTGCTTAGGACAGAGGGCTGACCACATACTTAGCCAGAACCAAGCACAAATCATCCTTTGCTTTAATTCTTTGGTATCTCTGGATAAGAACCACCCTCTAAGATGTTAAACAGCTTTTGTTTAACAGCATTTTTAAAGTTCAAACCAACTGTAAAGTAGACAAGTCAGATTCTCACTTTGGGCGCTTAGGTTTATCTGGTTTCCATCCTCCTGTCTTTCTGTCCTCTGGGTGATTCCAGGCAAGTTTCTTGCTGGTCTCTTACATTTGTTTGGTGCCATCTTACTGCTGGAGCCGTGCAAGTAAGGAACTATGACAACGCCACTAACTGCTCAGCTTTGACAGGACGCAGCTATTTTTACTGGATTACTTTTCTGGCAGCGCACTTAAAGCATCAAATGATTTGACACCTGTAATTTTATACTTGGAATAACACAAGGTATTCGTACTTCTTTTGTAATGTAAGATAAAAGCAAACACTACATATGTTCTCATTCCAGTGCTGCTGTCTGGCAGCTATTTGCCTAAGGGGAAAAAAGTACTGTTACATTACAGATTATGTGGAAAAGTAAAAGCTATGGAAAAGAAATCATTAAATAGCTAACTTATTCCCCTGCTAGCACTACACTGCTCCCCGCAGCATGTTTCAGAGTGTTTTGTCCAGTCTGGTTTTACAAGTTTCACCTTACTTTCATTTATATCTTTAATACAGCACCGAGTCCAGTGCGGTTTGGTGCGGCTTATTTTCCTTGCCTTTCAACTAGAAGACTCAGTGCTAGACCAGCTGTTCATATAGAGTCGGCTCCAAAACTACTGAAAAAAATCTGGACTCTTTCCACTAACTTCAACAGGCTTTGGATCAGGCTCGCGAAAAGACGGCAAATACATTTAACGTAAGACTAAGCAGGTTACAGTCAGCCAAGTATAAAGAGGATTAGTTGTGTACAATCCAAAGGCGTATTGCTCTGAGTGCTTCTCAAACAACTGGCTAGCGCACTTTTGCTTTCACAGACAGAAAGGGCCAGATCCGTTTCTGGTGCACTGCCACTAAGTCAGTGCCACCATGCCAGGAACGAATTTGATCTGGCATCTGCCCAGTTAGCCGCATTACAACTGGGTTTTTCCTGAACTGGAGCTGAGGAAATTTGTTTTCAAAAATGCAAAAACAATAAGCAAATGCTTTCTGCTTTCTGGATGAAGTTTAGGTCTTTAGAGAGACCCCTATGGAACGAGTATCAGGACAAACAAAATGGTTTTTGTCTCTTTCCTCTGTCAGGAAAGGATGGAGCCTCTTTCTTCCTCAGAACCTGAAACGGGTCATATTTCGTTTAAAATACATATACTTAGACCTTCACTTTCTGTCACTAAAACGGACTGGGCAGCCCCAAACCGCTAATTTGCGCATATTTTACAGAGCACTGATACTTCAGCACGCACCCACTGCCTATGCTTCTGCTGCACTACTTCTGAAAGCTAGAACGCCTTTTATCAGGCCCTATTTTATCAGTGTGGGATTCATTCTGAACACTACAATCAAACGAAGACTGTGGTGCGCGGTCATTCTTCCCACCCTTTCGAAGTTCACAGCAAAACATGTCAGTTAGTGATGTTCTCAGCAGCCGAGAATGCTTTAATCAACCAGACTTTTTTTCTGCTCCCTCTATTCCCTAGGGACAGGGGACTTCATTGCACTGCTTTGTTGTACGATGTGTACAGTTATAACCTACGCTAAAAGTATGCCATTAATGAATGAACATTGGGTGTGTGTGTGTCAAGCAGATGAGAATGTTCTTTTGATCTTCTGCACTCCACCACTGCGGCAGATGGATGTCTAAATTGCTTTATTAATGCAGTGAAGTCTTCCGTCATTTCTCAAACAATATTGAAGGAATAATCAGAATTTCATTGTGTTTTGATTTTCTGCTCTTCCAGCTCAAATCTAGCTGGATGTTATGCGGTAGGGGAAAACCCAATGGGTTTTTTTATTTATTAATTTTCCAGGGGCTTGGCAAGAATATATCATGTGCTTGACACTAAGGCAGCCAACAGAAGCTTCTCAAATTTCTGTTTAATTTCAAAGCAGTTTCCACACAGAATGGGATCTGTATTTAGCTTTAGGTACAGTTTTGAAACTAGTTCAAGGGAGCGAGACAAGCGATTCAAAGTTTTTTTTGAGGATAACTTAGAATAAGCATGTTTAACAAGAATAGAGGTTTTTGAATGTGGTGATAGCAGTGCTTTTAGGCTTCAACATATGAATAGCTGGGGAAAAACAAATAACCCAACTGGTTTGAGGCCACAGAAGCATATTAAAGAAAGTTTATATGCAATTGCTTCTAAGACCATGGTGCAGAAAATCCTTGATAACCCTTCCAAAAAATATGATTTTCATGTGGTGGCATAACAAAAACCATGAATCCACCCAGTTTTCCCCAGACTTAATGACATAGCTGTAAATGACAAGGGGGAGAGAAAAAGAAGCAAAGTAGGGCCTCTGCTCTGTAAAAGAAAGAAATCAAACTACCGCTTCACAGGCAGCTAAGCTGATCTAACAAGTCACTGTTGCAGAAGTGTGAGGTCAAGTCTCTCAGTCTCTTTCCCGGCCTCCCAGCTGCACTTGCAGCAGCTTGGGCACTCCTCTGGTCCTTTACCTTCTATCTGTCATTTAGTCAGCTGATTTACCTCACTATTCCAGAGAAAACTATCCATCTTTCTGGTTTTTTTCCAGGCTAATAGGTCAAAGTGGCTAATGGAGCGATCCAACGCATGCCAAAACTAGCACAAGGTTAGCAGCGGGATGACCAAGAGCAAGGACTGCTGGAAGGGGAAAGACTGAGGACTGCCACCTCTCTTCTGGTGGTAGCAAGGTGTGAAATCGTCTCACGGAATGTCATGGAAGCACTGTCTTAGTGCAGGGACTTGTCATCAGAAGGGAAGGGGGAATCGAAGGGAGATGTGGAACAAGAATGGGTTCCAATCATTGTTGCTTTGGAGTAGTGTGGATCGAAGGATGCAAACTAGAGGGGTGGGAATCCCGTATGTCTGCAGAGGATTTCATGGGTACAAAAAAGTATGTGCATATGCGGCAGCTGCAGCACACCAAGGAGACGGGGGATGTATAATCTCTATGCAAGTAACTGTGTAGTGACCCCATGAAAGCATGGGGTTGACTGCACAGTCTCAGTAGCGGCACAACATGTCTACATCAAGTCTGCTGTTTCTTAAGAGTTTTGCACTTACTATGCATGGATGGACCGCACAGCACACACACAGAGCTGCTCTTGCTAGGCTGCTTCATGTTCTGTAACTGGAGTGCATGCTCACAGTGCGAACATCCAGAGTTTCCAGACATGCAGCAACTAGTTCAGAAGTGTCTGCTCCCTACAGCTACCAGACATCCGGAAAGCCCAGACAAATTTATGAAGTCCTCAAAACCTGTCTAAATGTGATTTCCAGGCGGAAAGAGTAAATGTGCCTGGAAAAAGGAAGCCTGCAACATCCAGAAAGTCCTTCGCTACCTGTAGAAAAGCAAACATAGGACAACAGAAGTTTAGGAACGCCTGTTCTGATGAAATGAAGGCAGGGCTGGAGCTCGTCTCAACTTCTTTACCTGTCTTGTCTACTGACTTGATTTACCGTAACTCCATTTTACAATGAATTTGAGAGGACGTGCATTCACGTAATGGAAATACGAGAGGTGTCTTGCAGTTCAGCTTCACAAATGTTCCTGTTACTGTGGCCATTACAGAAACTGCATAAGGAATTTAGTTCAGGTCTAGACACCCATGAAGAAAATAACTGTAAATGAATAAGAGGCTATGCACTAATGTGAGAATCCACCCTCCTCTCTCCTTTATATGGCCTTGACTTATAAAATTAATTATTTACATACCTCGTAGACACACAATACTTAATTAATATTTGTTAAGTGCTTTGAAATTCTGATGGAAGACATCATACTAGTGTCCGTTATGACTAATCCAGTGTAAAAATGATGCCAATGGTGTTGCTCAAGCAGAATGCTGGCAGGGTATCTATTCTGTTTCGCATTTAAAAAGGGGAATGGACAGGAAGAATGTTTAGGAAAGCCTTTTAAAACTCGGTTACCCTAAAGGAAAAGGATGGAGAGAGGAGGGAGGGAGCTAAAACAGTTTCAAGAGGAATATAATGTGCAGTGTGCATTAACTCCTGCAAAGTCAGAGAGTAAGTGCCCACAGCAAAATCCTGGTTCCAGACAAGTATACAGAAGATGCTTCACCAACTTCAGCAAGGTGAAGATCGTTAGCTTTTGTCATAATTTCCAGGAGTTGCATCCAGCATCCCACATGCAGGTTTGCAACTGCTTGTCTATAGTTTAGGTTCAGGAAACAACCTCATCAAGCTAGGGCATGCTCACCATCTAAAAGCAACTGCTCAGCTTCTAATCATCTTTCTACTACACCCCACATTTAGAGTAAATCTTTCCATTCTGTTAACAAACTTGGACTTGAGCTACCTATTTAAGTTGGTGGCAAAACTCCAAATAACTGGAAGCAGCGTGGAGATCACTGTAGATTTTGTAATGAAGAGGGGAAGAAAAGAGCCTGTTTAACAGTGGTTATAACCCATATACACTCCTGGAGTGCAACTAATTTACTCAGAAGCCTGTGCAATTTGTAATTAATTCCTGACTAGGAAAAAAAAAAAGAAGAGGAAGCAACATAAATTCAGACAACTTATTTTTTCAGAATTAGTCCTCCACATCTAGCAGGATAAAGATTGGGAGATACATAGTCCTCACCATGTCTGGGTAAGACTGAGTTAAAGAGCACATTTCTCAACTGGAAGCTTTGCACCTGGGAGGCTCAAAGGAGAAAGGCTATAAGGAGCAGCAGGTGATAAGCATCAAAATTTGAGAGAAGGTACCTGGGAGCTTCTAGTATTAAGAGTCAGTTTAGGGCAGGAGTCTACAGCTACTTTAAACAGGAGACTAAGGGAAAATGTGCTAGGATACAAGCTTTCATTTATTTTAATTTTTTAAAAAAAGGATTGAAGCTCTTGGTAAGCCATTACTCACCTTTTCCCAAGTGGTGGGTGATGGCTTCTACTGAGTATCTCTTAATGTACACCTNGGGCAGGAGTCTACAGCTACTTTAAACAGGAGACTAAGGGAAAATGTGCTAGGATACAAGCTTTCATTTATTTTAATTTTTTAAAAAAGGATTGAAGCTCTTGGTAAGCCATTACTCACCTTTTCCCAAGTGGTGTGTGATGGCTTCTACTGAGTATTTCTTAATGCACTTAATACGGCACAGGGAATCTTAGAGGTACTATTTGTTGTAAACCATCTCTTAAGATAGGCTTTCCTACTATGTTACATGTAGAAATGTTGTACTACAGCAAACCAGTGCTTCTAAAGCAGCTGTGTCTGTGCAATTGCCTAGACCAAATGTAATGATAAATTTATACATAGCAACTTTTCCTCTTCACCTGCATTGGTATGCTGTATCTTTCTAACTCTACTGCAGGCTCCCAAGTATGGAGGCTTTTACTCTTCTTTCTCAGTGCTTGTACAGCTGTGTCCACAAATGCACATTTCCAGTAAAACCCAATGAAATGTTCCTGGATGCCAGGATTATGCTTCGATAGCTGCAGCTCTAATAACCCACATGCAGTTCTCTGCTCTCTATTTAACAAAGAATTGTTGTAAACAACTTGCAGCAGCTCATGCTGTAGCTGTAAGTGCCAAAAGCTGCTTTCCAGTCCTAGTGAAGTAAGCAACATTGCTCTTCCATCTGAACTCAGTAGTCAGAATGCGTTGGCATATGACCTGCATCGTGTTGCAGCTCTCGGTCCCAAGGAGAAAGAAATGATGGTAAGGGGACTAAGGCAAAAAATTTAAGCCTAAAGCTTTTATTGACTAACAGTTAAATGCCCAATACTTGAAGTAATTGAGAGCAGTGCAGTGTCACTCGTTTAGACATATAGGCTGTGTCTCCTTCCTCTGAATATGCGAATAATGTACCTGCCAGACAACCAGTCCCATCAAACATGGCAAATCTTTGTTCAAAGTCTGCCTTTTCCTGTGGCTGGAGATAACATGAGTAGGCATCGTAGAGAAAAATTATTTTGTGTATGTACTGCTTGGCAAGGCTACTTTCAGGGAAGACCACTGAAAAGATGCTTACTATGTGTTTGGAGGGGCCAGAAGAAAATGATACAGGATATCAGAGTATGCCGTGCTGTATGTAAGTCAAAGACCCTTAGTTAATGATGTCTGCATTGAGGTGACAAGACCTGAAGGACTTTTTAAGACATTACTGTTCCTCGTTTTAAGACTTCAGAGAAAACACAGTGCTGCTTAACAAGCTATATCTCATGGCTTGTTCTCCTCACTGTGTGTCCCTCTATGTTATCCCTGACTTTTCACCTGGCTAGCTCTGGCTTATACTTTTTTCCCCAGTAGGCTGAAGAGCAGCCCAGCAGCAATCTCTAAAAAACCCCACCTATATGGAGAGCAGCTGAATTGCCTCTAAGTGCATCTAATCAAGCCTAATCACTCTTACCTAGCATGGTTTCCAGAGAAGGTTCTCGAAGTTCTCTAATCTTCTTATGTTTCTGTGCCTGGTTTTATGTTAACTCTACTTTCACGGTTCTCTTATGCCATGAACAGGACACAATCCCTGCTTTACTGTTAATTTGTGTCTCTGGCAAGACTTGTACTCCTTCTACCTACAACTTGCCAAACTGAACTCGTTAGGCAGTCTAGTCACCCCGTATTTACAAATATCTCTGGATTCTGACTGTCTTCTTTTCTCCTACCTCCTAAGCACCTTACCTACATTTCCCACCCTCGGGTGAATGATTTTTCATGTTACATTAAAATGAATGTTGTTCAGAATGTTCAGATGACCATGTCTTTTCAAGCAGCCCAGAACTCGGTGTACCACCCTGTGTTTACATCTTCAACTTGTGGTGTTCACCAACACCATACAACCAGTCGCAGAAACTCTTGTGAGTGCTAAAAGACTGGAAAGCACTGGTTTGAGGTCTTTGGGACTGTGTCAGATTTCTGTTGGATCAAACTTCCCTATGGGTGTTCCCATTCCTCACACATCTTCCTTCTGGAGGAGTTCAATACATCAATTTCTAATTATTTTAATGCTAGACTGAGCTCTCTTATAATTACTGCTGGCTGTATCTACATCAGGAATAAGTACAGGTCTGTAAATCAGAATACCTGATGTTGAGGGCTGTGTTCCCACCTTGTGGGTTTTGTGTGTGTGGTTTGTTTAGATTAGCTCCTGACTGCTCACGTAGACTTTCCCACCTATGAGCTGTGGAGGGTGTTAGGCACTCTCCCGTGGTGCAGCCTCTGGTAGTCCATCTAAAAACTTAAAAGTTCAAGTCAAAGTGCAGTACACGGAGGCAAACTGCTTCAAAAGCACACTCTTGGCTCTAACTAACTCATTTAACATCATCAGAGTGAGCATCTACACTAGTGCTGGAGCATAGATCAACACCTGCCAGACAGACTGGGAGATTACAGCTGCCACTAATGAAGTCAGTCCGCATCTGGAGAAGGCACACAGGGATGCGGAAGATTTCTATCTCTTTGTTAGTTAATGGGAGAAGCTTACAAAGCCATTCTTCAAAGCAGATACAGCTACAGATATGAAAAAGGAAAACATATCCTGTTCACGTGCCTCCAGTTAGATCTATGAGAGGTCTAATAACTTGATGGCAGAATCCATTTTTAGGTAATGGATAATTGGGCTTACCATATTTATTGTAGTTATCACATTAATAGCAGGAATGACTTTTTATTTGGTGTAGGGAAGGGTGACAAAGGCAGGCAAGGGGCAAAACCCCCCAAATTATCTGCCATGTGCTGAGGATATGCAGACTACTCTGAGACAGCTCCGGAAACAGGGACTTATGTATTTTAGCTGGTGGCAGGCTGTGCAATCACTTAATGAAAATACGTAAATACCAAGAAAAGAAAATTACCCTGCCTTGGGGGAAGGGGGGTGGGGGGGATATAACTGTTACTACTGCTGTGCAGTTCTTAAACAAAAAAACCCACCACCGCTGCTCCACCAGATGAAAGTATTCTATCACTTAACTAAAGACACTCAAATACCAGAAAACATCTCTGAAGCATCCTTAAAAGCAAACATCAGCTGCTGATGCTTTTCAAGCTGCTTGCAACAGGAAAAAGACTAAGAAGCAATGCTGAAATGAAAACTGGAACTGTGTTAGTAAAATTGCAAGTTTTGTTGTGTATCAGGTAGCTTTTGAGAAGTACACTCTCAGATAGGTTCTATTCCTTATGATAAGCTGAGTAGAAAAAAGTAATACTGCACCTTCACGAGGTTAGCTCCCACACTAGCTTCATGGTCATGTAACTGCTGCTGACTTCCGAAAACTGAGGAAACAATACAGCCTTTTTCTGCAACCTCCTCAGTTATGCAAAATGACAGCTCAGAACTGTAGACTGAGTCACTAACAGCATTATAGACAAACAGAAAAATCAAGTTAAGTTCCTTTTTCCCCTTTTCCCTCCCCCTCGCTTGAATATGCAAGCGTTTCAAGATCAAGTGTTCACACATGTCAGACTTCTGTTTCTGTGGCACTTGCACAGTTGGGAGTTGGACAAGTGGTGAGGTGTCTGCACAAAAGCAGGCTAGAGCTGATGCGGTCTTCAGATCTGTACCTAGAGCTCCCTCCTAATTCTCAGAATAACCACAAGTTGGGCTACTACCAAATCATCCTCAAAGCTGCTCTAAGGGCTGTGCTGCAGACTAGGTAAGGCAATATAGGCAAGTAAGAGAAACTGCTGTGCAGTAACAAGGCTTACATGGAGCTGTGCTGTTTAACAGATAAATTGCACTCACCTGTGCTCGCTAAACTGTGGCAAGTATGAAAGAAAGGTCAAGTGCTCTAACAGCCAAGTTTGTTATGGAGGGTATATCTCTTTGTGTGAGCTGCAACGCTTAAGGTGCCTTAAGACTAGGTGAAAGCAATCCCCAGCATCAGTTCTTCCTCCTGCTCGATTTTATGTTGTGGTCACACCTACAAATGTAAGGATGTTGCTTTACCTCTCTGGCATTAAGTCGAAACCCAGAAGCTTGTATTAGAAAAGTGGCCTGGAAAGTACTATATTAACAGACGTGCAAAGCCTCTGACTTCTGGGGAATAACCAGCTTTGAAGTGAAATACATGCAGCAGTAATCCATGCACGCTTCATTAATTTCAGAACTGCAACAGCAAAGTACTACTTAGGTAAAGCTGTAAGATAGTAATGAAGGGGTTGCAGTTTATTTTTTTCTTTTAATCCCAAAAGCTCCTTATCTCCATTCTCCATGTTTTTTCATTCAATTTATAGTAGTCTAAATTAAAGCTTATCTAATGAAGAAATGATACATTAAGTTTGACTAACCTCTTCACCCCTCTCTTGATGAGAATCCCTTCTTCCTCAGGGGAATAAATGTAACAACCTTAAAATTGCTATATTGCTTGTTTAAGATAACTTTTCNAATTTATAGTAGTCTAAATTAAAGCTTATCTAATGAAGAAATGATACATTAAGTTTGACTAACCTCTTCACCCCTCTCTTGATGAGAATCCCTTCTTCCTCAGGGGAATAAATGTAACCACCTTAAAATTGCTATATTGCTTGTTTAAGGTAACTTTTCTTTGCACTTTGTGTTTAATGGAATTTGGTTGATTTCGGATATTTCAGCACTTTAAACTATTATGTGGAGATAGCGACGGCAGCAATTCTCGTCACATCTTAACTAAGACAAAATGATCTCTAGGCACTATGCTGCCAGAAAAGCAGTATTTTGTTATCTCTCAACATGCACACATCTTTCTCTACCACACCCCCAGTCAAGTTTGAGAGCCCTTAACACAGGCTACTGCACACTATGAAACAAGTTTACTGCTCAAATTTGAGTCAAAGCTTAGAGTCAAACCCAAGTGTAGGTGCAGTTTAACACTATATTTAAGTGCAGCTGCGAGTTGCTGCTGGAATGGGTGCTCATGCCCCTTTTCCCTCCCTTCTGTAAGACTGTGCAGCTGCAGTGTATGCCATGTCCACACAGCCGTGATACACTGGAAAACCAACTTTCAAAAAGCTAGCTGATCCCTAAATCTGATACAAGACTACAGCACGATGCACAGGTGGGCAGTGGAATAGGGCCATCTTGCTGTCACAGCCTGCTATTACTCCAGCCTCTGAGGCTGGCCTAAGGGAGGAGGCTCATTTTTTTGTTTCAACACTTCAGTTTATCAAGAAATGACTCTAAAAGAAGCAATCCAACCTGCTCTTATACCCCATGCTACATGCTCCCACTTTAACGGTTCATGTAAATCAGCAGAAAGTAATTGAGTCAAAACCAACTAGACTGGGAGACAAGGACAAACTAGCCTCACCGATGAAAAGGGATTGGGAAAACCTTGTCTGGTTTAGTTACAAGAGCAATCTTAAACTGAAAAGTTTCAATTTTTAGAGGAAGAAACATAGCAATTCCTTTTGTCCATGGTGTCAGAAAGAATAGTAGATGTGCTCAAGACACTTGATCGCTTCTCAAGTCATACTCGAATGATGAAGGAGATTTGGCTGTAGTTTTCTTACTACATGGATGGGTTATGGCAACTGATTTGCTTGACACTTGCCCTATTTCTTAAAATTTCTGCTAGCTGTGCTTCTGCCACCAGGTTTCCCACAGCGCAGAGCACTGTGAGCACCTGCCTGTTTTAACATCCCTTGGGCTGAGATACAGTTTATCTGCTGTGGCCCCTGGCACCCCTTGGCCATGGGACAAAACTGACAGCACCCCATGCTGCCTCCTCCTGCTCGAAGCCACCCGCGTGGGAGCTGGCAGCGCTCCCCTGGGCAGCGCCGCCTCCGGAGATGATATTGGGGTGGGTGAACCCAGCGTTAGAGGAGCCGGTCTTTAGAGCGGCTGGAGTGTCTTCTGCGTATTAAGGCTTTGTTTGTAGCTTGATAAATTTGCCTCGCATCCCACTTCTAAAAGCGGGTGAGGTGCATTTAAAGCACAACTACCGTTAACGCGGTCCTGGTAACCGCACTGCGAGATGATGCGCATACGATGACCGCACTCGTCCATTCCCGCACGGGTCTAGGCCGCCTGGCTGCACAGCTTCCCTCAGCGCGTGCCCCCAGTTTAGGGCCTGCTGCTGTCACCCCTACCGCCTTCGTACATGTCCACTGGCCCCCGCAGCCGCCGTGCTCTTCGCAGAGCCCGCGGAGCCCGGTCGGGTCTCCACCCCCCCGGTGCAAACCTACTCCCCGCGCCCCATTCCCGCCCCGCGCCGGGGCCGGCTGCCCCACAGCCCCCTTCCCGCGCCGTGGCCGCCATTTTGCGCAGGGCCGAGCCCGCCGGCGGACNGTGTGTGTGTGTGTGTGTGTGTGTGTGTGTGTGTGTGTGTGTGTGTGTGTGTGTGTGTGTGTGTGTGTGTGTGTGTGTGTGTGTGTGTGTGTGTGTGTGTGTGTGTGTGTGTGTGTGTGTGTGTGTGTGTGTGTGTGTGTGTGTGTGTGTGTGTGTGTGTGTGTGTGTGTGTGTGTGTGTGTGTGTGTGTGTGTGTGTGTGTGTGTGTGTGCTCACTCGGGTACCACGCTGTGGGGGCCTCGCCGTAACGGCCGTAACGGCGCCCCGAGCTCGGCTGCCCCTCCCCACTCACGGCATCGGCGGTCGGCGGAAGGGCTCACGCGCGGGCCATGGGGGCCGCCATTGCCGCGGCCTGCGGAGGCAGCAGGGGGCGCTGCTGGGCGGCGCCGCGAGCGGCTGAGGGGCGGGTGTCGGGGCGGTGGCGCTGGGCCGCCGGGGGTGTTTAAACACGGGGGAACGGGGTGAAGGTTCCTCTTTCCGCTCCTCGGGGGCACGGCTGGGTTTGTCCTCGGTCTGTGCCTCGCCCTCTTCGCCGGGGGTGGCGGGTGCCCTGCAGCCGTGCCCTCGGCCCGGGGGGGTGGATTGGGGGAGGCCTGTGGAGAGACGGCTGGGGTTCGCAGGGCACTGCCGGGCCAAAGCGCAGGCCGCCCTGAAACCCGAATCCCGTTGGCTCGGTACCAATGATCCAGACCGCTCCTGAACTCCCTGTCTTCTTGTGAGACCTGCACTCTTCTGTGGCGCTTCGTTATTTTTTCAGGCCAAGCCCCAAACCAAGGGACACCGTAAAAACACCCTTATGCATTAAAAAACCCCTGAAAAGGCTGACAGAACTTCTGTAATCATCTTTCCAGCAATCCCCGAAGAAAACTCTGCATCTAATCTGACTATCTTGATTCGATACAAAGATACGCATGTTTAACTTAATTACTGCAGCCTTTAGCTTGTATTTTTCATTCTAAATTTATCCCTTGTCACGGTTACCACCCAAGCTCATGACCCTGTCGGAGTTTATTTAAGTGAAGCCGTCCAGAGCTGTCACTGAGCTCAGCACTCAGCATTGTGGCGTTCATGAAGGGTGCATGAGCATGGCTGCATTACAGGATCCGGAGCCTCGGCTCGCAGTTTTGATTCATCTGAAATGAAACGATGACTGGACTAATGATTTCAGAGTCTGCTCCGCTGCTCGCTCTTACTGCATCGTACCTGCTTTGATACTTACTGTATGTGCTTCCTGCCTGAGGAGTTGAATCAGGCATTCTTAGGGATGGTGCTGAGCCAGTTTGTTCCCTTATCCAATTAGTTTCCAGCTTCTTTACACTTTCTGGCTTACCATTGTGATTTAGTGGAATATTATCTCCTGTTGAGTGATCCCAAATAAAATGGTTTCTTCCCACGGAGGGCTTCTAGTGGTTGCCCGTCAGCTCCTACTGTCAGAATGATGATTATTTTGCATTGCTTAGTTGTTCCTGACAAAATAATTCAGGAGTGGGAGGTCGCTAGGTTGTAGCTGAAGTTAATACATCTGCTTTCTAGGGTTTGTCACACTTATAGGACCATGCAAGTTGTGAGCAGGGAGAAACATGGCATGGAAAGACAATCAGCAGAACAACATGATGTGCAGATACCACCAAAAGCCAGAAAATGAGAACTGCAGGTCAAAAAAGGGTGCGGGTAGCGCAGCCTAGTGGGAAGTCTTCCCAGGATCCTAAGAAGCCCTGTTAAGAGACTGTTTTGTATGCAAAGCTATGGGATTTTTAACCTCTCTTCTGCCTCTCCACTAACATCCCTTCTTTGTGCAAATCGGTTGCCTTTACCTTCAGGGGTGGTCTGACTCCTACATATCTAATTACTCTCTGGAAAATCTATTTTATATGTTTCAAACCTGAAGAAGCGTTTTGTGCCAAAAGCTTGCCTACAGTTCCCAGCTATGCCTGTGTCGGCCTAACAGGCCTGCAGTCCTTCTCCTTGTAATTTTGCAATGGTGAAAGCTGTACGATATCATTCCAATTTTGGTGAAGTTTTATTGGTATTGAAAGGTACTTGTTATTTCTCTCTCTGCTGTTTCCATAAGGAAACAGACTGCGTAAGACATTGATACACCAGTAGAGCCATATTCATGCTGGGGGCTATTTGCTGCTGCTTCTTTCGAGGCTGGCATTACCACTTGCCCACTGTCCCCACCCTGGGGACCCCAGCTTCTCTTGCCATGCTGGCCACTCCTCTCACGGCCACAAATGGCTCCTCCAGAGCCCATGCCTTTTTCCACATCTGGAGGAACCGCTCCCCCCACCCACCCAATCTTGACCAGGTCTGGAGTTCAGTTAAATGTTTTCTAGCCACCCAAATAAATAAACAAACCTATGGCAGAGTGAGCTGGAGGCTGTATACAGGGATCACAAATAGTATACCAGTAGTTACCTCACTGGTGTAAGCTAACCTAACTCCACGGTGTGGTAGAAAGAGTCGGTTGTGCCCTCCTGTTTGGCTGTGTGTTGCCACTCCCACCTGGTTTTGGGAGCTGATCCATCTGGAAAGGAAGGCTCTCTCCATTTTTTTACAAGGTTAATTATAAGATCGTACAGGTCCCACATCCTGTAGAACACGTGGCTGTACAAATGAGAGCGCTGTTACTGAATCCAAAGGCTCTGAGTTACATCTGCCTCTGATCACTCCCATATGCATTCTTTCATATGTTCTGCTATTCGTTATGGTTTCCTATCATGTGCTAATTGGTTCATTACTTTATGCTAAGCATACGGTCATGTGCTAGTCATTAGCAGTCCCATATGTTTAACTCATGCTGTATATCTTTAAATGCCGTATCTCCTGGTCTGCCAGTCCTCCTTTATGCAATACCACACGTATGTGGCAGACCTTCATACGTGCTTCGATGGACTTAAAACTTCCTGCTTGTTAGTCTTGTATGTAATTCTTCAGTTACTTTCTGGAGCTTCTCCTTATTGCAGTTGTGCAACAACTGTAATTAGAGCTGCTGATACGTAGATCTGTGCTTTAGCCTGTGGTACTACAGTGTGTTTCAGAGGCGAAGGACAGAATTTTGAAACATCCCGTGACATATTTGAAACATCCAACATAGTAATGTCAGTATAAACCCCATGTTCAGATGAAGTTACGGTAGACAACAGAAGTTTTGCACGAGTTAAAAATCCATAACTGGCTCAGAAAATGTGACTCTGGAAAAGCAGATGTAGCTGGGAGGAGGCCAACTCAGAAGACTTCTGAAGTCTTCCTGGTGAGGAAGTTAAGTGGTCAGAAGAAATGAGTGGGAAAAGATGGAAAGAAGGGTGTATCACTCTTAGAATCCTAACCTGCATAATTTCAGAATAAAGAATTTAAGGAATCTAGAGCTGCATTGAATTTTTAACTTTTATAGGAAGGAGACAGACTGCCTATGGTTACTGCATACACATAGCATGCCCCAAGATTTGCCAGAAACAGGCTGAATTGAACACACTTGGATGCAAAAAAAAAGTTACTGCTTTCCCCAGATTTATTTCTACTTGAGGTGTGAGGTGAATGAGTTGTACCTCTGGTCGCCATGTGACACAGTTTTAGGCATTATCATAGTGCGTGAATGCCTGACGTCAGCTTGGTATAGAATGTTCAGTGGAATTCAGACCATCCTCAGTTCATACACCGCTTATTGCAGGAGCTACTGACCTGGAGTTAAATAGCAGCACCCTCCCAGGCTTTAATCTTCCGAGCCCCGAACGAAGCAGCTGCAGGTCCTGTCGCATGTAGATAAGAAACGACAAACAGAGGCTGGGAGTAGGATCTGGGTAAAAAGTGGCTCTCCAAGGAAAAGCTAGTGCTTAAGCACGGTATGTTGTGGGCTGGGAAGCAATCCCTGTAGGAAGGATGATAAACAGTCTTGAGTAAAAGCTTGTGTAACACCTGGCCTGGTCTGTCCTTGTGGCTGCTTTTTGTACGCTGCCTGCTTGGGGGAAGCCAGGCACAGAATAATTTCTTTTCCGCTTGGCGCTGCTGAAACTCCCAATTTCTTGAGCACGGATTCAGCCTGCAGCGTAAACCCTACAGATACAGTTGGGCGTAGCTGGGCTCTGGGTAGTGCCTGGCTGGCGTGACTGCGGTGTGGGCTAAACCTGGATCTTGCATAGGTCCCCAGGGCAGTGTAAGCCCATTGCTAGCCATGTGCAGCTTTCTTCTTGTTTTCTAGGCGAAAGCGCCCAGCCTCAGTGCCCGTACCAGCTTTTCTGCTGGTGCAGCTGCTTCTGGCTATAGCCCGCCCCTATAGTATCCTTATTGGATTCTTGGCCAAGGGGGTGTTGCTGCAATGATAGCAGCAGGGCGAGTGAGTGCTGTGTGGATATGCCGGAGCTGTAGAGTGTTGTATAAGAAGGAGCTGCAGGGAGCGGAGGGGAATTAAACAGGATCACATTTCTCCTCTGTGAGCGGAAGAGGTTAGTGACTATTACTTAATCCCTGCTAAGTGTGTTTAGGATTTGGAAGCACCGCTTTCGTCTTCTGACCCCCTTCCACCCTTCCCAAGATTGCTTGCCACCAGTGTTTCCCCCTGGGTTGTGAAGGAGTGGGGGAGTCCTGCAGTGACAGTTGTCCTAGCTGCTCTGAAGACACCCACCACCCTGGAGGGGACAGGCCAGAACTTGGGAAGAGGGGGGAACAGAGAGAAAGAAAAAGATAAAAGCACTTTGGAAAAATGTCCAAGGTGCAGTGAAGCAAAGTATTAGCTCATAAATGGTGTGGAAGTAGCCAAGTAGCATCATTTGGTGGCCAGAGCACTGCATGCTGAGAGTGCAGCAGGGCATTCAAAACCTTTCCTACAGAGTGTCTTCAGGGCTTGCTTTCAGAACTCCTGAGCTCCCTTCAAATCCTGTTAAAATCCATGTTTACTGCGGGTGTTTGACACCCCCTTCTGAAACAACAGACTGTTAACCCTACTGTACCTCAGTTTACCCATGTGTAAAATGGAGATGAGAGTATTTTCCTTTTGGAAAGGAATGTGGTAGGGGCCACATTCTGGTCAGCCTTTGGTGAGAGAAAGGTGATTCTTACGTTCTCAGATACAGAACAGAATCCACGTGTAAAACATATTGACCCTGTATTAAAAATTGCTTTATGCTCTAGTCACAGCTACCACCAATGTCTATCTTGAAAAAAAAAAAAAAGCATCAAGACTCAGTCCACGCACAGAGAAAAGGCAGTCTCAGCCTTTGTACGTCTCCTGGCATCGCGCTGAACTCCTGTGTTGGAGATTGTTCAAAAAAACCCAAGCTAGTGTTAATTAGGGCAACAGTTTATTGAACTGATTTTATGTGAAAAAATTTTTATCAAACTCCTTGCACTGGTTTGCCAAATTAATTTTCCTGGAATGAGGACCGTTGTTCAGCTGTTGGTTCTCTGATTACAGATGCGAACACAGAATGACGCTGTGCCAAAAATCAGTAACAAATTCTTTGAGCCTCTTTCTGTCGTTTGTGTCGATAAATGGGAGTATAAATCCAACTTTTAAGTTTCATCTTCACAAAATAGCAATAGGTAAATATTTAAAATTGTTTTCAGCACCTATAAGAAAGCCTTAATTAAAGTCTTACTAAAAGCTATCATCACAAGCAGTGCACACAACTTAGATATCCAGTAATTGATAGTAAAATATTAATGATTTATATGATTCTTACTGTTGGATCAGGGAACTGCCCTTATGCTGGAGGGCTGATGATTCTGGACTTGTCTTCCTGAGTTTACATGCACAAGGTCAACACATTTTTTTTTCTAATACCAAGCTCACAGTTTCTTTAGACAGTGAATTGAGTTACTGTTTTTGAGCAACTGGAGTTTAAGTCAATGTGTTATCATTAAAAGGAATGGTAAAACTTATTTTGTATAGCTAAAAAGAAAAATCAATCTTCGTAGTTTTCAACTTCTTATTTTTAGTGTTCTCATTATTTTCCAAATTGTTGTGCTAACTTGATGTTTCAGTGCCTGCTCCTCCCCAACCCACCCCACCCCCGCAACAACCCTGAAAGACCACCACGTTCAGGTCTGAGAGACTTCATTTTAAATGTCAGAGCCATACTTTTTTTTTAATGAAGAACATCTGCTGTATCCACAGACTTCAGAAACTAAGCTCAGCAGATGAGAACAGGATGAGAAAAGGGCCACTTTGATCTCTGCACTAAAAATGAACCGTCCTTGTCAAAGAACGTGAAGGTAAATGGTTAAATTAACTGACCAGTTTTCGAATGAAAATGGGAATCACTTGCCATCTTACACTTTGGTGTCAGGACTCCAGTAAGATGCAGGGGTGGAATGCTCACTGGCATTTTTGCCTTTAATGATGACTCTGAAGTCAGCTCAGTTTCATACGGCTTGTAGAGAGGCACTGTATGTTGTGAAGATTTGTTGTAGGAAGAGGCTTCATTGGGTGTTTTCCATTACTACTGGTATGGTCCATTGAAGCTCTGTCTGTGCTGCCATCCTTGGCGAGTGAGCAGCAGTCAAACAACAGGAGATAAAAACAAACCAATGCTGGAAAGAAGTGGAGAAATGAACAGACAGAGCTTGGATAGATGTGATAAAGCAGTGTTTGCAGTGGGAGAATAACTCCCCAGGAAAGGAGTTCCTGTGTTTGACACAGCGGTACAGCAACATCAGCATATGCGGGACTGGGGATAACTTGTCCACCTCTAATTTTCAGGCAACCGTAGATCTTTCTGAAGCTTTCGGGTAGTGCTCAGTGTAGTAAAAGAACTTACATTATGCTTGTACTGCAGTTTATTGAGCGAGGTGTCAAAAGGCTACTTCACTGTGAGGGGAGGGAATGGGACTTTGGGAAGAAAAACAGTCTGAAAGCCAAGGCGCTTAGTGGCTTAATCCTGTAGTTAAAAAAAAACAAACCCGAATGTATACATGCCCTGTTGTAACTTAGTAGAACAAAGGTTGCTTGAGGGCCTGTCCCTCTCCTCTGGAGCTCGCCTTGAACGGTGGAAAGCGTTCTCACGCATGTAAGGCCGAACTGTTGGGCGTACATCTTGAAACTTTATAAAAGAAGTGCAATTGTAATAAAACTGTAATAAAATTATAAATATACACTTGATCTGTTTCTTCTCTGTTAACCAAAAAGAGCTTTGGCTTTTTTTTTTTCACTGAACTTGAGCGTTCCCTAGATTAATGTTTGCAACCCACACAGAGCTCTACTGTGCTAATTAGAAAGTATTACAGAAAACACACCTAACTGGAAAGATAATGAAATGCTTTGCTAATCCTGTTATTCCAGATGAGTGCAATCCACCACTTTAGCAACATGAGTTCAACAGTTAGCATAAAAGAAGTGTCTCCTTTTTTTTTTTCTTCTGTCTTCTCAGTATAGCATCATAAACCAGTTAGATCCTGCTTGGGGCAACTAGAGTTCTTATTATATTATAGTAACTATCCTAAATGCTAAATTAAAGGCTGGACTACACTGGCTAATAAAGCAAGCCATTCTTATGGCTCAAATAATGTTACTCTGTTTATTAGCTTTCCATCTTAGTGAAATGTGTAAGCAGAAAGGAATCTTTATCGTCTTGTCGCTCCCTTTGTTCCATGAATGAGAGGAGAGGAAAGCTACCAGAAAGTATACGGAATTATTAAATAATCCCATAATCCCTAAATAAGAGAAAGAAGTGGTTCAGGATGTGAGGGGGAGAGTTGAGAACACAGTCATTCTAGTTGAAACGCCATGGATGTTTTTTAGCTATGCTAGAAGCTCTGACGCTTTGTGAGCCCTTCTGTTGCTAGGGCGAGCAACCCTCAGTATTTACTGTGTTTTGCAGGCCCCGACACAGATTAGCAACAGAAGACTGATTCACGTCTGTTACTTGGTGATGAATTTAGAGATGGCTTGCTTGTACTTGTCTTTGGAGTAATTTGCTGATTTTCCTTGGGCATAGAACAATTGTGCGCAGCTGGGAGTGGGATCACCATGTGTTTGTATAGATCTCTCTGCTCTTAGTCTTAATGACAGATACAAATATATGAAGGACTGAGATTTTTTTTGTCCCCATTAAATGAGATTCATAAAATTTGAGCGGAGAAGGCATATTAACTCCTGACTTCTGTCTTCTTCCAAAGCTATGATTCTCTAGTGGCAAAAATCTGTGACGAGCTTGCAGGAAAGGATGAAGATAGATTCTGTACTGGTGACAATTCACTGTTAAGTGACGAGGCTATAAACTGGAGTGGTACACTTCTGACTTTGGAGGTGACCATGGGCTTCAGCCGCTTTCAGTCTTGGTGTGGAATGTAAGACAGAGCAGGCTTGTTTTTTACGTAAGTATGGAGTACTTGAATTTGCAGTCCGAGTCATCTGGAGTGCAGTACCTGTTAGAAAGAGCCCCGAGATTTCTTAGGTTCGTCATCCACAAGTCAGGATAACCAGTACCGGTGGCTGCTGGAAATGTTTGCTTTGGGAAGCATGTTTTTCATTTGAACTTCGTAATCTTCTCAAACGGCACCAGCTGAGCAAAACTTCGATTTTGAAATCCTTTTTACATTTACTTGCTTGCATAGTAAAGTGGAATAGNGGCTGCTGGAAATGTTTGCTTTGGGAAGCATGTTTTTCATTTGAACTTCGTAATCTTCTCAAACGGCACCAGCTGAGCAAAACTTCGATTTTGAAATCCTTTTTACATTTACTTGCTTGCATAGTAAAGCGGAATAGCTGTCCTTGCATTTAGCCCAGTATTTAGAAAGGTAAGACATGCTGTCTGTTCTCATATGCCTGGCATCTGTAATGAGGCCTTAAGACTAAGGGCGGTTGAATAAATCTTTTCAGAATAAACAGCTCATTTGCCTTACTCTGCTTATTGCTTAAGAATAACAGTATTCTGACAGGTGTTTCCAGCCCAGTCCTTACTGGATAGGTCCTGGTGACAACCAGCCTGATCTAGTAATATTTGCAATATAGACACAATGAAAATGCAGCAAAAGAACCATAAAAATATCTGTACTATATGATATAATAAATGAGGCTTAAAGTGGCTGGGTGGCAGGTGGTCCTCTGTTTTAGGGGAGAGAAGAGCTTCACATCCTTTTATCTCTTGCTCTCTGAGAAGGGAATGTGGCGACGTAATTCCCTGGCTACTCTGAGCCCAGTTCTTCTTTTAAGACTCGGCTGGAAAGGTGCTGCTTTCTCAAGAGGGCAGAAGTGGAGAACACAGTCTTTATTCCCTGCCGTCTCTGAAGAAGGCCTAATTTTGCACCAGGGAAATGCATGATATTTTTTTTTTTCTTCAAATGCAAGGTCAGCAGTTTTCTTATGTTCATGTACTCAGGTTGAAAGAGCACCTTTCTGAAAACCTGCTGATACACGGCCGTTTCCCACCATCCCTGTCAATTGGCTGGTACCTTCCCAGCATCAAATGTCCTGTAATATCAGAAACACAATGTTCCTGTTTTTAAAACATGGGAGGAGGAGTCCTCCTATCCTAGATGCTGCTAAGTTACCAACTCCTAAGGAAGCATGAAGGTGCTGATAACCCCGGAGATCAAGTTTCTTTTGGTTAAATGACTACTAAATGAGGCTTCAGCTCCTCGTCTTTTTCCTTTGGGATCTCATACTGCCATGCTGAGAGAGATGGCCTTTTTCATTGTTGTGGATGGCAGGGTGGAAGGTAGTTTGTTGCCAATTGAGATTTTACACAACTTTGAGGTAGCAGCAATTTAGGATTTATTACTAGGTAAGTCGCAGAATTAGATTGCATGGTATTTAATGACACTTGATTATCAGCCAGTTAACAGTGATTTAACAGAAGTTATTATAATCAAACAGTGTCTTAGTTAAAGATTCGAGAATGGCAAGGTTCACATAAGACTTACGACAGTTTCTTAAGTCAGGTTACACACACGCTCACACAAATACAGAGGTTCACCTGTAATTTAGATTTTCTCCTGTGTATATTGTAGTGAATTACTGGTACCAAATGATCTTTAAACTTCGCAAAATCCAATTATAGTGAGTTACTCACTTTTCTCTTTTGTTGGCATTTATCAGCAGATGGTCTTTGAACCCTTCTTCATTGGCAGCTATCAGTGGACACTGATACTCACTGATATTCATGTGAGGTTCACATCTGTTCTGTGAACCTCACGAAATCTACCCTGAGAGGCGTCCTGGCTCAGGGGGAAATACTGGGTCACAGCCCGCTGTGGTCATGGCCAGAGAGCTCAAACGGTCACACTCAGGATCACTATTTATAGGATCGTGAGATGATTGACTTTGGTCAGTACGTTTTTTTTTTTTTTAGTTTTGGACGCAACTTGTGTTAGGTGATTCTGGTATCTCAGCAACTCTACAGTTCCAGTACTTTCCAGATTGTACAGTTCTGGTACCTACCAGATCGGGCTATGATGCAGGCAGCAGGAGTTTCATGTACGGTCAGGGTGTGCCTGATCATCCCAAGTCACTGCACTTGTAACCAAAACAAGAACACAATGTTGGCTTATCCTGAGGTCACAAAGTGGCCCGCAGAATGGCTGCAGCACCACATTCATCAAGAGAATCATCATGAGCAGGGAGAGCTGATGCAGTTGCCAAGTCACTCTCCAGCATATTTGGAAAGTCGTGGCAATCGGGCAAAGTCCCCAGTGACTGGAAAAAGGGAAACATCACACTCATGGCAGGAGGATTGGACTAGATGATCTTTAAAGGTCCCTTCCAGCCCAAACCATTCTGTCATTCTAACAAAAATAAGTTAAAAGTACAGTTCTTTACAGTGTGCTCATTATTATTGTTTTTGATTTCCAGCTTCTACATCACCTTATTTTTGCTTATATGCCTGTCTGGAATAAACTTTCCTAGTCCAGATGGCAGAACTAAAATCCGTGTGGTCAGGAGGAAAAACCATCCAGCCTGAAAACAAATGTAGTCAAATGGCTTGTGACCTGTGACTGTGGCTCACAAGCTGTTTGGCCACACTATTAACGGCCTTTCTCCAACTCAGTTTAATCCTAACCAGAGCCAATGGATCCAAGTGGACTCGGAGGACGGATCGTTGCAGACCATTGTCAGTTATGTGTTCTGAGCTGCTGAGGCTACATTGCTGCCTTTGTCTATGCAAGTCTGACCATGGGTGGGAAGAACAGAGATTTATTGTCTGGTAGCTAAGGCAGGCATCTATAAAACAGTGACAACAAATATCCATGTGTAGTGTTTGTGTTTATGATACTAATGTAGGATGCCTTGTGTTTTCCATTTCTAATGATAAAAAAAAAAAGAGATGTCTGATATGTCTGAAACCCGGTTTGTAGAGAGGCTGCAGTCATGCCTGAGATGTGAACGACTTAAATAATAGAAATTAGTCTTACACAGTGAGTTCCTTTCCCAGAACCTCAAAATGCTTTGTTGAGTTGTGCTAGCAGAAGGTAAGGAGGAAAGAAGAGATTTAGACTTGAGATTTTAAAAAGCTTCAAGGCCGACTAAAGTAATGAGCAGGATGGCTGTTACCTTTTGAAATATCTTTAATGTTACCATTGGTAAAATAGGATGGTGGTGGTTCAGTATGGCCACTCTCTTTAGAACTCAGTGACCTCTTTGGTCACTTAAAGGAATGGTGCGGTTAAGGGCATGAACTTGAGGAGGGGACAGAGCACACACTTACCTTATAGGAGTAACTGTTAAATCATTTCACCAAAATATTACAGAAAAGATCCAGTGGAATCAGTATTGTCTGCTCCTGAACCTTTGCAGTAGCTGTTTTAGTTGTTGCAAAGTTAGGCGCTTGTGCCGATCCTGAGTTTGTTCAGCCAATAAATAAAATACTGGTCCACATTAAGTAGATCCATTTGACAGAGGAAATTAGAAGAGTGATACTTAGTTGTTTTGTCCTGATTACGTGGCCATGCTGGTTCTGAATAGGTTGTGTATTTAAAATACTCCTCTGAGCAGGCATTCAGCTTCACTAAAACCTTCACACTCTACATCTTTGAAGGCAGGTTATGAGGAGTAAAGGTTTTTTTAAAGCCTATTCACCAATTATTATTATTGTTACAGATTTTGGAGGGTGTAATGAGTTTTGTAGGCCCTGCCAGCAGCTTCATCAAGCTCAAAGCAATGAGATTTAATAAAGCATGTAGAACATACGGTGCCCCTAATACACTGGCACAATCCATCCTTTGTTCTCTGCAGCTGATGTTACTGCATAGATCCCACCATCAGGTCAGGTCATCATTTTTAATGAGTTTTGTATTCATTACACATCCATGTGCAAGATGGGAGTACATGATCTCAGAGTTGCAATATGTATTCATTTTTCTTTAGACTTGTTTTTAGTATTAGTAGTTGTTTGAGTGGCTTGAACCAAGTAGGATCTTCTGCTTTGCTTGCAGTTGGATCCAAATCAATGGATGCTTTTTAGGTCCTTTCGGAGACTTTTTGGAATACTAAATCTGGTGATGGTGGATCTGTAAAGCGGTAGAGGTTGCAAGTAAGAACCATTTTGTAGGTCATTCTTCTGTTTTTTTTGTCAAGCCTGAGTGTGTGAGGCTCCAGGTTGGCATAACTGAAGGTTCAGGTTTAGGCACGCTCAGAGCTGTCTGACTGTACGGGCAAATCAAAACTAGTGGGTAATGTATCAATTTTCTTGGCACATAAAACTACATCTCCGCTTGTGGAAATCACAGGATTTGATGGGCATAGACCTAGGAGCTGGAAGGGGAGACGTGGAGTTTGCTTTTGCAGTGTGTCTGGTTATACACAAAGCATTGTTCTTCCTAAAACTTTGCACGGGACCTAATGTGCCGTTGCAGTACTGTGGGAAATACGCTTTNAGACCTAGGAGCTGGAAGGGGAGACGTGGAGTTTGCTTTTGCAGTGTGTCTGGTTATACACAAAGCATTGTTCTTCCTAAAACTTTGCACGGGACATAATGTGCCGTTGAAGTACTGTGGGAAATACGCTTTTACAACATTCCTGTAACCTTTTTAATTTTTTTTTTTATTAACTTTCTTATCAGTATGATTTAAGCAGGATACCAAATGCCAGATCCGGTGACTGATATTTTGGTAAAGGTGGTTTTGGTTTCTTGGGACAGATGGGTAGCATGTCAGGACTACTTGACTGCGAAATCACATTGAATTGCAGACTAAGTCTTCATGAGAGAGCAGGCTAGAGGCTGGCCTGTATGATTCTTGAGCTGTGATGCCCAACAACATGAAAAATTCTGAGGTCTGAAGTTAGGAGGAATTTGAGTAACCTCAGTTGTTAATCTTCATTCAGGAGCTATTTTTTGGCCTACTCTCAAGCAATTGCTGCCATTGGTAGATTTCCAAAAATTTAGTGGGAATGGAGAGCATCCATTGTATTTTTCAGGCCCTACTGAGAAGTGGTAGACTGATAAAATGACAGATGTTTTAGCCATTGCATGCATAATTTTTAAGATTACAACGTTATGCAAAACTTTATCTATTTCCCAAGTATCTTAATCTAGTTATTAAGAAAACTTTGTCACTCTCAATTTATTTTAGAAGAGTGAAAACATTTTTGCCGGGGTAGGGGAACAGGAAGTCAGCTAAAAAAAATACACTCATCTGACCAGCTACAGTTTATGTGTATATTGTTTGCTATGAAGGCAGGCCCAGGTGTGACAACTTGACATCATGCTAACGATGGAGGCAAAGGGTCTCACCAGCTGTGGTAAGCAGTATCTTTATGGTGACTGCAGCATGTAGCGGGAATGCGTTTTTTGTTTTGGAAATTCTCAAAATAGGTCAGCCTGTCATGAAGTGACCTTTAGTGGACCGGAAGATGGGTATCATCTATTGGGTCGAATCCATAAAGATATTAAAAGACCATACGTGTGGCTGAATATGTGTTTTGTTCTTATGCCTACTAATGTTACAGTAAACAGCAAAAGCTCTTATTTCTTAATGTGTTTGTTGGAGTATTCTCATTGATGTCAATGGGGTTACTTGCGATTAAAGCTAAGCATGCATATAATTCCTTGTACAGTTCAGTTTTCAGATTAATTTAACAGCAAGAGAAAGGAAAGAAAAAAGATATTTTTGTGTCATGCATCATATGGCATTGTTTTATGTAGATATTGCAATACAAACCTTAGTTATAGCCACCTTTTCTGAATATCTGACCTGTGTGGGATTTCTTGCTGTGGAGAGGTTGTACCTACTTCTTATGTTACACTTACCGGTAGGTCTGAGAGCGCTTTACAGAAGAGAGAGATTTCCCCTGCTCTGGAACTGGGAGGACTGGCAGGGAAAGGGGATGTGATTTGCTTGTCACCCAGTAAACTTCTGGGAGAACGTAGGAATACAGCCTGTGGAAACACAGCTTCCTTGCTTCTGTCCAGCCCACCTCTGCGCTCCTGACACCCTCTGAAGAAGAAAATGCTTATAGAAAGGACTGCGGTAACTGGCAGGCAAATTCAGGGGCAGATGTAGTAATTAAGAAAATACTTCAGAACACTCTTCTTTAACTGTCCATCGTCATTTTCATTTGTATCACAGCAAAGGCTTGGAAGTCACTCCTGGCATCGGAGTTTACCTGCAAAGCACTTATGAATCTATCAAGTGAGATGGAGAAGCCTCTTCTCTGGTAGGTAACAGGGAAAACAAAATGGGCAGCACAGGGAGGGAAGGGAACGTGCTGAGATCATTTGACGTGTCTCAGCTCTTTGCCCTGTCAGCTACACCTCTTGTGATTGGCTCCGAGTAAGTTTCCCCAAAAAACACAGGTAGGGATGAGTAGTCCTCCTGGGTTTTTTTAATGGAACATGAAAAACTCTTAAATTTTAAAAAGTGTGAGAGTCAGCGCAAAACAGCGGTGTCTTTGTATGAAATAATAGGTGCTTAAGCAGGGTCCCAGTGTTCAGCCGCTTAGCCATGCAGAGACTTTTCTCTGGTGGCTTTATGGCTCTGCAGGGAAGCCAGGGGACATGGTTCGCCATCCATAGGGACCTGGTAGTGTTCAACTCTGACAGCTTTAGTGTTTACATGAGTGTCAAGTCAAAAAAGTGGCGGAGGATGTGTTTCATGCCATTTTTTTCTTTGAGTTAACCTTGAGTAAAGCTAAAAATTGTATTGTTTTCTCCAGCCTGTATTCAGGCACAGACTGGTACTGTAGCAATAATGTTTGATCCCATGGAAAATTAGGATCTGTGAATTGCTGATAGCTCCATACCATAGCTCGTTCTCCTGAGTGCTCATCTAAAATTGGACTTTACTTCCAAAGTAATTGACATTGGCTTGTTAAAACACTCTTCTACCACCGCACACAAATTAACTTTCAAAAATGGTTATAACACATTAAAGCCTGAAATAAATTTTGGGGACTGTTTGTGGCTGTCTTTGCTTTAGTCACATACTAATTAGCTACACACAAGCAGCCTTTTGGTTAAAGAATAGCTGTAATGAGGCTGCAGTTAAGTGGGATTGTTTATTTACCCACCAGAAGTTTCACAAGACTGTAGTTCATTCCAGAGTAGTTCCTGGAAACTTAACATTAGAAGTAAGATTTTTTGTTTGGTTTTTAAAGGGATATTTTTACAAAATAAAAAGTGAAGCCCTTCATGTCTTCCTCTTATTCTATTTTTTTTTTTTTTTTGAAGTACCCAAAAATGGGCTCAGTTCTTTCCTGGATAGTTTCAATGTTAGCAGTGTAGGTAAATGTGTAGGTGTAGCCAAATGGAATTTGGTTCTCAGCTGTCACCTATAGAAATCAGTTGTCTCACGCAAAGCACTTACAACAGGCAAGGTCCACCATTTAAACTGGCCCCACAAATCATCGTTTTTCTTCCCAAAATTGAAACAATACAGATTATCCCAGGGTAGAGTTTCAAATAAAGTGAAGCAGACCAAGGACTTATCTTCTCTGCATATCTCTGGGACTCCCGCTCAGAAGTGTTACTTGCTTTGGTTTTTGCTCTTCAGACCAGCAACCAAATCTGAACCACAAAGGGTTTTACAGACTACAGACAGAGAAGGGCAACGGGACAAAATGATCTTTCCCACCTGTGCATGTACCTCACAGCACTTCTGAGTCAGTCCTACACAGGGTGAAATATGTCAAGCAGATCTTCAGATACTTCCGGTTTTATATTAGTTTTGTGAAATGTTTTTGCTGCAAGTATGGAGTTGCAGGCTGTGGAGAGTCAGCACTGCTGCGGACTCTGGAGTTAGTAGAGTTCAGTTGCAGAAGTATGTTATAATAAACGTTTTCCTGTCTGCTTAAGTATTAATGCTGGAGACAGCACATGTGTTACAAGTGCAGTCATTTATTATTAACCATCCACTGTATATAGTAAAGGTGCCTGTTTGGCAGCTGTAACAGAGCATCTGGCCATATCTCAATATAACTATATCAAATTCAGCTTTGGTAGCCAGCTGGAAAACCAGAATTTAATCAGAAAGCCTGCATGTGAATGTAAAATGATGCAGGTGTGTTGTTCAAATGGCATTTAAACGCCAGGAAGAAAAGCCCATTCTGGCTGTTCCGAAGGTACAGTGACAGTGGTGCCAGTCGGGATGAGAGACTGTTTTCTGCTGGCAAACCTCTGTGAGAGTTGGTGCCTCAAAGTGTAACTCACCTACCAGAGCCTGCGTGCCTGCCAGGAAACTGTGGCCTGGGTTGTGATAGCCGGAGAGATGGGTGTGAGAGATTGAGCAGTGCTGGGGAGGGTTGATGCTTAGAACTGTAAAAAACAGCTCTCAGGGAAAATGTGTGTTGTTGCTCTACAACTTCTACGTGCTGCTGTCTTCCTCTGAACTGTGGAGACTGTAAGTGGTCTTGGCAGGGTTTCGAAAAAATTACTCAGTCACTGTCATTTTATGTTCAATTAATGGTTTTGAAGAGCAGTAACAAAGGGACAGTGTTGGGAGTTGCCTTCTTGACTGTCTCTGCCTTGCAGAAGGACTTTACTTTTATCTCTAGGTTGCAGCAGAGGCAGAGCAGAACCACCTGCTCCAGTGTCTTGGCGTTCAAACAGTTATTTGCCTTCATTTCTGTTTTTCCTTTTTCTTTAAATTCTGCCTTTAGCTAAGATTAGTGAGGCCTGTATTGGGTCTACTTCCCTAAGGTACTTCAGCACATACAGAGGTTAAAGTGCATAAGTGATTTTCTGCAGAACACAGGATATTTATGCCTTTGAATAGGCTGCTACATTGGAACACTGGTGCAGTCCTTCCCTTCTAGAAACCAACACTAACAAAAGCCACACTGTTCAACTTCTGCTTTCTCAGCTCCAGGCAGATGCATCTTGTTATGAGCAGACAATATGAGAGTAAGATGTGGTGGCACAGGCTATATAACGTGGACCAGCACCCTTAGTACAGAATCTGCCAGGGCTCTGGGTATTTGAAGTCAGAGATGTAGGGATGGAAGGGACCTCAAGGTTTCAGCTTGTTGATTTTAGAGTGACTGCTGCTGTCTGTCTGGTGTTCCCTTAAAAACTTCTGTTGAAAGAAGGTGCTGCAACCCTCATCTCAGGGCTTTGCTGCTCTAACAGAGAAAACATTCTCTGTGATGTATAATCCACAAGAGTGCTGCGCAAGGAGCTCTGGACAACTTCATTGGTCCAGTCTGGCTTAAGTTAGGGGAAAATATTGCGTTGAGTCTGACAGCCTAAGAGGGGCGAGGCTGCCGCAGCTCCGCCCTCCCCGATCCAAGCAGTAGTGAGGCTGAAAACATATTCCCAGTCAGCACATGCACAGAGAGCCCATGTATACACCACTTATATACACATGTACATGGCTGGCCGCACAGATCACAAACAGACAGAGCACTCGTGCAAACACTGACAACGCCAGCAGCCATGTCCTGCTCCCCTCTGGCTGAGCAGGATAGAGGTCCGCTAGTGAGAATATCTGTCTCTATATGTACATACGTACAAGGTGGATCCCTCCAGCAGCTGGGCTCAGACACTTGGTCTGCCCTGCGGCTGCCTGTGAATCCCAGTCTCCCCAGTTGCTGGCCCCTGGCCATATGAGCCCCCCTTTACTCTTGGGAGCAGTGGGAGGTGGCTGCCAGGTGTGTGGGGATTGTATTCTGTATTTATAAGTGGCAGGAAGGAAATGACAACATATGTCATCGCTCAGGCTTGGTAGAGTTATAGATTTAATGTAAGCAGAGCTCTGACAGGTACAGAAGGGGGTGCTGGAGAGAGTGAAAATTGCCGAAGGATTACTGTGGGAATGAAATGGTTCAGCTGTTGAGTATGCAAGTGAACTAACCTTGACGGCAGCATTTTCAGATTAAGTACTCTTCTGCGAGATTTCTGCTACTCTTAAGGTACGTGTGGCAGTAAAATGGTAGTCACTTGAAGCAGCACGCTTAAAAAGACCAGGCTAGGAGCGCTTGAAGAAAGCATCCCACATCAGCGTTATGCTATTGCAGGTGGCACTCATTGCAAAATATTTTGATTCCTGATGCGAGTCACTAATTTGTACCTGCGGGAATGAGACTTTGCAGGGAGAATGCACGAGGCTTACTGAAATTCTCTATGTATCATGGGAGAAGGTGCTCATCCTGTATTGTGGAGATACGCCATGAAAAATTTTCTTGAAGGGGAGATAATTCTTAAGTTCTGGCTTTTATCTTGCCTCTGTACTCGCTTTGCGTGGCTTTCGTGATTTTGCACAAAACAGAGGTAAGTGTCCCTTCCCTAAGGCTTACCTCTGTGAGCATTAGGGCTTTTGAGATGTAGGGGCTGAAGTCACACAGTGATTGCACCAGGGAGGAACATACTTGCTATGTGACCAATCCCTTTGGGCATACTCCATTGCCTGTTTTGCTGCTGAATATTTCTGTTTTACAGCTAAATTTCGCAAGAATACTTGGGATGGTGGGACAGTGACGTATCCGTGTAGGATAAATGATCCTCCTCGGCTAGATGCCTTTCTTGGGTCTGCCTGCGTGTCGTGCAGGGCTCATCCTCTCTCGCTAAGAGGAGCTGCTTGTGCTGGCTGACAGTGGGAAAGAGCTCCTGCACCAGCTGCACCAGTCTGCAACTGCCATGCCTCCCATCCCGGGTCAAGGGCGGACCCTTTGTGGGGCTCCCAGGGCTGAGTGTGACCAGGCCAGGGTGGTTGCTGCTGGGCAGCGCAAGGCACTCCTCAGTCACAAGCCGTGAGCGTGAAGGACATCCTTTTCTAATTTTCTCACCAGCCCCTTTCCTTTTACATAGCCAGTTAGGAGAGGGTGGAGAAAATTGCTTTTGGATGCTGGCTGATGTACTGTTGTATTGCTGTTGTATTGATGTATTGTATTGATGTATTGATGTATTGTTGTATCGATGTTGTTGTATTGATGTATTGCTTACTGTCCAGTCTTTCAGTACGACAGGAGCCAAAGTTCAGCGGCCTTGAAAATGCCTCTGAATATTTTTTGTCAAAGATTTAACTGAGGTCACCTATCTTAAGAAAAAGCCATAGAAGGCAGGCACAGCAGTTTATGGTTTGGGCTTCCTCTTTCGCCTTTTTTGTACCTGGAAGATAACCGTAGCTGTTATCCTAGTGTAAAGGCTTGAAATAAGGAGTAAATTTTCATGTGTTCATCTGGACTCTCAGATGAGTATTCTCTATTCTGCTCTTACCTGGTTCGTGACAGTTCCACAAAACATCTCATTTACTTTTCTCCCTGAGCAGCTCCAGGATGTGTTGTGTGACCAACAGGGGGGTAGTAAAAAGCAGCAGCAGGGGTGCAGATGTAGTGATTTTTCTCTTAGCTACGCACATAAGCAAAGGTTCTGTCATGTGCATTCAGTAGCTGTCTTTCGGCGTGGATGTGGTATTATCCTGCAAACCCTTGACCTGGGCCGAATGGCTCGTTGCTATGGCAACAGGTTGCATAGTAACAGGTTTTGTTTCTAGGTTGAAATCATACTCCTTCTCTTAAATGTGCCGTTTGGGGAGGTTACGAATTGTTCATCAGATTAAACTAGGAAAGTTTTTTCAAAGGAGAGGCAAAAAAGTTGGTATTCTGGAACCCGAGCATCTGCTGAGGGATGTTCGCGGCAGTGCAAGAAGGTAGTCAGCTCCCCCACCTCCCCCACCTGCTCCACTTTGTTGAGGTGGAGGTCAGCAGCTCACCAGAAAAAAAAAAAAAAGCAATTCTTGGAAACAAGATGACTGTAGGAGCTTCAGGGGAATTTGTCTGCTGTGTGACTCCCACTCCCAGTCCTGCTAAGGGCAGTAGGCAAATATTAACAGCTTAACACTCTAGTAATGTTGAAAATTCCTGAAATAAAAGTAGCCCCCTGATCAGCTGCTCTCCAGCTGGGCCGCTTCTAAACCTCTGCTGACCTTGTCCTGATTCACTCTGGAGCCCTTTGTGAATCTAAATCTTGAAGAATTACAACCACGGACTTCAGCAGAGCAGCTTTTTGGCTTTTTGATGGCTCTGCTTGACAAGGTCCTATGGGAGTCTGCCGTGAGGGGCAGGGAGGCTGAGGGTGCTCTACGGGGACACCCTCCCCAGAGCAGAGGCAGGGCCCACTCCAGCATTCTGCAAGCAGAGCCAAGCATGGCAGAAAGCTGGCACAGATTGTCAGGGACCTCCTTACTGAGCTCAAACTCAAAAAGGAAGTGCACAAGATGGAAGGGGCTATCTAGGATGGACGTAGAGGCAGCGGTCAAGCTTGCAGGGTTGGAGCTGGGAAAGGCAAAGCTCAGATGGTGCTGGAATGAGCTATGGGAAGGGTTTCTCTGGGTACATTGGTAACACAAAGAAGGCTGATAAAATGTGAGCCTGCAGCTGGCTCATTGGGGCCAGGGCGAAGGAAATTAAAGTTACTTGATGGCTTTTATGGGGTTTTTGCCTTGGCTTTCTCTAGTAAGGTCTGTCCCCAGGCCTCCTGGGTTTCATAGTCTGGTAACAGAGTCTGTGGGAGTGTAGCATTACCCACAATAAAGGAAGATGATGATACAGCTCTTGAGCTAAATGGCGGAATAGCAGCCACTGGCACCAGACAAGGTACTTCAAAGGGTGCGCAGGGACCTGGCTGACGTCACCGCAAGGACACTTGGCAATCAGGGGAGGTTCCTGGTGGCTGGAAAAGGACAAATATTGTGCTCATCTTCAAGAAGGGAAAGTGTGACGGTCCTGGGAACTGCAGGCTGGTCAGCCTCACCTGAGTCCCTGGGAAGGTGATAGAGCAAATCCTCCTAGAAGCCACCTTCAAGCACACGAGTTCCAAGAAGGCATTTGTGACCAGCCAGTGTTGGATTTACCAAGGGCAAATTGTGCCTGACCAATCCTATTGCCTTTCATGGTGAGATGACTGGCCTTGTCGACAAGAGGAAGACACTGACTGACTTTTAGTTTGACTTTAGCAAGACCCTTGTGGTCTCCTGTAGTATTCTTATGGCCAAATTAGTGAGACGTGAACTGAACGAGCTACAAGGCGGGTGGAAAATTGGCTCAAAGATTGTGATCTGTGAGACAAAGTTCAAGCAACAACCGATTAACTAGTCCAACCACTTAGTGGCATCCCTCAGGCATTGGTACCAAGACCAATGCTGTTAAATGTCGTTTTTAATGACCTGGATGATGGGATGGAGTGCAGCTTCAGCAAGTCTGTGGATGAAATCAAAATTTGGGGGGTGGTCAGTACACCAGAGGAGCCTGGGCAGGCTGGAGAAGTGGCAGACAGGAATGTCATGAAGTTCAGCAAAGGCAAGTGTAGAGTCTCTTCTCCAGGGTGGAATGACCTTGTGCACCAGTACAGGCTGGGGACTGCCTGGCTGGAAAGCCATAAAGTGCCCTGTGAATGCTGGTGGATAAGTTACACCTCAGGCCACAGCGTGCTCTTCTGGCAAGTAAGGCCAACTGTGTCCTGGACTGCATTAGCAAGAACGTAGCCAACAGGACCTGGCTACACCTGTTTTGTGCACCCTGATACAAGAAATAAGAAGTTAAATACAAGAGCGAGTCTGATGGAGAGCAACCAAGATGGTTGGGGAGCTGGAGCAGATGATGAACGAATTGAGGCTGAGGGAACTGGGTTTGTCCAGCCTCCAGAAAAGAAGGGGAAAGTGGGGTATTATTGCTGCCTACAGCTTTCTGATGAGAGGGGCCACACTCCCTTGGGACATGGGCAGTGAAATGGCAAAAGACTACGCAGGAAACTCTGAGTAGATACGAGGAGGAAGTTCCTGCTTTAAGGGTGGTCAAACGCTGTAGTGGGAGCCATGGGAGGTTGCTGGATTCCCATGTGTGGGGGCAGTCAGAGCTCGGCATGGCGCTGGTGCAGCTGAGCGGGGTTTAGATTGGGCGACCTCCAGGGACTCCTTCCAGCCGAGATCATTTTGCAAGTCTCAGACTCTTTTTCTTTGGCCTTAGAGAAAAGCGAGTGTAACTGAGAGCCCAGCCCAGGACTCTCCGTGTGGGTGGAACTGAAAATGAGTGGTCTCTCTCAGCCCTATACGTCTCTCTTCCCTGGTGAGCAGTGTCATCACATTATACCTCAAATAGTTGGTAATGACATGTCACTGTAATCCCCCTAGAGAACTCTTCCAATATCACTCATGTCTTCTTTTATATTAAACACACTGCTGTCTGTTTTACCCTTGTACCCCCTGGGCACGTATAAAGTAAGCAGAGTTCAACACCCACAGGAATATATATATAGCCAGGAGCTTATGTATATATAGAAAAACAAAATTGAGACATGACATGTGATTGGAGAGGCGCTTTCTTTTATTATTTTTTTTTTCCTTTGTGCCAGTCGATGAAATTTCTTAGCAACTGTCAACCTCTAGCACTGTCAGAACAGTCACTCATGGCTGTGCTGCTGCACTGTGATCCCCTCAGCCAAGAGGCACAAGGAGGAGTGAAGTGGGGTTGTCCATTTATCCATTTGAGCCTCAAGAGGATTTGAAGGGTTGCAGACAGGTAGTGGAAGTGATTGAGAGAGTTCACTCAGGTGAAGGCATCAGCAGCGGCAGGAAGAACAGCGAAAGAAAAGCAGCAGAGTTTGAAGGGATGCTGTTGCAGGATGGAAGTAACGAAAAATGCAGAGGGGCTGACTTAGCTTGGTTTCTAGCCATTTTCCCCTTACATCTTAAAATTACTTTACAAAGTGTCGTTAGTCCTTGGGGTTGGGCAGCAGCGCAGGTTTGAAAAGTTACACCGGTTGCCCAGGGCTTCCGCAAATCGATGGTAAATCATAAAGCCGACAGGAGAATTTATTACCAGTGGCCCAGCAGCCGGGCCAACGAGTGCAATACCTGGCTCGTTCTCGGTGTGATGCAATTGTGGCAGGGATGTGCTTTTGGGAGATGTAAATCTTGAGGACATGCCTGCTTGTCATTAAAGAGATGGCAGAGCTTTATTCGTGCATGGAAATGTCAAGCAAGCGTCTTGATCAAATTATCAGGTGGTTGGTTACATCTTGACATTGTTGGATGTGCCAGCAGTTATGTGGGGGAAGAAAAGATGCTCTTTGCTTCCTGTCCCAAAGTATTCCAGCTATGCTGCTGTGCACTGTGAACGTCCGTGTGGCAGCCCAGGGCAGGCTGCGCTGCAGACGCTCAGGAAGTCAGCAGGGTTTATATAAAGCTCTGCTGGGTTTGCAGAACCTTTTGGCTCCTTTCCAGCATGGAAGTGGTGATATAAATAGAAGAATGTCTCACTTTTGAAGTCTACTTTCTATTCACGGAAAGGAAGAACTTTGTGCCGGAGCTATGATATAATAACTGTTAAATACAAGTCTCAAGACCAAGTCCTGTGACAGGCTGAACCGCTTGACCACATTTCAATGGGATGCAAGTGAGCTCAGTAGCCTATAGCATCACATCTCTGTTAGCTGGTTGCTGACATCTGAATAAGGTCTGGCTGTATGAAAGCAGAGTTCAAGAGTAATACATCCTCCCACCTCCCCTCCCAGCTGCTCCTCTACCCGCTGAAAGAAATTTTTTTTTTTTTTTGCCTTTGGTCAGATTAACAAAATGTTTGGGACCGTGGTGGTTGGCGCTGGAATTGCTGGCTTAGCACGAATCCGAGACTTGATGAATCCGATGCCTTCTAGCCCTTCTGAGCACCTGAAACTCTTTGGATTTGTATCCAGGTTAGAAATTTCATCTTAGCATGTTTAATGTTCAATGTTTCTTTCTTCCGGTGCATGTGCCTTTCCGTGTGGAGGACTGTTATTTGAGGGCGGCAGGTGATGGATGTCCAAAGTTTTATATTTCTCTTATAGTTAAGGCTGTCTGAAAAGGGAAAGTTTATGCAAATATGCCTGTCATTCTGAGTGGCAGTTAGGAAATGAGCACAGAAAGCTTTGCAAGAGGGAACAAATAGGTTAGCTGATTGAGATACCTTGCAGAAATTGCTAAAATAAAAACTGAGAGATATTCTTGTGGCGGGATCTGTGTGAGAAAAAGAAATGCAATTCCGTCTGACTGAAATTTTCTGTAAGTTTAGGATTGTACAGACAATAATTACACTAATGAGCTAATGTCTGGATGACATTTGTGGAAATGTTTAAAAACCAGAAGTTTTACAGAATTTCAAAAAAGTTTTTTTACAGAAACTTTTTATAAAGCTCCTAATACTGCAATTTCATCATAAAGTTCTTCTTTTTTTTTAAACTAGGTACTGAGGCTGTAGGTGTCTTCAAAGAAAATTCCATAATTTAGTACATACAGTAAGGCTCCTGCTTAGAGAGCAAGAGTTTTTCTCACTAGTTTGGAGCTCTGGAAATTTAGTGTATACCTCCCTCTGAGCGTTCCTGCTAGACTGTCTGCCCATAACAGTGGAGCATAAAGGTTTTAAATAGTTAGGCAGTACATGTGTGGATCTCAGACTTGAATGTATTTTTCCAGCTATATTTAAATCATGCAGTCAGGGTCGTTTGAGACTGAAAGGACCTGTTAAGTCATCCATTTTATCTCCCTGCCAAATACGCTCTGGGTTCCCTGATGCTTTTGCTGGTGCTATGGCTAGCCTTGAACAATACCAAAGATAGGGTTTCCATTACTTCTGTTGAGAAACAGTGCTGTTAAAGTGCATGGTTCACAGGCAGGCAGCTTGCTTGGATATGTTGCCTTGCTCTTTGCATCGCAGTCACACACAGACATTACCAGTCTTGGCTTTCAAGTCCTGCTTGTGGCCTACCCTCATGCCCTCTGTCACCTATCCTAACACCGTCAAGGTGTCTGCTCCAGTCTTTACTAATGCAAAGGGCTTTTGGGGGAGCGTGCGTGTCATTTTCAGGTGGAGATGTGCTCAGGGTGGTGGCCAGGAGAGCCTTCCCCTTAGCACTGACAATGGTGCGCGTGTTGCAGGTTAGGAGCCATCATAGTTGAGCATGTTCTTTGTCCCTCTCCTGCTTGTCTGTACTACTTCTAGTTGCATGTGACCTTGCCAACTCAAGTGCTTTTGCCGGTGTTTTCCAGCATGCTGGAGAGCAGCTCTCCCATGGCCGCACTGTCCTCTTTCAAGTCACTCTTAAAATGGCTCTTTTGTAGTGATGCTTATTAAAAAAAAAAAACCAACCCAAAAAACCACTTTAGACTTCAATAGCAGGGCAGTTTCTGTAGTGATATGACCACCTACACACTGGCCCATCTGCTTTGTTCTTTTGTGCACTCCACTTCTGTGTGTAAGTGCTCGTGCCCTTCCTGGGTCACAAGCTGCCTTTGTTCTACCCTTGTGGAACTCAGTGAGACGGCGGTCCGTGGGAACAATTTCTAAGTCCCGCTGCACAACATGCAGTTGGGAGGAATGGACTGTGATGGTTATACTCTGCATGTATTTATGCTAAATTTGTAGGAGAAGTTTTGGCAATATTAATGAGGCCAAGCAGATTAGCCTGGAAGATGCTCTAAGAAGCAAAGAGATACATGCAGCCTTCATCAGCACAGAGAACAGAAGCCATGAAGAAACCATCAGGTATTTTGAGGTTTTTTTGCCCCCTTTTCCTGCCCTTTCCCCTGTAATTGAGAAGCATAGAGGAGCTGTGTAAAGCTGTTGCAGGAGAGGATCTGGACACTGGAGGAGAGACTGCTAGACTAGAAGCCTGAAGTGAATGATAGGGAGTTCCCTAGAACACCCAATAAGCCTTGGAAGAGGGTAGAATTTAGGATGCCTTCATTTCTCAAGTAATTCAAGTTGCGTACCTCCAGGCCTGTGTTTGATGGACAGGCAGCTTAAAACAGGCTTCAAAGCCTTTCCTCACAGATTATATAGAGGAAGGGCACTCCAGTGCCCCACTCAGCCACTCAGGTGTCTGGAAATTAGAAATTGCAGTGCTCAAAACTGCAGCATTTTAGTGACTTGCTGTAGGTGAGCGAGGGAATTTTGTGGAAAAAGTAAAATTAAAGCCCAGCTCTCCTGATATTTAAATGGGCGATATAGCCACCACGCTGTCCTTTTATTGCCATTTATTTCTGCTACTCCGCGTTGTGCATTTCTCCGTATGGGGCTGACTGTGGGAGAGAGATGATTATGACGATATACTTTCTAAAGACTGATCTTGTATCCCTTCAGAATGTTTTTAGAAGCTGGGAAGCATGTCCTCGTTGAGTACCCCATGGCTTTGTCTGCTAAGGCAGCCCATGAACTCTGGGAGATGGCTGAGCAGAAAGGTAATGCATTTGTTCTCAAGGGTGTAAACGGTATTACCTGTTGGGTAGCTCCAAAGGCATCAAACTCAAAGGCAGGGTTTCAGTCTACTGTGAATTGTGATGTACAAGGTATACACCTGTCTCAGAGATCTGTCAATCTAGCATTTAAGACGTGTGCCAGTGGGGAAATAACAAACAAATGTCAACACTAAGAGTAAAGTGTGTTTGCCCTTGCAAAAGTGCTGGTCTCTACTTGTGACACTAAGAATGCAGTTAGAGAAGGAGACTTCTGTCGCAGTAATAGTAAAGCACCTAATGAGTGTAGCCCATGCTACACTGTTGGACTCGTGAGCCTCCCTGTCCCCTCTCTCACTGAAAATAAAACTGGAAACAGCTCCACAACCTTCTAGCATTTGTGATGTGCTGATTGCATACAGCTGCTCGTGGTATTATAGGCCACCAAGGCATCCCTGTCTGAAGGACAGCTTGTCTCTGAGCAAAATGTCTTTATTTCCGGAAAGCGTGTGGTCCCATCCCTGCGGTGCCAAGGGTCAGAAGCTGGCAGTTCAGCTGAGGCCAGTGGGGATGTATGGTGCTGCAAGGAAAAGAACAGTGCTGGGCAGGAGCAGAGCGCAAACCGTTTGGACAGACTGCACTATTTATACCACTGCTTCTTAAAAATTTCCTTTGTGACTTTTGTCCTAAAACACCGGAGGTATAGGATTTCTGCTTTGCTGTTTCCCTGTACCAACACCACTTACTGCCTTGTTGCTCGCCAAATGGCTTCCCATTGAGCAGAATTTATGCCTCTTCTCTTGAAGCAGCAGCAGTTACTGTCAGCAGCCTAAATTGACTCTCCTGGAAACCTTCCAGAAAAACACATATTGAATGAGGGCCACGTTCAATGTGTATTGGATAGCCTCTATTCCAAAGTAGCCCAATTAATTGCAATGGAGGGAGGTATTCCTTAACATATTGTTACAATCTGAGTCTGAGTATTACGCTNAACTCAAAGGCAGGGTTTCAGTCTACTGTGAATTGTGATGTACAAGGTATACACCTGTCTCAGAGATCTGTCAATCTAGCATTTAAGACGTGTGCCAGTGGGGAAATAACAAACAAATGTCAACACTAAGAGTAAAGTGTGTTTGCCCTTGCAAAAGTGCTGGTCTCTACTTGTGACACTAAGAATGCAGTTAGAGAAGGAGACTTCTGTCGCAGTAATAGTAAAGCACCTAATGAGTGTAGCCCATGCTACACTGTTGGACTCGTGAGCCTCCCTGTCCCCTCTCTCACTGAAAATAAAACTGGAAACAGCTCCACAACCTTCTAGCATTTGTGATGTGCTGATTGCATACAGCTGCTCGTGGTATTATAGGCCACCAAGGCATCCCTGTCTGAAGGACAGCTTGTCTCTGAGCAAAATGTCTTTATTTCCGGAAAGCGTGTGGTCCCATCCCTGCGGTGCCAAGGGTCAGAAGCTGGCAGTTCAGCTGAGGCCAGTGGGGATGTATGGTGCTGCAAGGAAAAGAACAGTGCTGGGCAGGAGCAGAGCGCAAACCGTTTGGACAGACTGCACTATTTATACCACTGCTTCTTAAAAATTTCCTTTGTGACTTTTGTCCTAAAACACCGGAGGTATAGGATTTCTGCTTTGCTGTTTCCCTGTACCAACACCACTTACTGCCTTGTTGCTCGCCAAATGGCTTCCCATTGAGCAGAATTTATGCCTCTTCTCTTGAAGCAGCAGCAGTTACTGTCAGCAGCCTAAATTGACTCTCCTGGAAACCTTCCAGAAAAACACATATTGAATGAGGGCCACGTTCAATGTGTATTGGATAGCCTCTATTCCAAAGTAGCCCAATTAATTGCAATGGAGGGAGGTATTCCTTAACATATTGTTACAATCTGAGTCTGAGTATTACGCTGGTTTTTCCCCCTCCTTTTTCTTTCCTACTACCCTGGGAGGAAAAATGCAGAACAAGAAAATGTGAGGGGAAAGAGGCCAAGATTTAATCTGCCTTTTACTTTGAAGGCTAATGTTTCAGCTTTAGTTGGGTATTGGATTTCATTACAGAGTTTCTGTTAAACATAGTGGCTACTGTTCCTGTAGTCTCTATATTTATTGTCTCCTCAAAATCTTTAACCCAGATTGATGCCTCAGCACAGGGCACGTGTTTGGTTTTCTTCCTGACATCATTTTGCCAGCCATGTGTCAGAATGTTTTAAGCGAGTTCCCACTGGTGACGCCTTTACTGCTTAGATATGCCTTTGATTCACACAGAAAGCTCTTATTTAATCTGTCCTGATTTTTGCTGTGGGTTGTTTTTTTTTTTTTAAATGGCAGGTAAAGTGCTTCACGTGGAGCACATTGAACTTCTGACTGAAGAGTACAAGCAGCTGAAAAAAGAGGTGGCTGGGAAAGACCTGGTGAAGGGAACGTTGCATTTCACAGGTCAGTAACTGCGAGGAAATCAAAGTCCATCTGGATTTGTCTGCCTGCTCCACAGGAATGCCAGTCCTTCCAGGCTTCATTCAGTCCTTTTAGATGAGAGTCTGTCTGTAAACTGACTAGAGACACAGCTATCAGTTCTGAATATTTTCCTGAAATTACAGAACTATCTGGAAAACGTCTTTGCCTTAACAGTTGTCTTCTATGGGCTGTTGCTCTGCTAATCTCTTTCTGCTGTCTGCTGAAGAATGCAAGCCCATGCCTTGTTGTATGGAGGAGAGAGCATGTCTTCATCCCTTCTGTACTTTGGTGGTAGAGACCAATTTCTCATTCATATTGGCCTCAGAGAGGAGGATGAGCTCTGAGGAAGTGTCCCAATTTTTAGTGGGGACCTTTAGTCTTCGATACCGGTGTTTGGCCCCAGAAGAGCTGGGAGAGATTTCCGAGTCATTGTTTTTTACCTACTTTATTCCACTGTTGAATCCACATACACCCTCCTGTCCTCAACGTGTCCTGAAGGGTTTGTTGTACGAGTGCTTTGTGCTGCCTTCTATGTCACAGCTCACCCACTGATCCATTTCAAGGTTGACCATGTTTGTTGACTTTCCTACTCAGTCCATCCACTCATGGCCTTTCTACACCCTGGTCTCTAAGCCTGCAACACTGCAGTTTCATCAGCCTTTCCTATGCAGAGGACGTTGTTCTCTTTCCTGTTTCTCAAGACTTTCTGTTGCTGTTGCACCAGGTAGTGTCCTCGATGAAAACAAAACAGGATTCCCAGCTTTCAGTGGAATTGCCCGTCTTACTTGGCTGATTGACCTGTTTGGAGACCTCACTGTTACCTCTGCCACCAGAGAAAAGCAGAAGGATAAGAATTATTCCAGAATGACTGTTCACTTTCAGACAGCAAACAAGAAGTGAGTAATGGCCGTGGCAGCAGGTGAGCCAGGCTGCTTGGGTATTGTCTGCAGGAGCTCTGCATCCTCTCTTCCTCTCATGGAAGCAGAATGGGTGGATGCTGGCATGAAAGTATGCAAGAGAAACAGACCTGAAAGCGTGTCCTATAGTAATCACGGTGAAAAGAGCCACCACCAAACAATGTCTGCTAAGGAGCACAAGGAGGTTTACATAGCTGTTTTCTGATGTCTGAATGTAGGAATGGAACCATAATGCATTTTACCATGCCCAAGACTGAAAGACCCTTCTCTTGCACTTAGAAAAATTGTTCTGACGCAGAATATTTTTTGTGTAGCATCAGATGTAATAGTTGTACATTGAAAGCTAACATTTCTTTAAAGTTGAAAATATATTACTGTTTGAAAAGGTAATGCACTAGTCATAATACTTAGCTTATTGCACTATAGTGCTTGTGCTAATATGTGGTACTAGCTGGAGGTTAACAGAAAATTGCACATTTCGAGCAGAAGTATAATGAACTACTGAAAGGCCAGTGTGCAAAATTTGCTCTTGACTAATGCCTACTCCACAGTCCTGCAGTTCCCTTGATTTTTCCTGAGTAGGACATCAGTCTGTCTCCCACTTCTTGTCTTTTGCTTTTGTTGCATGAGCATGCCAGACTGAGTGAGAATCCAGCAGCCAGGATTACTTTTTCCAATCATTGCACTATGACTTTCTTGCTGAAAACTCTTTTGATGATGCATTTTATAATAATTAATTTGATCTCCCTTTGATTACATGATAACAATAGCCTTGCTGTCAAATAATGTTTCATACTGTGGACTGAGTACTCAACTTGATCCAAAGTCTGGTGGTGTATTTTGCTGGAAACTCTCCAGTTTGGTCATTCTGGACCATCCGCATGGAGATCGTGTCCATTCAGTGAAGTTAGTTGTGAGGACAGTTTACTGCATGCTATAGGTGCAACCTGAGAATTGTCTGACATGAAAAGTTATAGAGAAGTTACCCAAGCGCTATATGTTTCCTAGGAGGTGGGAACGGTGATGGAACAATTTGTTCCTTTCCCTTCACTACTGTTTTCCTGGTTTTCCATGTAGCGCACACTGCCTTTGAGCCAAATGACCCCCTCGTAGGCGTATGACAAGAGGCAGATGAGAAGACTAGGGAGAGCAAGGGAAAATTAGACCCTATGGGAAAATATTATGGCCTGCCTTAGTTTGTAATGAATTACCCTTTTTTGTTGCACACATACTGCTAGAACACTTAAAAAACCCCAACAACAGCAAAAACAAAAAAAAAAACCCCACCAAACAGAAATGCTTACTTCTTTAACAATTTTATGTAAGTGTTTAGTTTAAAAAGTAATAACCTGAAGGACTAGCTATTTGGGGAGCGAATAATCAGGGCTCATTTGAACTGTTAGTTTCACAGTGAATCTAGTGAAGCGTTTTATTAGCCAGTCCTACAAAGCCCATTGCAGTTTATCGTGGGATTAGCATCTTGTTTTAGCAATCTTCCTCTCTCTTTAAATAAAAAATAATTTCCAATTCCTTTTAAAATGCAGTTGTGAGGGGACAGAACTCTGTACACCAGCTCTGTTTACCCTCTTAGCAATTTGCCAGTAACACGAGTAGCTGTAAAGATCTATATAGAGTGAGATTTTGAACTAATTCCAGCAGGTGGAACTAGTGGGTGACTTAGACGTTTCCTTGCCTGTCCGATCTCCTAGGTAGCTTTTAGCTGCTGTGTATGATATTTGCCAGATACAGAACCATTTCGGGATTACTTATTTTTTTCCTGCTCCACACCGCTAACCGATACCTGCTTTTCATAGCCCACTACTAACTATTTGTATGGATCAGTAAGTGTTTTGTCACCACGAGCGTTTCAATGACCTCGGATACAGTCAGCTTTATGCCCCTCGGATAATTTACGCCGGCTGGAAAGTTGCATAGCGTTCCTGTATTTTGTTCGGTGGCAGGACCGTATTTCCTGCTGACCTTCCCCCATTGACGTCAGTGGGGTTAGAGCAGTAGAGAATTTGGCCCACTCTCCGTCGGGTGAGGTTATGGCCTGGCAGTCGTGGTGGTGGTGCTACGGCTCTAATTTGCCCAACCTTTATTTTGCTCAAGGATGGGAAAGGTCTGCCATTTCCTGAGAGCTCTCTCATCCTTATTTTAAGAGACATGATTACACTAACCTTGAGAAACCAGGTTAATTCAGCCTATTTTCTGCCTTGGAAAATACAGCAGGTGCAGAATGCAGCAGCCTGTGTTCTGCTTGTTAAGCAGGGATTTGTGCAAAGGCTATAGTCTGTCTCCACTGCACAGCCCGCGCTGGCTGCTCATCTGTCTCTGGGTGGATTTTGGAGGTGTGTGTTAATACCTGACACCAGGCTATTCGCGAGATGATCTCTGCCTCTGTTGTGTTTCCAAGACAGTTGAGCTGACAGCCTCTGTGTGATAGAACATTGAGCAACCCGGGAAAAGCCAAACCTCTACTGACAGCAGGGCTGGTTTGGGACTGCAGTTTCTGTCCCAGGATTAGAAAGCTTGGTTTCAGCGAATGTCAAGAATGGATTTTTAGTCTGAGCTGGAGAGATAATGATTTGGGTAACATCTCTTTTGATGTTAACTAGGGGTAGGGTCTAATTGTCTAATTCCCATCCAAAGTAAGGTAGCCCTTTTTATTGCATGGTATATAAAAAATATTGGCATTTTCAAAGCGTGGAAAGGAAGACGTTTAAAAGAAATCAAAGACATTTTCTGAACACATGCTCCGGCAATAAATGTTGGAAATTATGTATTGCGACCTAAGCTTACAAAGCCTAATAAAAAAGCCTCAAATTGAACATCCATAAAAAATACATGCTTTCTGCAGGAGCTGCTGCATAAAATAGTAAGCTGAATGGACCCAGCATGAAACCAGCTTAATTCTTCTGCAGGTACAAAGAGTGTTCACTTCATTTTGGTTTATTTGACTGGGACAGTCCAACTAGGGCCACTCATTATTTGAAGAGGCAAGGAATCGGAAAAGCAGAAAGTCTCTTCCAATATCTCAATAAAATGTAGCTAGGAGACCTCGACCAGCCTAAAATTCGGAAAGACAGAATGAGCGATAAATTCAGGGAGGTTTCTTCACTGCAGATAGTACTTGCTTTGTAAAAAGTCAGTATAAAATGGTTTGTTAGTGTTTGGTTAAACTTTCTTTTTCTTCTTTAACTGTCGTCCAACCTATTTAATGTGGCTTTATTCAGGTACCAAAAATGTTGCATTTGTTGCTTCCAAGTAACACTACTGACACTTCTAAATAACTGACTACATCCGTAACTACATCCATAGCCAGATAATGTTTTGATACAAATCTTTAATGAAAATGGGAAAATTATCTGTGAAAAAACCCAGCAGTTCTTCACAGTTTTCTGACATAAAATACAAACCTGTTTCTGAAGCTACAAAATTAAATAATATGCAGACTTGCAGCATACATATCTTCATAGTGAAAAGGGGACTAATTTTAGCGTAGAAGTTGTTGTTAAGTAAAAAGTAACATGGTTTAGTTACCAATCAAGTAGAATCAATCGCTCTTTGGAAAAATAACTAAAAATCCAATTACAGAAGATGAATCTATGAGTAAAACCAACATTTTCCTGCTCACTGATCTAAATCAGTAATTTTAATCAGTTTGATTAAATTCTGCCCGCTCTGCGTGATTGTGCTTCTGGTTCAGTGGCTTTCATAAGCTACAGGAGAAGACGACGTAATGCTTGAACGTGGTCAGTGGTGTGCATCTGCTGTAGGTCACCCCAGGGAGGTGACCCAGCATTGACAAGGCCTGTTTTGGATCATATTGTGGACTCACCTCTATTACATGGTGAAGATCTTTGCCTATGCCTGCCCAGTGGTTTCTTCATCCCTGCCTACCTGAAATAAAGCAACCTTGAATGCAGTGGCGTGAACCCTCTGTAGCTGTTTGCTGTCGTAAGAACATAGAACTGGCTCTGTCAAGTCGCAGCAAAGCCCACCTTGCTTAGCAGTCTGCCTCTCACCAAGATCAACAGCCAGCACCTCGGGAAAGGAGGATGAGAACACAGAAAACATTGAGTGATATGGCCCTCAAGCACCCTTCTGGCCTGCAGTGACATGTAGCCTCGGGACTTCCTGAAACGCATGGTGTCTTTGCGTTTATTAGTCTTCTGAGGACTTCTTTTGGTGCATTTTTGCAGGCTGTGATCTGGGTCCTTTTTTTTTTCCCTCCAGTTGTTTTATTCTGTTCAGTCATGTTCATCTGGCCGTGCTTAATTTGTAGGGTGTGTGTGGCAGTATAGGCGAGCAAAGAATAATTGATACAATTATGTCAATATAGAAACTGGATCCTAAAGCGTAAAAGATGAGAGGTGCAGAATCATTAAGCTGAGTGCTCTGCAGAATGTGTTCTGGGTAGACTGACAAGGACTTTCTCTCCAGATCTAATGATATTGAAGATTTAATGGGCAGTACTTGGAGACAGAATTTATTCTTCCATGCTATTGATGCCCTCATAATTTGTGAGTGGCAGACTGAAGTGGGCCATAAAGGACTGTGGAAGGGCCATCAATAACCAAGTAAGAAAAATAATGTGCATCCTCTAAACAGAGACGGTAGTGAGTGCTGATGAATGAGCTGCAGAAAGGTAATGGCATGGTTTAGGCAGTTGATAAAAGAGCAGGAAGGGAGGATCGTGGCTGTGGCTGGTATTGAGGACCATTCCTCAAAGCCTCTGCAAGCATTTGCAGTGTTGGGCCAGAGAGTCTGTTAAGACCCCTGAAGTGATGCAGCACCTCCCATGGCTCTTCCTTCCTCAGCCGAGCTGGGAAGCTGGGGAGGAAAGTGCGAGGACCTGTGAGCTATGCCAGTCGATAGCCAGCAGCACCAGTGTTTGGCCTGGAGGCTGTGACTAGCACGTTGGCATGAGATAGGACTTTGCTCTCATTAAGAAAGACCTGCCTGGGAGTCTAAGTAGCTGAAACAGGCAAAATTGACATCTTCTGACGTAACGTCTAGGATCAACTCAGTGCTCTCAGTGAAGAGAAACTAATGTACTTGAAAAGTTCAGAGAGAGTACAGACGCTAGTGTCTGCATGAATGAACTTGTCGTCTGTCCAGCTCGTCCTAAAGGGGTGATGTTCAGCTTGCACAGTAGCACATGCTTATCTGAGTGATTATTCTTGCTGGAGGAATAACTAGAAATCGAGGGCCTTCTGAGTTTGGCTGTGATTGAATCACGCACAAAATATTTGAATGCTTAACTGCGGTTTTCATCCAGGTCCCCAAACAAACAAATTAAACTTCCCTCTTCCCTGTGAGATGGCTAGACACTTTGTACATAGGGAAAACAAAGCTGGAGAGAGCTTAGAGTCTGTGCTGAAAGTCATGGCATGAAGCAGTGGCAGAGTTGAGACGATTACCTGGTGTTCAGCTCTGTGACCACAAGGCATGTTGGTCAGAACATGTTACCTGAATATGCAATGACTGAAATTTAAGAATGGTGCATTTATTAGGGCATTTTCGGTAAATGCCGAGAAAGAAGCATAAACTCTTAACTGTTGATTTAATTTCTTCATAAATACTCTTCTTTTTCTCTGCTCCTCCACACTAGACCTCTGACTTGGATTGAAGAAAGGGGACCAGGGATGAGACGTGAAAAGAAAATCAACTTCTGTTTCACAAGTGGTTGTCTGGAGAACTTCCCTCAAGCCCCGAGGTCTGCTGTGGGCCTTTTCATGCAGGATCAGAACCTCTTTGCCAAAAAACTGCTGGGCCAGGTATCCAAAGAGGAGCTGGCTGCTGAGAAATGGCGAATTTTGCGGTGTCTTGAGCTTGCTGATGTGATCCAACAGCACTGTGAACAGCCAGAGAAAATCTGTTCCTGAGACTGTTCTTGGGGAAGGAAGAATGCGGCAGACAGGAAAGCTGTAGGGCTAGAGCTCACTGTTGCCATCAAGCAGTTGCTATTTCTGCTTCATTACTATGTTTTTGACTAGTTGTGACTCCTAAGCTCTCCGGGTGCGCTGGAGAGCCTGGGCTGTACGCAATGCCTTCTGGTGTGTGCCAGAACAAAGCACACGCGTTGCCGTCCTTCCAGGCAGATAGGAACCTAGCCGCAACAAGCTTTCCTGTGGTTGCTTCCACTTGATGCAGTTGGAAATGTCCCTGAGAGCAGATCCTGGAGGACTGCAAACACTAGACATGATTTTCCCTCCTGAGGTTTTTTTTTCCCCTCTGTTTAGATACGTCTGAAAATGAGATGTGTCTCATTTAGTAGTAGTCGTGTAGTATTATCTTGAAAGAAGTATTAGCTAGAATGAAGTTCGAGGTGAGTTTTTCACCCCTTTACTTCATTTGCAGAACTTGTGCCACCACAGTCCTGACCTCTTCTTCCAGATGCCCTGAATTTTTCTGTGTGTTTGCTGTAATTAGTAGTTGTGCTTGTCTGGGCTTTTGGGGTTTTTTTGCACATTGGAAATCATGTACCTTCAAACAGAATCTACATTGGTATCAAACCAGAATGGAAGAAATATCTTGTCTCTTGATAAGATGCCGTGTTAATTTCTGTGGTGCCCTGTGCCAACATAGAATTCTTTTTGCAGAAAAGTTTAGAACAGTGCATGAAACTAACACATCACCTGCCTGCTTTCTACTGAATCTAAATATTTTTCTTTCTTTTCTTCTTACTGGTAGCAGCATATTATTGTCCTTCATTTGTGTTCTGTATCTAATTCAGCATGTGAATGGATCACTGCTAAAAATGATAAAAATGATGTATCCTACCTTTAAGAAAAAAATTAACTATCGTGCTCCTGGAAACAGTGAAATTCATTAGAAATAGGGATAAAATTAGAATAGCATTGTAGAAAATGGAGCAATTTGCAAATATAGCCGTGCAGTTATGGCATATGACACCCCTGGGGATGGGTCTTTAGCATTTGACAGTAGTCCCAGGGTCACTATGTATAAAGACATTATAACTTCCCTAAAGAAGCATTTTAGTTTTAGGAGAAGCCTAAGCAGTGCACAAACCTATTAACAATCCCTCTGTTTGCCTTTTACCTTCTAATGACAGCATCTGTCGGTGCTGTATTAACACAGCAGCAAACTTAAGTCTGCACAGTTGTTCTTTCAAACACAGAACCATAATTTCCTTTCTATGTTATCACTTGGGCAGTTTTTTAATAAGGGAGCATAGATGTTGTGAACATATACATAATTACAGCCAGTCAATATTGATGGAAAAAAATCTTCCTTCGGGTAAATCACGTTAATTCAGAAGTTGGATACAGTTCAGTTAGTTTGACACAGGGAAGGAAAGACTTGTGTATTTTTTTCCAAATCAGTCAGATTTTAGGAGCAACTGGAACTTGGTATGTGAACAAATTCTACCTGTGAAACTTGTTTGAATCTACTCTGTCTGTTAAAATCAGTGAAAACTCTCCTGTAGAGTTCAATGGATTGAAACCCACATGGATTGCCAGAAGATTTGTGTGGACAGATCGTGCACTTGTCCACCCAAATGGACACCTTACTGAGCATTCACAGGGACTTCTTTACCAGTGTGATGGATATTGCCTGGGCAGATCTGATGCTGTATGAGGGGAAAAAGTAGGTTTGTGGCAAAATGCAAAAAGTCCGTATGGGATCAGAATGAAATAAAAATCTGCTGTGTTTATCTTACCTCCTATGGATGACAGCACACAACAGGTCCTGTTTCTTGACAGACTCCTCAGCTGTGAATACAGGGTGAATACCACTTATTTATACGCTAATTCACAACAGGTAGCTGGGGAGGGAGGGCAAAGGGAAGGGAGACACTCCCCGTCTATACGTATCAAAATTAGCCACCACATCTCCCTGGGCATGCTCTGCAGTTGCCGGCAAGAGCAGTATTGCTCTAAGAAATGCGGAATAAATTCACAGGAGCTCCGTAGAGCAGCAGTATAACATTGTGCAGTGAATCACCCTCTGGAGAAGCTTGTTTCTATAGAGGGCACCTGGGGAAATTAGCTGGTTAATTTGAGCTAGGGAAGGCAGATGCCTAGAACTGGATATCCTGCGCTCTCCTCTATCCTCCTCTCATTCCTCCCAGCTAACCTGCTTGACTGCTGTTGTCTGCCCTGTTCCTGGGAGCCTGCGGCATTCAAATGGCTTTTCCTTCAGCCCTGTGAGTTTGCTGGGGTACCGCGATGGTTTGTATACCAGAACTACTGGATGTCAAGCTTCAAACGTCCGTGTTGTTTAACCAGATGTCGAACTCACCAATAAAATACCGGAGTTCTTAATCATTCCTTTTATTTCCCATTGTCCTTCATTTGCGGTTCCCATTGACTGTGCTGAAAGTGGCTCTGTCCCGACTGGTTCTTTCCCCCCTTTCACTCCTCGAGCCCTGTGAAATCCTGCCGGTAACAACAGGCTGTGATCCTATCCTAAAGCCTTCGGCTGCCTCCCTCTCTTGTTTCAAAGTTTTGTATACAAGTGTGGTGGGATTTGTGACCTTATCTCAACTCCTGAGCCCTCTCACGAAATTCTTGCCCTTCTGGTCCTGTCTGACTCCTGCCCAAGTGTGCTGGCAAGTCTAAGTCTCAGTTGTATGCTTGCAGTTTCCCATTCAACAACTGGTGTATTTGAGCAACCTTTTTGAATCTGCCGTATTGAAATGGGTTTTCTTGTGGTTTTAGTAAAGTGTTTTATCATAGCAGAAATACGATAAGAAGAATTTTTCAGGTAGTACTTGGCATAGCCTGAGCCGAACCAGTTTTAGAGATGCAAAGGTATAAAAAGGTAAGTTGCCGGTGTGACATGGGATGTAGGTACATCACATTCTTTGGAGGTAGCTGCTTTTCTACTCTTTTTGCTGGAGGTCACCCTGCTGGTGTGGGATGCTGTAGGAAGTCCATTGCAGTACACTTTATTAACTGCCCGATGCTGTGGAGTTGTTATGGGAAGTCCGGTAATGCAAAATGCTCCTATGTGAAGGAGGGATGCTCAGTTTGCTGACACAGGCTGAAGCTTGTCTCTGGCAGATTAGCAGCATGGAGTCACTAACTGCAACATGCTAGCTGAAACCTGGAAGAAGTGGTTTGATCCAAAGGCCTTTTCAGAGGGCTAGAGATCAGGGGAATGGAAAATTTCCAAACAGCAAAGAAACTAGCTACTGGTATGACGACTTGCAAATCTGTGTGGGAAGCTCTGGACGAGAGGGAAAGAAGGTGGATGTGCTTTTGGGATCAAGTGTTTACCTGAGAGCCTGTTCTGTGGGGGCTGGGAACGGGGTCTAATTTAGCTGTGTGATTACTGTTGACTGTCAGGGACGGTATGAGAACATGGGAGGTGGGATGAGGGGAAATACGAAGAGGACCAGGGGACACCATAGGAGCTGCTTGAGCTGGCGTTATTTATGAGGACAACGTTATTGGAGTCCCCCAGAGCAGATCAAGCAGACGAGGAAGGGGAAAGACAAGGGGCAACAGCTGTGAAGTCCAGCGCAGTTTTTAAAATGGTCCTAATATGTCAAAACTGGCTGCTTTAAAATGAGCAGTATGTATGGCGTCTGAGTAGAAGTGCAGCGCTGAGTTACAGAAAGCGCTTCAGGGATTGCAGGTCCTCCAGCAGTCTGTAGAGAGGTCAAGGTTGTAAAGACTGAACTGTATGCATAATTTCAGCTGTCACTCGAGACGTTTGATTCCTTCAGGTTGGCAGTATGATCTGGGGCCTCGGGCACCCTCACAGTTTCCTGGTGACTGACCCACCAAAGGTGATGCTGGCTGGACGTCTGGCTCCATAATGATGTCTCCAGGGAGACGCACAGAACTGTGTGCTGGTGCGCTTCACGCAGTAGCATTTACTGCTCCCCAGGGTACGCGGTATGCTCTGTGTGATAGTAATAAGACATAATACCAGGAAGCCAAGGATCTCCAGTAAAATAATGACTCCAGACTTTTGACAAAGACAGCAAGATACTTGATTAGCCATAAGTGCTGTAAGCTGGTATCTGTAGAGGGTGGATTAAATGAAGTTACAGGACTCTGTTGAGAGACCGGTTAGAGTTTTTATTTAAAGAAGGGATATAGCACAGGTGTTATCAGTGCAAGCTTCAGCTCTAACCCAGAAGAACCAAGCCTTGCAATGGGAACACAGGAGATGTCCATGCAGTACAATGTGATGCTGCACAAAACACTGGAGCAAGCTCTGAGCTACCTTAGGTACCATGAGGACCAGCTTGTGGTGTAATTTCATCCATCCATCCATATGTGCCCTGGTTCTCAGCAGAGCTAGCTGGCCTATGTGGAGCACTGGGCCAACTGGCTAGGCCATGCAGACGTACCCGCCGCTCAGCCCTAAGGTGCCCGTTTGGCTCCTGGCCTGCCACCTGAAACTGCCGGCATCGACAGTATCTTACTTCTGTTTAAACTTATTTATTGGGCAGCAAAGGGAATCCGCATACAGCTTCCAACCTGTGGCTTCTGATCTCTTGCTAACCCAACCTGGTTAAAACGGACGGCTGTTTTCTCACTGTTGAACAGAAACATAAGGCTCAGGAGGCACAGGGCCGCCACACGGTGATGCCGACAAAGCTGCGGGAATCCTCCTGGTGTTACAGCTGACTGAGCTCTAGGCTTAGGGCTTGTCTTGGCAATAAATGCACCTTACTGGGGCCCAGCCACATGCAGGTAAATGAGGGAAACTTCAAAACAATAATTTAAGTAAAAAATATCGTCATGAGAAGCTCTGAATAATTGCCTGCAGATACGCATGCTAGCTTTTACAACAATAAATGCATCCTGGTCTAATAAAAATCACTTACTTAGTCCAGGTTACTGCTTCAAAAAACTTCTCTAAAACTTTGTACTCAGGGCATCCTAGATTGCATTTAGTGTGAGCTGACTTTCTGATTTTGCTGCTGCTGTTAATGTCACAACCTGCCTGCTGCTAACATTGCTGTCTGCCGCACCTACTGCCATCCTACCTGACCTCCAGTGAGCCACTCCTTTTCCGTGATAAAGGTTAACTTACAAAGAACCCGGTAACTTGTCTCCAAAACGGCTAGATTACCTCAACGTAGTGAATAACTAATTTACCGAATTAGGGCTTTGTGATGCTTCGTGCGTGGGTGTTATTCAAGTAACAGACAAATAAAAATAATTTTAAAATGCTAGGTTAAATATTAGCAGAAAGTTGAGAAAGAAGCTCACAGAGCTCGATGTCAGGAATAGTGCCCCTTTGTGAATAACCTGTCACTCGGGATTTCTAAAATAGTCCAGAAGTGAAAGGCTCTGTATTAGTAGAAAGGGGTGGCTGAACTATTAGCTCTTATTTTTCTCTTACGTAATTCAAATATAGTCTGTAATTCAAATATAGCTCTAATTCAAATAGTCTCTTCCCATGATTTGGGAGGTGGCGCACTGGCAGCATTTGGTTTTTGTATTTGATGTATTTGATGCAACGATTTATAGCTCGTGTCCTAGACTGGGTAGGCAGCAGTATCCTTGTTCTGCATGGTTCTTAAGGAGCTGTTTATATCTGTGTCTCTCTCTTGCCTACACGAATGGCTCCTCCGCCTTTTCAAAAATACACAATTCCCTTGTAAGTCGACTCCTCTCTTCTATTCTGGTCCTTATTATTAGCAGTACTTGTGAACAACATGGGTGTGCAAAGTCTCGGTAAGATTTTAAATAAATCAGGACCCCTTTTCTCAGTTTCCTCTGATGTGAGATTTCAGTTTATGAATCCAACTGCCAGTGGATTTGTTACCAAGCTGAACAATTTTAAGACTTTTCTTTCTAGTACTGGTGCAAAATACACATTTAGTACAGAAAAGGCCTGGATGCTGACATTGATGCATCATTGACCGTACCTTCATTTTAATATAACATTTTTTACATTTCTAGTCTCGTTCACGTAGACAGTGTTCATGTTTAGACTTCTTTTACTATGCTGAAGTCCATTTGTGTCCAGATTTTGAATGTTACGGACATTTCTTTAAGACCTTTTAAGATGGGAAGTTACAAATGTCTTATCACCATCTTTATCTTATTTTGCCCTATGGTAAAAACGAACCAGACCGAAACCACCTATGTCCTGTTTCTACCGTGTACATCCTGATCTTGTCTGCTAGTCTAGCTGCAGCGAACTCAGGCAGAATGTGTTCCGTGTACATCTTGCCTCTCACTGGGCATGCTTTTTGCTTTGCACAGCGCAATCCACCTCTGCCGCAAACCTGCTGCCTTCATGCATTTCCTCCTCTTGCAATACCATGTCCTGCTGTTGTACCTTCACCTCTGTGTGCTTATGAGACCGTTGCTCATACCCGCTTTATTAGAGATACCTGTTTTATTACATGACCGGGCAGGTCATGACTGCACACCAGAGCACTCCCATGTGCTGTTATATCTTAAGATTTTTCTGTGTTAACTTAGCAGCCATTAGAGTTTTCTCTGCTTTTGCTTTTGAGCTTGATTTCATTAGGAGCTAATCTTTCAGCCTGTCATCCCAGCCTGTCAAGGCACGGTCATCTTATTGTCAGCTGTAGCCAGGTTACACACTCACGAATCATTTTGGAATGCCCTTGATTTCACTCATCAGAGCAGCTCTTTGCACAGAGGTGTTTTTCACTGGAAAATAACATATTTTGTGTAGCTCAAGCAGTGCAGCTAGGTTTTTTTTTTTCTGTTTTGCTTCAGTGAACTTGTCTCTGGAGATGGGGGGGCTCTGCGGTTATCCCTACCTTTTTCCCTGATGCATAGCATTATGCGGGCTACATCTGCCGACAGGCCTGACATGATTAGGTCTGTGAAGTGCTTGTATGCACTCTGTTTCTCTGCAGTCCTTCCAGTTTGAAAAACCATGGCATGCAGCATGTTTCTTCCAATGTTTCACATGAAAAGCCCTCTTTTAGTGTCCTCTAACGTAATGGATTTTGAAGGGAAGGACAGGGTAAAGCAAAAAGCTTTCCTTATTTTTGTTGTTTGCAAATCCTCTTGCAGGTACTACGCTCTCAGAAATTCAGCCCGGTACATGGCAGAGCTTAGCCGTGGTGTTTTCGGGTGCAATCTGACAGGCATTTCTTCAGGCAGGGCCACCAAGCGCCCATGGCTTGCCCCTGCTCAGCTGTGTCTCTGCGACTGTGATGACTCCATCTTCTGCCGCTCCTGCCCTACCTGCTGAGGCTCCTCCAGATGTACTGTGCTGCTGCCATTGCTGTGACCCCTTTTGCAGTACGTCAGGGTGCATGCCTGAGGTGACGCGTCAGGGGACTGCCACATGGCTGGGAAGGGCTGGGAAGGGAGGAACAGGCAGCAGCAATTCTCCACCCAAAATCTGGGCAGCAGCTGTAGGGATGGAGTCTAGCATGGAGAGAGGAAGGAGGAGGCTGAGCTGTCACTCTGTCAGCACTTCACCAGCACTCCCACAGCAAAGAAGAAAGAAAGAGAAAAAGAAAAAATCCAGTAAGGACCATTAAATTTTTTTGTGGCAAATAACCCCTTTCTTCCTACTGTTTGTATACGAAAGGCCCAGAACTGATCAAATTTTCTCTCGAAAAGACTTGCAAGAACTCAAACCCCACCGAGCGCATCTCTCTCTAGGTGACACCTGGATTTCTCATGTGTAAAATACCCATGGGTAAAAAGTCCCACTGTAATTGGGCTGCTCTGTGTTGATAGGTTTTCTCCATGCAGAGGCACCTTTCTTGTACTGAGAAAGAGCCAGCGGCAGGAGGGTTTTTAAAGCAAGCAAAAACAAAGGACAGAAAAAGCTCATGAGCTCAAGTTTCTCTTGCAGGCAAGCCTGCTTTCCCTGACTGGTAGCTCATCTTCTCTCAGGAGCTGTTGTTATGTCTGGTTTTATGGTTGTTGTCAGGTATTGGGAGGCTCTTTTTGCACTTTGAAGCAAGCAAGGACTTACACAGGGGATGTACCATGAATCCTTCTGTACTAGACATCTATCTACCACGTGGTGAGCTAACATTGTAGGGGACTGGTCTTAGAGACCCAGCCCCACACCCCGAGCCCTTGATCTTCTCGTTGATGTCCTACGAGAGGTGGTTTTGAAGGGGGCAAGTGTCCGTGAAGGTGATTGACATCAGTCATGAAGAGAAACTTGATACAGGAAGGCTCCCTTTGTCCCTTGCCTCATACACACCTTCCTCGTGTGTACCTTGCTTTCTTTTGAATGGTAGTCACGTTCCTTTTCGCAGCCACCTCGGGGTGCTCCTCCTAGCCAGCCCACAGCACTACCTGGCTCTGGGAAAGGAGATGAGATGGAGGAGTGACGCAATGTGGGGCCCAGCACCGCCTCCGTTTTCCAGTGCTGTGAGTGGGAGTTACACCTGACCGTGAAGGCAAGGGAGGTGGAGGAAACCCACCCAAGAGAAGGGTTTCACCTGGATGCCATGCCCTCTTTTTCTGCCTGCTGAGTTCCTAAGGTGATTTGCAGTCGTTAATGGCTTATATTCTGGCTTTGGAAAGCCTGGAGGGAATAACTTGGAGATTTCCATGTGGGGTGAAGCTCTGGGCTCAATATGGGATTGGACTGGTCACTGTCACTTTGTCTTCTGCTTATCACCTTTAAACAGCAGGATTTGTACCTCCTCTTTCTGACAGCATTGCTAAAGTCACCTCTGAAGGACGAAGAAGTGGCTTGACCAGCTACGCGAATTTGGATGGCCATGCTGCTGTGCCAAGCAAGCCCTACACTCAAACAATGCCTTTGGGTAAACATCTGGGTTTTGCAAGTAAAATTTAAACTAGAGCTTGATCTGTAGCACCACAAATACTAGAAAGCACTGACCGTGAGCCTGACTCTTTTCCTACTCCACTGTGTGTAGACCTCTCTCCTCTCTTCATGTGCATTCTGTAGAGATTCAAGTTGCCAGCCCTAGTACAAACCTGTGACCAGCTGTTCTGGAGGATGAGGAGTTATTACAATGCAGGTATATGGGAAAAGGATAAAAGAGGGAAGACTAAATCATTCCAATACAGGAAGGGGAGGGAATTTTGTAGCTCTACTTTTAGTCACATCAGTAAAATACTCTACAAGGTCGATGTATCCTCTGCGTATGTTGCTGAAAGGATTTTTTGTGCATTTATATTCATTTTGCAATTGCTTGTAATAAGATGTCGCTTGTAATGCTCTGATCACTGAGTATATTAAAGCTTGCTTATTAGGCAGAAAACTGCAGTAAATCAGTCAGGTAGTTATGACTAGCAGTGTAATGGCTTATGGGTGCAGCTTGGATATGTTGGAAATTCAGGACAGAAACTAAGATGTGTCAACAACTCGTACTATCCTGTGAACATAGCCCACTGATTCTTAATGCGTTAAATAATCACTGTTTAATCTGCCTGACTGTTTATAGCCATTCCCGTCAGGAAACAGATTTGTTTTAAATGATGTCTTGCAGCTCTTTTCTTTTTGACTGTTCAGTTCATTCAGACTAAAGCAAACAGTCTTTATACCTTAAGCCTCGCACAGTAATTCCTATGTGTGCAAGAGTACAAAGGGCAATCACGTCAAAATGTACCACATCTCACCCACTTACTTTCTTCAAAGTGCAAAACAACGGAGAGCCTCTTGAGTTGGTACTCGACTGTTTGAATTCCACTTAAGACCCTCTCAGAGAATCTGTATCGCTAACCCATCACAGCAAAAGGGAAAAGCAAAGCTGGAGGAACGCCTGTAGACTGAAGATGCAACAAAATTCCTCCCACGAGCACCAAGGAGTGGGAGCTTTTTAGGGGAGGTGTTTGGTGGAAGTGTGTGGATGCAGAGATAGAACCATGACATTCCTCTGGCTGTCGCAGAGTAAATGCCCAGCAAATAAAGGCCAACCTGAGCACGTCTGGGGCACAGCTGTCAGGAGGGTAGTTCCATTTTGTGGTGCCAGAATTGATTTTTATCCAGATTGGGAGAAAGCAGAATTTCTGACCAATTTATGTGCACACAGACAATGAGTTTGAATAGTGATCGAGAACTGCAAAACCCAAAGCAATGCTTTATCTCATTCAGAACAGAGCTGCTGTTTTTTTGTTCTATTTTCCAGATCACTCCAAGCCAGGCAGAGTGCACATTTCACAGGCCAGTGTTTTTGCCATTTAGCATCGTTGCCATTTTTAGCCATTTATGTCTCTGTGAGAAAATATCCTTATTTAATGAAACTGAAAATAGGAAGCAACTCAGTTTGGAAGATCGAAGGATGCTTTTCCAGGATTGAGCAACACCTAGCGAGAATTTATTTTTCCAAGCCAGCTTGATGTTTGTATTTCAGGGATGGTATACGAAAAGTAGTTGAATGAGTTAAAACAGATTTCAATTTAAAAAAACCCCAACAAACATAATATAAATTGAAAGCCTAAATTTAGTTAAAATTACACTTGAAATTAAAATGCAGTCTCTGTAGTTAACATAGAAGTAAAATAAAATAATGTGATAAAACCAACAATAAAGCAATGCATATTTTCCACCCAAGTTTATGATAAAGTTGCTGAAACTGGGGGAAGCTCTTAGCGACATATCCAGAAATAGAGTTTTCTAAATGGACAAAATAGCTTTCTGTAGCCCTAACTTCTCACAGAATGCTTTTTTCTTTTTACTGTATTTGCTTCAGTGTAGTTCTCTCTGAAGAATAAATAAACACTAACAAACAAAATGACTGGAAGCTTGAAAAGCAGAAATACTTGCTTGATTCTTTGGGCCTGTGCTTACAAAGTAGGTGTGAGGGGCTATCTCACAGTTTTAAAATCTCGGGGCTCAAACCCCAGATTATACTTCCTTTGAAACAAATCAGTTGTAAACACAGCACATTTTAAGGGTAAATTTACTATTTTCTCTTCTATACAGTACATTCTACAAAGTTTTAGATTACTGCCCTTGTAAAATAGAGTAGCCCATCTGCCATCTGAAGCAAATAATGAGTGAAGTATTAATAGTTCAGTAAATAAGAAATGCCTTTTTTTTGTAAGATAATAAAATGTTATCAATGGGAATCTAAGTGCATACACTGTAGGTTATATGAGCATATACATCATTGTATTATAGCTTCCTGAATAGTAGAAGATAAGTAAAAGTTAAATCTAGGTTTTGCACAAAAGTTATTTGTATTGTTATCAGTGGTTATTCACTGAAGCAGCTGGATTGTGGTTTAACAAATAAATGCAAGGTACAGGATTAAAGCCTGCTATTTAAATTGAGGTGATTTGCCTTGCTGAGTTAATTTCATATTTTCGGAGCTTTAAATAACTTTGATATCAATATTTGATTACTTTGGTACTTGGTAAATATATATAAAAATATGATAATTTCAGTACTTGAACATGTCGACAAGTGCATCAAAGCTGAGGAAGGGGCTGGCAGGCACGTCCTCCGAGGACTGAGCGGCTGAGGACTCTGGGTTTGTCTAGTTTGGAGAGAAGGAGGCTGAGGGGCGACCTCCCTGGTCTCTACAGCTTCCTGAGAAGGGGCGGTGGGGAGGGAGGTGCTGGTCTCTTCTCGCTGGTACCCAGTGCCAGGACACATGGGAATGGCTCAAAGCTGCGTCCATCAGGGGAGGTTTGGACTTGACATGAGGAACCATTTCTTTACCAAGAGGGTGGTCAAAGCCTGGAACAGGCTTGCTGGAGAGGTGGTTGATGCCCCGTGCCTGTCAGTGTTTAAGAGGCATTTAGACAGCATACCATGCTTTAACTTTTGGGCAGCCCTGAAGTGGTCAGGCAGTTGGACTAAATAGTCATTGTAGATCTCTTCCAACTCAGCTCTTCCATCCCATTCCACTCTGTTCCATTCTATTCCATATTATGGTGTTGTTCTTTCTACCTCCTTCCTTCCTTACCAGTGCATGCTGAGTACTATCAGGAGGGTATGTTTCACTGTTCAGTGGAAAGACAGTGGCTGTGGTAGGCAATACTAGTACCTGATTTCCCGTGAGCTTAAATGGGCTTACAGTCTGCCCTGTGATGTGCAACAAGGAGCCTATCCAAACCATCAGTTACAGAGTTTAAAAAAAAAAATAAAGTTTTTAATAGAAATTGTACACTGATTTCTGCTCTACTCTATTGGTTTTTTTGGTTTTTATGTGTATGTTCTCTTGTCCCTGCAAATGTCCTCAAATTTGTCTTGCCGGGACCACAAAGAGCTTTTCCTTCAATGTTTTTGTCTCCTGGGGTCACTGTTTGCTTGATATAGTTTTGTCAAATTGTTGAAAAGTCAGAATTCTATTTTTAATATTTGCACTTCACTGAGCTCTGGCTTATTTTAAATAAATACCCTCTAGTATTTTGAAAGCACTCTCTTTGGAAATGTGTAGTTGTAGTTCTGCTGTAATAAATGTAGTCGGAGAACTGTTTTCTGGTACTTTAGCACTTGGTCTGTCACAGTTTTGGTAAGTTGGAACAAACATAGTATTTTTACAAGCAAAACAGTATTTTTATACATGTTTTGGATGGTACAAATGGTGCAGGGAACGAAGCAGTGAGGAACTGATTCGTTATAGTAGCCAGTGATGTGTCGAGTACCTATTTGAAATGTTTTGGTTTCCAGCTATGCAAAAAGATGGAAAACTCTACAGAAGAGGCTGTTCAGGGATAGCCTGAACTATGAATTTTGACCCCATCATGTTGTTCCCTGTGTGCCTGAATCCCACAGCAAGGTATGAGTGTCCGGTGTATTTGGGATATTTCCATTTCCTACAGAGGAAAAGCTGTAGAGCTTGGGAGGTTCTGTGCCAGGTGCCCGGACATGCTGACAGCCAGCACATGGGAATACTCACTTCGAAAAATTGAATGCATCCCTGCAGCATGGCACACACGAAAGGCATCATCACAGGTGAAACAACTTTCTTCTATCCCCTCCTACCCACCGCTGACTCTTACTCCAAGATCCCTTCAGCACCATAAGGAGGTTGTCTTGGTGCAAAACAGGATTGGGACATGGCCGTTAATTTGGTTCTGGTGAGGAGCTGAGCGTGGAGCTGGACGGTGCCGTGTTTGTGTAGTTGGCTTTGGCTACAGTTGCAGTCCAGGTTTATGCAGCAGGAAAGCTTAGAGAGTGAGGGGTTTAATTTTGTAAACTGGGAATCACAGTTAGCCTGCTTTTCTGTGAGAGTTGCTCTTCTTGAAGTATGAGAACCAACTTGTTCACCTGAGGGAGGAGAGGATGAGTCAAGCAGTAAGTGTGGGCAGGATGTGGGGAAGGCACTCGCTCTTAGGAGGCATCACAACCTCTTTCTGACTCTGATGGTAATCAAGAGAAATGGAAGCTAGAATTTGGCAGAGGGAAGGAACGTAGAAATGCTTCCTGCCTGTGTCACCCAGGCCAAGAAAAAGAGGAAAACAGCGGCACGATTGGTCTTGTTTTGGAAATTGGCTGTGCATGCTTTTAAATATATATGTGACCTATTCATTTCTTTGTGATTAAAGATGTATTTTCTCTTAACAATACACTTCCACTCCCCAGAGTGACTGTAGCATCAAGGTTTCTAAGCTTCCTGTCATTCTGTGGCTCCGAGATTAAGACTGCTCATTTCATTCAGGCTTCTGCCTCTTTTCACACCATCTGCTGGGTGCTTCCCTCCCAGCCCTTCGCTGCCAGACAGCAACCTGGGGCTTGTGTCTGGCTGTGCCCTCTGCCCATGGCTAACTGTGCTGGGTTTGGCTGGGACAGAGTTAATTTTCTTCATAGTAGCTAGTACAGGGCTCTGTTTTGGGTTTGTGCTGAGAACAGTGCTGATAACACGGGGATGTTTTCATTACTGCTGAGCAGCGCTCACCCAGAGCCAAGGCCTTTTCTGCTTCTCACACCGCCCCACCAGCGAGGAGGCTGGGGGTGCACAAGGGGTTGGGAGGGGACGCGGCTGGGACAGCTGACCCCCCCCGACCACAGGGATATTCCACGCCATATGGAGTCATGATCAGCTTAGAAAGCTGAGGGAAGGAGAAAGGGCAGGGGGACACTTTCTGAGTGATGGTGTTTGTCTTCCCCAGTAACCGTTATGCGTGACGGTGCCCTGCTTTCCTGGAGACGGCTGCATGCCTGCGCTGGGAAGTGGTGAATGAATTCCTTGTTTTGCTTTGCTTGCGCTTGCGGTTTCTGCTTTACGTATTAAACTGTCTTTATCTCAACCCACGTGCTTTCTCACTTTTAGTCTTCCAATTCTCTCCCCCATCCCACCGGCGGGGAGTGAGCGAGCAGCTGTGGGGGGCTGAGTTGCTGGCCGGGGTTAAACCACGACGCTAACATGAGCCAGCTATGCCAGAGACCCCTTTTCCTACAAAGGCCCAGCAGCCAGGAGAGGGCTCAGGAGATGAAGGAAAGGTTCATCACCTCTTCAGTCAGTCAAGCCCAGCCCAGGTAACACTCTGGTGCTTTTCTCTGAACACTTCTTTAGTGAAGGAGCATTTCTTGTGCCGAAGCTGCGTTGACATGAAAGGCAGAAGATCACTGAGCCGCCTTGGTGCCCTCGTTTACCAACACCAAGACTCTTTCCTTCAAACCCTGAGAAAGCCAGTGCATGAGATGAGGCCATGATGAGATGTGGAGGACTTTTTTGTCCCCTTCCCCTTCCTTTTAACTGATGCAAACTTAGCACAGAAAGAAAGCCTTCTGGAGCCTGTGGGAAAAAAATTTCCTCTGTAGACTCAGGCTGGCTGGAGCTATGCAATACTGTCCAGATGTTTTGTAAGGCGACGTATTAGATGGAGGAATGGTGCTGGCTTACCTGTAGTTCCTCATACTTGTGGTTTGGACTTGGGTTAAAAAAAGAAGCCTCAGCTGTAATTATTTTCAGTGGGGGGACTCCCTAGTTTTGAAGTAAGATTCAGCACAGAGACTCATATTAGGATCTTTGGGATGTTCATTTATGAGACAGTTTTCCTGACAAGAGGGGGTGGAAGAACAGGGAAAGCTGGCGAATCATCTAAATTGGGAGGAGGGGGTGAAGTAATTAAAAACCAACAGCTATAAACTTCCTGTGCAACAGCGCCTTAGATATAATTTTTCTCCAAACAGATATTGCTGACTTCTAACACTAATTGGTAGCTCTGGCAATCAGGTGGATTTCTGTGGAAAAGCTTTTTAATAAAAAAAAAAAAAATCCAAAAGGTTGTTACATTTCTTCCTAAATCTCGAGGTTGTTTTGTTTCTTCTTGTAACAAAAGAAACCTCAACACAAAAAAAAAATCATGGAAAGATTAGTATTTAGAATATTACTTGAAATACAAATTTGCCATTGATTTCCCTCCCTGAGAGACAGCAGTTTGCTGTGTTTTGCAAGAAGATTCAGCCATGACAGGGATTAATTACCTTATTTATTAATGCTTATTTTCTGGCACACTAAAACAACTGGTGTTCTTGGAGGGAGGAGGAAGAGGCAGAATGCATACTGCTTCTCCATGTGGGAAAAAGAAGGACATCTGAAAATGAGCTCTGTTTCCAGACTGGGATCTGGCTCTACTCCCCAGAGAGACATTCCTCCATCTGCATTGCTACTTTGAATTAGCAGAGCTTCAAAAAAACTGGAAGAGCTCATGGCTGGGGAGAGATTAGAAGAGCAAGGAGCAACATGAGGGGGATTCAGGGAAGATGCAGCCTCCAGCAGCAGAGACCAGTGGAGTATTAATTTCACCTTGAAACTGTGACTGATACCACCAGCACGTGGCCAGAAATCATTAGCAAGAAGAGCACTGTCCAAAGCTAGGTAAAACTACATGGTGCTAAGTTACTTTTCTTGGGAAAAGAAATGTGTCCAGTGTTACTAAATCCTCCTTGCCTCCTGAGCTGTACTATTTTGGCCTTAGGCAATGCCAGAATTGAGGTCAGGTAGCCCTGTTTCCTGCCCACTGCCTTAATTTGAATTTACTGTATTGACCCTATTGGAAATGCAGCCCACAGACTGATCTTCCATCCTCAGAGACACAGTCATGGTTCATCTTGACCCCTGACTGGCTGTAAAAATGGCGTCTCAAAGCTCCGTGCAAAATGAGGACATCATGGACTGGCAGATTCAATTTGTTGTACTTGTCACATGAAAAGAAATCTTTTCTTGCAGTCCAGCAAGCTTCCTCTGCAGTATGTAAGCCTGAAATTATTTGTCTTATTTCAACTTGTATGCACATCCAGTAATCATCCTGGGTTGTGACTAGTAATTGTTAGGGTTAAGTGCACCAGATTCTGCTCCGTCACTTCAAACAGGTAATACCTGTATATGGACACGCACAGAGCACACAAATGGATTAAATCTCTTTGTTGAATAGAAACAACATATGAATGCTATTAGATCAGTATAAAGAAGTAGTCTGGTTTAGTCTCCTTAATTAGGATTATTTTTACCGGATTTTTTTCAGTTGTGAATCCATTTTCTTTTGAATATAGACAGCGAGTCCTCCAAACATCCTTCATAGCTTATCTTGGCATACTGCCTCCTCTTGCCGGTGTATTTTTGTTCGTTATCTTTGTCCTACCATAAAATTCAGAGTCTGTTGACTCAATTTGTGCAAAATCTTTTGTAATCGTTGTAGCAATATGAAAGTTTTAGCAGAGTTGGCTTTTAGTAACCCACCTAGTGTGGTTTGTTGAAACACAAAGTTTACAGCATGGGGTTTACAGAGGGGCTTAGAGATGAATCTAGATAAACAAACCAAATGAAACATTCAATACTATTAGAATGTATGGAGTTGGTAAACCGAAAGAAAAAGGGCTGCAAAATGCTGTTTTGAGCAGATACTACCATCATAACACCTTTGTTGGTTGTGCCTTACTGCTTGCTTTTGGTGTCAGTGGAGCGAACACCCTAGTACGGTTGCTTGTTTGTTAAATGAGCTGTCCTAGAGTAGGTAGGGATAAAATAGTGGCAGAGAAACAGTGACTCACTTATCCTTTGAGAAGCCGTTGTCAACACCCTTTTGAGATCGATGGACTGGATGCTTCTCAGTATGAGCTACTAAATGTCTTGGCTGGCCTTGCATCAGGAAAAGGCTTGAAGAGAGCTGAGTGTGAGCGAGGAAGGACTCAGTGAGCCAAAGCAAGATAAGATTTGCAGGTGGAATTGGTGTTTTGGCAGTGTGAAAAATGGCTGGGAGAAAAGCTGGTGAGAGCAGGCCTTGGAGGAGATCTCAGAGAGGAGAGGAGAAAGGGACCTGTAGGAAGGAGAATCTGGGTCTGAGTTTGGAAAAGGAGAGGCAGCCTGAGGGAGGGGAAGTATGAGCAAGATGGTTCGGTAGGAGAGTGAAGTGATCAAGAAATGGAAAAAGACAGTAAGTAGCTTTACGATGGAAGAACTGAAGCTGGAGTGGTTTGCATAAAAGTAGCAATCAGGTAAAAGTGGGAAAGAGTGCGTGTCTTGGTAAAGAGAAGGGGTTGGGAAGAAGTGTATTTGTGGTCCTCAAAAGATCTTTTTATATAGAAAGAAAGCGAGAGACTTGTGGAAAGAATGGGAAATGTAATGGACTTGGAAGTGTTGATGAGAGCCATGGAATTTGGAGGAATTAAAGTAATACAGGGAAAGGAGGAAGAGCCTTACAGCTCAGAGGCTAGATGGGCTTGCAGAATAGCAGGACAGAATATGAGTATCACAGCAGAGACAGGATCAGCCAGGGAGCAGAACAGGAGGAGCAAAGCCTGAGGGGGTAATAAACCAGGCATAAAAGGAAGAACAAAGTAGTAGAGTTCAGAGGAAGATGAGTTTTCAGGGGAGACAACAGGATACGCTCCTTCTCACTAGCACTTTATTCTCTTCCACCATCCTATTGATGCCTGTTTTTCCTGTTATCTTCCGTATCTGTTTCTACTTTTGTCACTTTCTCCATCCATCCATCCATCCATCCATCCATCCATCCATCCATCCATCCATCCATCCATCCATCCTCACTCATCAGGAAGAAGTTCAGGAGGCACCTTCCCGGTGTCACGTTGACCTCAGGTTGAATGCAGCAGATATTTTAGGCAGAGGGTTAGTTGCAGGATTGACTTCTGATAAACTATAGATGAATCGTTCTGCTTTCCGATTGCCCATACTGTATTGCCTATGGTTTACTTCCTGGAAAAAGTCTATTTACCTCTTTACTTGAGACAGTATGTTTCTCTTCCAAACAATGCTGGATTTTTCAATTCTTTTTGTTAGTGACTCTTTGCAACATTTTCAAATAGCTGGAAATCCTTTTGTGTTGGGGAGACCTCACAGGTCACTGGGACATGCAATAAAAGAGACATCTTGTGTACAAGATCAGTACATCTGAATGCAATTGTAGGAAGTGAGAGGAAATAGTGTATAATGTAAGAAGTGNGTTTCTCTTCCAAACAATGCTGGATTTTTCAATTCTTTTTGTTAGTGACTCTTTGCAACATTTTCAAATAGCTGGAAATCCTTTTGTGTTGGGGAGACTTCACAGGTCACTGGGACATGCAATAAAAGAGACATCTTGTGTACAAGATCAGTACATCTGAATGCAATTGTAGGAAGTGAGAGGAAATAGTGTATAATGTAAGAAGTGGCAAACGCTAAATAGGACCACCGGTGAGAATGCTACTAACACTGGAAAATCCTACTAGTATCTTTTCCTAGAAAAGCCTGTGCAATGAAAAGTAATCATAACTGACCAAAACTAAAGGGACCTGCAGTGACATTGCAAAAGTTAAAAGGAACCTTAGAAGTTAGTACTGTAGATGTAGGAAGGGATTTTGAAAGAATTTATAAAGGTCAAGATTCAAGGAGGTCAAGAAGCTGATGATCCCAGAGGGACAAATACAGTGCTATTTGCAGCCAGTTTGCATATTGGGCTCTTACTGATCTTGAAAAAGTGAATTACAGTTATTGGGAGCAGTCGGTAAGCGATGCAGGATACTAGGTGTTTTGGGAAGATGCATATGACGGCATGTGGTACTGAATCCCTCAAAACCTCAAGAAAGTTGTTATACAAATGAATCAGAATGTGTTTTAGACAGGTGTTGGAAATCCATAAATCTTTTTTGTGTCTGGAGTGGGGGCGGGGGTATTGGAGTTCAACAACAGCGTATCGACAAGAATAGAGCACAGCTGCGGTTGTTCAGTGTTTGACAGGTCCCTACTATGGCTATAGCAAAGCCAAATGGAGCTTTGAAAGAGGATGTGAAAAGTTCAATGTACAAATAAAGAGAGAGATGAAGGTGAAAATCAGAAACTTGAGCAGATGATCACAGAACTGAAAGCTGATGCATGCTACAGGTTCTGATGCCCTGGCAGAAAAAGCTGAGAAATGCCGTGACATATCAAAGAAGCAGGTGGGTAATTTGGTAGTTACTGGAGAGTGTGTGCAGGATGTAAAATTTATAGAGGTTGCTACAAGACAGATGTGCTAGAAGGCAAAAACATTCACCTGGAAAACTGATGTTTGTAAAGAAATACCTCCTTAGGTAGCAAGCTAGAACTCACACCATTATTCTCCTGCTTGTTTGGTAAAATCAGAGAGGGAGAAAAGGGACTATACAGAAGAGGAACAGGTACTGTCACTGGGACAAGACCATGGAGTGTGTCCTGGAGTGTTTCAACAGAGTGCAGAGAAAAAACTGAGTTTCTAACTTCATGAGAAGGGTAGGTTTCAAGTCAGATAGTCCTGCTGCAAATAATTTATCCATAGCCACTCTTGCATTCAGAATCCACTAACAAAGGAATGAATTTGTAACATACCACAGGGGACATCCTACAGATGCTCTGAAATAGCAGCAGCTCCTGAGAAATTATAGAGAGAACTGTAATACTGTCCCTCTCAGTAATGCCAAAGAAGGACGTCAGGATGCTGCTGAGCTTGATGGAGAATGAATGTCTGTGGGAAGGCAATATATGTGATTCTGCCTGATCTCACTCCAGAAACAGAAATACACAGTTTTTAAACCTTCTCATGAGCTTTTTATCCCAGGATGTCCCAGTGGGATCAAATATAAAATACAATGGCTAAAGCTGTTCAGAGAATGCAGAGCAAATGTAATTTTTCATCAAAGAAAGGAATAAAGCAGAAGTCACTCTGCATATAGAGTGATAAAAGGAGAAAAAGCAAGCTGATGTATTACTTTATTAAAATATGTATTAATTTGTTATTTTAGTTCTTGACAACTGATTCATTAATTATTTATTTATTAATATAGATTTTGTACAGTAAAAAAAGTTAATTGGGAATTTAAAACTTAGAATCGGTCAATGTGTTATACCTGATTAAAGCTTTTAGATTTCCATAGGGAAAAGCCTTAGCAATCGCTGTATTCTTTCTTAGAGCAAGAATTTTTTGGAAGATGAAGTAGTTCCAGTAATGTCTGAAGCCTATGAAGAGGAAAATCAGGTAACAGATGGAAAAATACTTGCATTTAATTACACTTAAAAGTTAAGATCAGAAAGGAAATAAAATGGTCTCCCCACACCTAAGCCTCATTGACTAATAAAAAATAAGGAGAATCCATTTGCCACCAACCGGAGGCTGAGCCAGAATCAGAATAAATGTTTGTAAGTCAAATGAAATGGGAAATTAAATTAGTGAAGGAAATGTCTTTATGGCAGCACAGATGTGTATGAAATGTCTGACTCTGCCAGGCTCCCATAGCACTTCTGTGGGCTTCAAGCACAGGAGCACGGGGTTGTTAAGTACCTGCTGTAGTTTCAGTGTAACGTTATAGAATATCTAACTCATGTCTAGATCTATCAGAACACATTTATTTGACTCTAGTTGACCAAAATGTGAGTGTTAATGCAGAACATACGTACTCAAAAAGGGATGACAACAGCCATTGTATCACGTTTTTAAGGCTCAGTAGGTGTATGCAGAAATAATCGTGTTCCCTAGCAGCCCATCCTACTGCAGCTCTTAAGTCCATCCACGAGCTGAGACAGAAAAGTATTAGAAACTTTGATCCCCTCTAATTTTGTTCCAGGCATGACAGCATAGCACCCTCCCTCCTCAATGCCCTGAAGTGACAGCAACTTAATCTGGAAGTTTTCTTTGAGATGACAAATATTGACTGAATATAGCGGTGGTATCTGGCAATGGAATAATTCATAAGTAATTGGGAGCATCCGAACATGTTCAATAATGTGCAGTTTTGCAGATTATGTGTAATGTGAAAACCTGACAAACTTCAAGTTGCCATGACAGCTTTGTCACTAAAACTGTGTACACTTTTATGTGGAAATAGTGACAGAAGCAATGCATGAGTTTTAAGAAATCAGTAGATGAGACGGTATTGGGGGCAGGGAGAGAATTTGGCATCCCAAAAGGGAAAATGTTACAAAACGGAAGCAAAGAGAGATTTGGGATGCTGGGGAGGATGTCAGCCTGGGCCCTCTGTGCACTGGAGTGACTGGTGGAAAGAGACGCAATGAGCAAAGGCCTAGCAGCAGAGGCTATTGGTGGACATTAATAGTTCTCAGTGGAAAGACATAGAAAAAGACTTTAAAGTTGTTCAGAATGCGAATGGCAAGACACCCAGTTAAGAGGCATAAAAATAGCTGTTAAGTGCATTGTGTGCCAGGCCAAAACATGAAAAACGTGTTCGTGCTTATTATATGGCACCTTACTCAATACCAAGGCTACAAGCAGGATGTAGAGAAGCCCAGCATGGGGATGGGGAGGGAGGAAAGTATTTGGGTTCATAAACCACAAGATACTGGAACAAGGCAAAATAATAAATGAGAGCGGTTGGAAGAAAAACCAAGTCCTCGGGGGACCGCTCTGGTCAGGATGGGTGGCCTCAAGAGGACAGGACTCATCATTGTGCACGTGGCAGTGCCAGATAGTCTGCATATTTGCAGACACCACGGAGGTGTTTCAAGGCTGTGTTCTACAGGTCTATGTTGTCCACAGACATAGGGAGAAGAGGGGGTGCCTGGAGATGCTGCTTTAAGGTGCTGGAGGGTGCATTGCCAGCAAATGATTTCCCTTGGTTGAAGAGGGAAATGCCTGTGCATTACAGACAAGGCAAGAACGGGTTACCTGTGGTCCAGAGCATGTCCAGTGCATGGCACAAGCCCGTTGACATGACTGGTGGGGGGTTTGTTTAGCAATCGAACAAGTAACACAAGCAGAAGGCACTGAGTCCATGGTCACAAGTCCCACGACATTCAGCTGTTGACCTTTTGCTATTGCTATTCTAAAAGCTGTGGGTCAGCAGAACAGAGTCCTCTTTCCTCTGTGGTCAGATGTGAAGAGTTAATGAGCAGATGGCTAAAGGAGTTGATAGCCTGAGGAGTCCATGTCTCCACAGAGACGCAGATTTGCTAGGAAATTCTCCTTGGTTAGAGCTATGCCGTACGTGATCAGAGTAGCTACTGTGCACAGGAATTTAGTGAGCTTTTTCTAGTAAAATGGCATTATAATACTGCTCGTCATTCTCATGCACAAAGCTGAAGGCTTAGAAAGAAACTTGAGGAAATATACGAAAAGCACAGATCTTGAATCCCTGGAAAGAATTTAGAAGTTCCAAAATACCAAGAATTATTATGAGAGCTTGTGGGACAGTTAGGAAGAAACACGAATGAATGTTAGCAAAATTTCACGGGACTGATTTATAGAGAGAAAGTGGACCATATTGGTGAGGATGCAGAAAAGTTAGAAAACTCAGGAGGAAAAGGGACACTTGGGGAGCTAGCAAGGATTTTTATTAACAAAAAGGAGTAGAAAAATTACGGAAATTCAGGATTTAAAGAAAGCGGATATTGTTAATATAACAAAGGGCTGGAACATCAAGGAAGTATTGATCTCGGGGTGAGTCCCTGGGCTTGATCCCAGAGGACTGTAGTCCTGCTGTCAGCTTGTACTTGTGAGTTACTTTACATAATCAATTAAAATGTTACCCATAACTCATTTAAGTGGCGAACTTTATTCCAAAAACTACCCCTTCCTGCTCTTGAAATAGCAACCTACAACCTTGCCAAGGTGTGTTGGGTCTGTGTGGCGGGGCATTGGTAACAGCGGAAGGGCCTACACAGGCGAGTGGCCCCTGTCAGAAGCTGCTCGAAGCTCCCCCAGCTCCAAATTGGCACCGCCTTGGGCTGAGGCCGGGCCATTTAGGGACAGTAGATGTGCCTCTGCCATAACAGATTTAAGGAGGGGACAACGGAGTGGTCATGAAGACCTGCAGCAGAGGGAGGAGGTGAGAGGAACACCTGTGCAGATATCGGGAGTCAGTGAGGAAGGAGGGGGAGGAGGTGGCCGGAGCGGAGATTCCCCCGCAGGCTGCGGGGAGAGGGCAGGCTGTGCCCCTGCAGCCCACAGAGGATCATGGTGGAGCAGCCCGTGAAGGACCATGGCAAGGCAGAGATGGACCTGCAGCCCGTGAAGGACCACGGAGGAGCAGAGAGGGACCTGCAGCCTGTGGAGAACCCCACACCAGGGGAGGAGGTGCCTGCTCCCGAAGCAGACCGCAACTCTTTGGGCAGCCCATGCTGGGTCCACGTGGCCCTGAGGGACTGCACTGCGTGGGAAGGACCCATGTCGGCGGGGTTCATGAGGGACTGTCTGCCGTGGGAGGGACCCCATGCTGGAGCAGGGGAAGCGTGTGAGGAGCCCTCCCCGCCTGAGGAGGAAGGAGCGGTAGAGACAATCTTTGGTGAACTGACTGCACCCCCCATTCCTGGTCCCCCTGCACCGCTGAGGGGGGAGGAGGGCCGGACATCGGGAGTGAGGGGACTCGAGCCCAGGAAGGAGGGGGTGTGGGGGCAAGGGTATTTATTTGTGCTTTAAGATCTGTCTTTTTTGTGCTCCTTATCCTACTCTGCTTGGATTGATAACTGATTAAATTGAATATTTTTTCCCCAGCTGAGTCTGGTTTTGCCCATGAGCACAACTGGTGAGTGAACCCTCCCTGTCCGTGTCTCGACCCACCGGGTTTCGTTAACGTTTTCTCCTCATCCCGGCATGGGGGGAGGAATGAGTGAGCGGCCGCGTGGTTCTTTGTTGCTGGCTGGGCTCAAACCACGACACAAGGCATAGTTTACTCTCTAAGGCCAAGTTCACCCAAGTTCATCCTCCAGTTGCAGATGGTCATTTCACCTCCAAAACAGCCCACTGTGCTGGTATCCGCTTATTGCTTATCCTCATCCCTCTCCTGTCTTGTAATTGCAACGTCTACACCTAACTATGCAAAATCTTAGCACATCAGGGCAGTGCTACAGGACACGTAGCTGGGACAATGTTTGGAGGTAATCTTCCTTAGAGAGGCTTTATCAGCCTTGAGTCTCCTCCATGCTGCCTGTCCTGCAAGCTGTTAACCATGTTTGTGGCACGAGGATGTTTCAAGATAACCTCTTTGCTCCTCTGAGACAAGCAGAGACTGCCAGGTGTTTCCTTGGTGGTTCATCCATTAATGGAAAAAACATGACCTGGTCAGTGAAAAATCTGACCAATGCTCAGTAAGGTCTGTTTGCACGCTACCAGCTACCAATAAAAGAACCCAGGCAAATGTCCAGAGTACATCTTTCACCGTGGCAGCATGGACTTGGCTCTTCTTCCTGATTTCATGGTTCTGAGAAAGAAATGAAGAGCAGCCTGAAATTTATATTTAGTGTTATTTGTGTGAAGACTCTTGTACTGGCTTAACAGATGGAGCCAGGGCAAAGATTCATATTGTGATGCTTATTTATTAATGCAGTTTTTCCTGAGGCAGGGGAAAAAATATGTTTTTGTAGGAAACCTTTTTCCCTTCCTCAGAAGGGCAAAAGAATGACATCTGGACATCTCCTATTCATCTGTGCTTGGAATGCATATTTTCCCCGGACAAGCATTTCTGAATCTCATGACATTTCGGCTGCTTAGAAGTAGCTCCAGTAGCCAGTTTCTTTTTTCCACAGAAAGCAGTTTGAATAAAACCCGAGTTTGGTTGTATGCCAGTGCCCTGTTTCTTTCTTGATCACAAGAAACTTCTGATCTTAGTTATCTATCCAGACAATATAGAAAAACACAGAAGAGTAAAAATTTACCAGGGGCAGTTCTTGCTCAATGGGTGCAATAATAAGCTGTTGTTGACTCTGTTGTCTGTAAGATAGGGTTTTGAAGTATTAGGAAGAAGATTTAGGTAGGCAAGGGATCCAAATTATGATGTTTATTTCTTAATGCTTGTTTTACTGAGAGGTAGAAAAAAGCAGCATCGTTGGAGGAGATGCTGTGATGTCTCCCTTCCACTCATCAGTCCCTGGGAAAAAGATGGAAATGTCCTCTTTGGCTCTTTTCTCCAGGCAAACATCTCTCCTTCTGACTGATATTCTGCATCAGTGAGGTTTAAAATAAGCCAGAGGAGCAAAGGCCAGGAGTCAGGGGAGACTGGAAGAGTAGGGAATAGGGAATGAAGGACTCAAGAGAGAGGCTGCATTGATGGGAAACATCAGATTAAAGGCAAACCTGGAAAATTTTGGTATTTTGCTCCCTTTGGGGCCTAATTTACCAACTTAGTACCCTTGTAGAAAGAAAATGATTAATTTGGAGCGTGGTATGTAGTAGTTCCCACGGAGCACAAATCCTGAACTAATGACAGTGCCAATGGCTTGACTTGGCAAGGATAAGCAATGACCAGTTTACCAGCCCCCACAATTTCTGGCCTGTGAAATTGTATCAGTTTGCCATTCAGTGCCAAGAGAACTGGCAGGGCTCAGGGAGCATAGCAATACCCTTTAGTCATTATTTCTTCCCATTGCCTTGTGTTGTGCATCCTCTGTTGAGACTATGGGTCAGCGTGGCCCTGAATCTGCTCTTAAGCCTGCAAGAAAACAGATCCTCATACATAAAAACCAATAAACCAATTTTATGGTTGGCAGATGACAATTCTTTAGTTGGCATGTAGCAAAACAAAGCTGCTGCAGTGTGGGAACCCAGCGGGCTCCATCTCTCTGCAACTTACAGTTGACATTAATGGAAATATTGTAATTGGTACTAAAAACTCTTGAGGGTCAGTTCTGCTCAGTTAGTTGTTTCAGCTGGACATGTTGTGTATCTTTACACACAGAGCAGACTGTACCTTGGATTGGTGCTGACTTTGGACACTGCTTATATGACCTTCTTGCCCCAGTTTGATTATTCTCTTCCACCTTTTCCTGGGGGAAGGGAAGGAGGAGGGAATCAGAGGAACCGCACAATGCAAGAAAACCAGCAGCTTCTTCTTTCCTGTCAAATGCAAGGTTTCACAGGTGCGTTTTTTCCTTCTCTCAATGTGCTCAGTAGCTGAGTCTCAGAAGTGGTAAGAAAACATTTTTGAAAAGCTAGTTGTATGCAAATAAATGCTTAGGTATTTCCTTGCTTTCGGCTATATGATGCTGTATTTCAAGGTGTGGACAATTGCTTTGAAATTGTCAATGGTCTAGGAAATTTCGGAGGCTAATACAGAGCTGATGAGAGAATTGTCTCTGTGTTAGCCCCAGCCACTGAATTACCCTCCATCCTTAGAGTTCCCCTTTGTTCAGTCCTTGTAGTCAGCATGACATGAAGCCATGTGTTTCCCACTCTGTGTAGAGAGGCAATTGAGGCCAATTCTGACAGACCAAGACTGAGCTGTGATGATTGTTACGTCTNGAGTTCCCCTTTGTTCAGTCCTTGTAGTCAGCATGACATGAAGCCATGTGTTTCCCACTCTGTGTAGAGAGGCAATTGAGGCCAATTCTGACAGACCAAGACTGAGCTATGATGATTGTTACGTCTTCAACATCCAGGCTAAATTGCTCCATTTTTTTTTTTCATTTTTGGCAGAAATTCTCACATTTAGTTCAGGGAAGAATGACCTCTGAACTAGGGTCTCCTTCCTGCTCCCTCCTGCCTTGTCTTCTAGTGTCTCCATTTCCTGCTCCCCCACTACCCACGTCTCTTCTGTGTCCTCTCTTGTCCCCTTTTCTCTCTGCTGTGTATTGCCGTTTACTGATGCAGTCACACTACGGAGAAGGAGCACGTTTGGAAGAAAAGAGGTGCCTTTGCTTTCCAAGCCTGGCTTGTCATGCCTGTGGGTCAGTACGTATTCTCTGGAAGTAAGGATAAGAGGAAGGATACTATTAATGAGACATCCCAGCAAAGAACAAAATCAGTCTATAATGTCATCAGCACACAGCAATGCAGGAGATGATGGCTGAGTAATTAGAGAAAAACAAGTCTTTCAACTTGCTTTGCATATATAGTCTATGGCAAACTCTTGATTGCAGAATCAAACAATTACATTTTCATAATACTGCTTATTTGTTTTCTAAGGTTTGGTTTTGTGGATTGCTGAAGAAGGATTGCTGTGCATTTGCATTAGATGACTGGAATGAGCAATTCTCCTAAATCCCATCAGTTACAGTTTCTTGACTCTGAGGGTAGCCTGTACCCTCCAGAGACACCCACCATAATGCAGCTTGCTTCTGGCATACGGATCATAGAATGGTAGGGGTTGGAAGGGACCTCTAGAGATCATCTAGTCCAACCCCCCTGCTAAAGCAGGTTAGCCTAGAGCAGGTTGCACAGGAATGCGTCCAGGCGGGTTTTGAATATCTCCAGAGAAGGAGACTCCACAAC